>CM076578.1:1949417820-1949821698 GCA_034641835.2 Pinus albicaulis
GATGCAATCGGAAGGGCACAAAAATGAGACACTCCCAAACTTTCGATTGCGATCGACAGGGGAGAGCGATGGAGCGCTGGCCGTCGATCTGGCGGGGAGATCAACGGTGCGGAACGCACTGCGGGACTAATCAAAATAAAACAATCGCATCGAGTTTTTTTGAGTATTACAAAGGAAATGCACCCGCCGGTTGTTTCGATTACGATTGGCCCCCAAGGCTTAAGCGCTTGGTCTTGGGGAAGGGTCACGTGGGGAAGTGGTTAAGGGACTGGTGGAAAGGGGCTAAGCCCTAGGATAAGGTCGGAAAGTGGGTTTTTTGCCCATTTTGATGGGTTTTAAGGGGTTTAAAGGGAAATGATAAGGGGGAATAAAGGGGATAGAAAACAAAGGCTTTGGGGGATGAAATAAGAGGGAAAAAGGGGCCTTTGGGCATTTCGTCACATAACAGAGAGGTTTTAAAAGGGGAATCAGCAGAGGGAATTTGATCAAAGGATAAAAGGCACATGGAGGCTTCAAGGAGACTGTATTTTCAGCGGAAATGCATTCCTTGAAGACTCAATAGCAATTTAGCCCCCTATTTGCTTGTCAAAAATTTCATAGGGGGGCTAACACCTGGCATAATCAGAAATAGTTTTGGCCCAAAGTTGGCCATGAATTTTATAAGGTATAACATTCCTCTTAGGAGTCATGGCCTACATATACATAGTAAAAGAATGCATACAATCAGAAAATAAAACATGATTTACATAAGTATGATCTTCACTAATAGTCCTCCTCAAACAAATGGAGTGGTGTATAGATCTATCCCCTTCCTCAAAAAGAGAAAGAGAGGGTCGAATTAACTCTTTCATAGAGTTATGTTGCTACTCCAACTCCATAAGGTCCATGCATCTTTGACAATGTTGATATATTTCTTTTTCAAATCCCTCCCAATAATAGCTCCTCAAGATGATGTTGTTGAGCTTCATAGAATATGTGTGGCTGAAATAGAACTCTTCATAAGCCCTTTGTAGTAACTTCTCCTTGTTGGGGCCCTTGTTAAGAAATTAAACAGCTTTTGAGTTGTGTTTAGTATGTGGTGGAATGCAACCATGGTAGGCAGAGAGATGTCAAGTTTGTAAAGGAGTAAAGGGTAGGTGTCACGGCTGTTGTGGGAGAAAGCACATATGGCGGAAGAGCGTGGAAGGAAACGAGCAGTAGAACTCCCGACTAACAAAAAGAAACGGAAGACAACTGAGCGAGAATAAAGGAGGAATTGTCAGTCGCACTGGCAGTAGAACAAATAGGCAGTCAGCCAGTGGAAAGGGAGGTTGGCTCAGACAGGATCAGAAAATAGGAGCCATTGGAGAGCTCTATTCGTGCTATTCTGTTCTCTGCCCTTCTGTATCTCTGTGTTTCTCTCTGTCCAATAGGACCTCTTTGTATTTTGTTCTGTTCGATCTCATGTTGAGGAGCCATGTAATAGCTTGTCACTGATAGTTGATGCATAATATAATCAGAGGTTGTTGTTTTGGATATATGTTTTGGTCTGGAATGAATGGTTTCACTAGTAATTTTAAATTTTTTATTGTAAGTCTGAATGCATTCTCGAGAGATATCTTTCATGGAACATTGTGTTGCATTTGTTTAGACCTTTTTCATAGTTCTGATTTACCCATACCAATGTTGTTGGGCTGATACCGATCGATTCCCTACCTTAGTAAGGTCGCGGCACACCTCAGGTGAGACTCTTGGCTCTTCGAAGCAGGGTGAAAATGCCGGCGTGGTGCTAGAATACAGTGTAAAACCTTGTTGGCCCTTAACCTGAACCCGGGTCTTATCTGCGAGACCTTCTCTCTTGCCAACAAACGGTTCCGTTGCCGAGACCTGAAATTTCATTTTGGAGCTAGATCATGGTATCTCGGATCTTTTAAAGAGAAATACAAAGCTGGTGGAATAACCACCTAGATCAGCTCATCACTCAGCAAGATGAGTTGAGACAACAGAAGGAGAAAACGATCAAAATTTTGGTTCTATTCTCCGACTCTGTCAGTGATACCTACGAAATATTTTGGGGAAAGTTCCCAGAAGAACTCTATAAATGGTTGCGGAGGCTTCAGACCAAGGCAGTCAAAGAAAAGTTGCGAAAGGTCAATCGCAAGTGGGTGCACGGGTATCTGGTGACCCTTCATCGGTTAAACATCAATTTAACCCGAGTTGTAGATTTCTGGGTGGAATCTACCTTAGACGGATACATAGTGGAGTTTGTAGTGGAGTGCTACCAGTCTTTCTTGAGAGCAGAAGATATATTCAAATACGGGTTAAGGGGGAATTTGTTGAAGGAGATCCCATTGTGGATTAAAGCCTTGATGGTAGATGAAGGACTAATGGGGTTCCAAAAAGTGGAGATGGAAGCCAAAAACCTCCAGTGCCGGGGGAAGGGACTAAGGGAGAGATGCTACAAGAACAGTGAAAAATGGGATTAGGAGTATGGATGTCGAGACCGCTAATAGGCTAAGGGAGCGACGAGAACATCAGAGGGCATAGATTGTAGAAAGGTGGCGAGAAAGGGTGATAAAGGAGTTGAAGAGACAGGAAAGTGGTCGAGAGGAAAAACAGGAGGCACCTCAGATGACGAAGGAAATGGAAAGTCAGGTGGGTCCCCAAGATATGGGAGGGGTTGTTAAAGAATTTCAGCAGGTGTATAGGAGCCCAACCCAGATGGAGAAAGGAAAGAAGTCTGACGGACAAGGTACATACACGTGCCCAAAGGAGGTGTCCAATGTGGAGATGCACGTTGCAATGGAGCAACTATTTCAAGAAAGGCTGAAGTCCATATCTGAAGGTATTCCTATTCCCCAAAGTTTAAGTAGCTCTAGTCCCAACCTTCCCCTGGTGCTCTATAAACCCCTAGGTGAAATTTTTGTTAATTTGTGTGAATTAAGTAAGTTGCACAATATTCAATCCCCAGCAGTAATACATACTAGTAGTAGAATTGCTAGGGGTACAATCTCGCAACTAGGAACCAACGGCATCATTTTAGTGATGCCTACTCAAGTGAACATGGCGGGATCACTTACCCGGTATCTAGAGTTCTCTGCGAGGGGTAACGATGATGTCGAACAACACTGGTACCTCTGTGAGGCCATATGGAGGGCAAGACAGACACCAGATGTGGGGAAGTTGATAGAATTTCAAACCACCCTTAGGGAGAGAGCTCTATGTTGGTTTATGAAGTAGTCTAAAGCTCATCAGAATCTAGAGATGGCAGATGTGAAGAGGGACTTCATTAAGGAGTTCAAACTGCCCCAAACAGACAACAAGGCCTGTTAGAAATGTGGGAGATCAAGCAGCGGGAAGGAGAGACTGCTTGGGATTTTATGCGGAGATTCAAGGATGAAATTGGAAAACTCAGCTATCTAATTGATCCAAACCATCAGAGGGATTGGTTCATTAAATCTCTACTACCTTTGACCAGAACTCCATTAACTCAACAAAGGATCGACATGTTGCAAGACGCACTAGAGCAAGAAATGAAGATAGAATCTATAGCAGGTTACCCACAAGAGTTTAAGGGAGGAGCAGTGGTATAGGACCCCTCTATAATCAGTCTGCAGCATCAAATAGCAAGCTTGACATAAAAGCTCAAATAAATTCAACCAATGCAGCTGGCGAGACTGAATGTATGGTGCACATATTGTCTCATGGAAGGACATGTGGTAACTAAATGTCCACGGTTGCAGGGGTAGAACGTGGGGACATCGGCTGTGGGAGTATAGGGAGCTTCACCATTAAGAGGAGTTGTGAAAATAAACACCCAGAGAATATATCCACCACAACAGAAATACACAGGGTTTCCTGCACAACAAAGTCCAACCACCAATGAGTATTGTGAAATATGTAAGAATATGGGCCATCAACCTTGCTTGTGTCTGATCTTACAAAAATATTCCAACGTTCTGAATAATACATACTATGAGTTATGTGCCTCAACAACACACAGCATAGAGCAGTGTCGAGCTCTAGATGCACTGGCGGAATGGCTAGACCGAACTTCATATAGAGTGAACGAAGCTCCCTGAGGAAGAGGAGGAGGCATGAGAGGAGGTCGAGCATGAGGTAGAGGTCTAGTAAGATGCTACAACTGCAACCAAGAAGGATATGTAGCTAGATAATTTCCACTCCCTAGAAGACCCTAGTGTTCCCAATGTCGGGTTAACACACATGCTACAAAAGATTTTCCTGAGCTCATCAAAATATGGGAGGAAAGAGCTAGACAGCAGGGAAAAAATCTAGTAAATGCAGAACCCAGGTTGATGGGAACTCATACAATGAAAAACGTGGCAATAGTAACATGAGAAGGAAAAATAATGGGGGAATATGCACGTACTATGGACCTGATAAAATTGATCAGGAAGCAGCATAATCCTTTTCCCAACTTGGGGGAAACAAAGGTATTGAGTTACAGAAAACCCAAGAAGACAATGAAACCCAAGGTAATTCAAAATATTTGATCCAAAAGTGGTTCCATCTATTCTTAAAAATTGTTAACAACGCACCAATGCTAGAATAGCTAAAGTAGAACCTCGAAGCGGTGTTGAACAAGAGCACAAGAGCAAGAGAATCACCAGATGCAAACTAGAATTATGTATAGAGAGTAAAGAGAAATAAAAGAAGGATGGGAAATTAATTCCGAGAGAACACACAAGTTGCGGGTTTCCAAATTAAAGACACCATGCTTGATTTGGGATCTGATGTAAATATCTTGCCAAGGAAAACTTGGGAAGCATTAGGGAGGCCAAGATTGACATATTCACCAATCCAACTTCGAATGGCGAACTACTATTTCATTTTTCCCATTGGCATATGGGAGGAAGTTGAAGTTGACATTGCCGAGGTAAAGACATTTACGGACTTTGAAGTAATTGACATCATGGGAGATAAAGATCCTTATCCTGCACTATTAGGAATTGATTGGGCCTTTGAAAATTATGCAATAATAGATCTGAAAAAATAACTAATGATCTTCGAGGATGGGGGGATTAGAGTCACTCAGCCACTCGACATGTATCAAGGACCAAGATATACAGAGACTATGGATAACAGAGAAGATGCTCAACTTCTGGATCATCTCTATCAAATGACCACAGGAAGAAGAGAACATTACATTAATCCAATAGCAGAAGGCTCTGTAAGCTAGAGAAGCATCCAAAGCTCAGAATTGGGCTCAAAAATAGCTTGGGATGATTGGCAACAAGGAGGGTATGAAACTAATGCAAGGAGATGTGCCAAAATTAGAAGAATCAATTGGATCAGGACCGAGGTTTGAGAATACCCAACCTTATCCAATATGAATGCTGTAAACATTTTTATAAAAAAGATAGAAAATAAGGTACCAGAAAGCCATAGAGTACCATTGATGGATATGGCATTATAGTCCACATCCGCAAGATGGTGGAGTAATCATCGCAACTCGATGACACAATGGTACAAAGTTGTGGCAGCATTAAAAGAAATATTTAAGGAAGAGGAAGGACCCTGGAGTAAGGACAAGTACCAAGAGGACTCAAACCCCAGAAACCATCTGAAGAAATGTGAGGCACAAGGGAGAAACGAGGGATATCTAGAAGAAATGTGGATACACTGGTTTATCCACTCTTTGGACGTATTTCCACAGGCCTGGTACCTGACGAAGGAGAAAAAAAGAGGGACTAGCAAAAGGCAGGAAGTTGCAGAAAACTTCACAGAGTGTTTCCTATTTGAAGAAAAAATAGAGCCAGTTACACAAGCTTTGCAAGATATCAAGAAGGTACGATTCTTCCTGGATATTCAAAAGAGGGATGAGCAGTCGCTTCAGTACTAAGGTGTCAAACAAAAGGTGGCATGTCAAAAGATAAACAGTGAGATGGATGATGACAATCTGGAGGATCTCAGGCACCTGTATTTTGAAGAAACAAAGGCAGAGATGGATATCAAATAAGAACCGACGACAGAAGGGATCCATCTGCTACCACTAAGAACCAAGAAATTAAATATTGGAACAGAAGACAAGCCTAAACTAGCGGCAATTGGAGACTATTGGGATGAACAAACAACTAAGGAAATATTCAGTCTACTGAAGGAATATGAGGACTTGTTCCCTTCATCAGTAGCATATTTAAAGGGCTTAAAAGGGGATATGGGAGAGATGTGAATAATACTAAAGCCCGATACAAGGCCTGTGAAACATAGACCATATCATCTGAATCCAAGAGTGAAGGAAAAATTTAAAGTATAGATTGACAAGATGTTAAAAGCAGGATTGATATTCCCAGTAGAGGAAGCAGAATGGGTAATTCCTATAGTTATATAGAACGAAAAGGAAAAATCTGAAATATGAGTTTGTGTAGATTACAGAAGCTTAAACAATGCTTGTATCCATGACCCATTTCCCACTCCATTTAGTGATGAAGTCCTAGACAACGTTGCGGGGAACGAGGCATACTCGTTCACCGATGGATTCTCAGGATACCATCAGGTAAGGATAGCGGAGGAAGATAAGAAAAAGACAAAATTCACCACCGAATGGGGCTCTTTAGCATACAATGTGATGCCATTCGGATTGAAAAATGCACCAGTGGTATTCTCTCGCATTGTGATAGTTGCTTTCCAGGAATACATCCACAAGTTTTTAGAGGTATACATGGATTACTGGACTGTCTATAGCATACTAAAGGATCATGCAAGCCTGTAAAGAGTAATTTTCGATAGATGTCGATAACTTCAGATCTCGTTGAACCTGAAGAAGTGTATATTTGCAGTGCCATTTGGAACACTACTAGGACACGTGGTATGTAACCAAGGTGTTTGCGTAGCCCCAGCCAAAGTAGCAGTGATAGTCCACATGGAGGCACCAGAAACAGTAAAATAGTTGAGATCATTGCTGGGCCACACAAGTTACTACCAACGATTTATTCGCAAATACGCGAAGATAACAACACTATTAGAGAATCTGTTGAGGAAATCTAAATAGTTCCAGTGGACGGACAGTTGCAGGACATCCCTAGATACCCTAAAAGAAAATCTAGCAAGTGCACCAATACTATTTCACCCAGACTGGGACAAAAAAATTCATGTACACATCGATGCTTCCAGCGTTGTGCTCGGAGCGATCTTGGCTCAAACAGGGGACACTTCAGTCGATCACCCGGTATATTTTTCCAGTCGCAATTTGTCCACAACAGAACGGAACTACACAACAACAAAACGGGAGGCATTGGCAATGGTGTACTCTCTTCAGAAATTATACCACTACCTGTTGGGAGGTACGTTCAAATTTTTCATAGACCACTCAGTGTTGAAATACTTAGTAAACAAACCGATCTTAGAAGGGAGAATATGCAGACTGAAGTAATCGTAAAGCCTGGAAGACTGAACGTAGGGCCTGATCACCTGTCCCAACTAGAGAATGGAGAAAATGGAGGATCTCTAGATGATCAGTTACCAAATGCTGATATTTTCAGAGTAGAAGCCATCCCATGCTACCTGAACAAGATAGCAGGCTACCTTATAAAAGGGCAGTGTCCGCAGGAGTAAACTTCAATACAAAAAATACACTTGGTAGTTCGAGCTGCAGAGTATCAACTAATAGTGGTGTTGTGGTTCCTATGTTTTGGCCAGATTGGCACGACCAAAAGATAAGACAACATCAAACCACTTTGGGATCCTAGGATCTATCCCTCCTGGATCCAGAGAGGGATCTCTCTATAAATGTAAATAATGATATATATTTAAGGCTCAAAAATGAGGTATTAGGCTAGGTATGAAGCACAAGGGTTTTTTTGTTTGTTTGTTTGGTTGGAGATCATTAACTGAGAAGGTTAAGGAATTAAGGAAGGAACTGAATAGAAGGATGTTTCAACATGGAAATATAGGTTAAGAGAAAGGTTAATCCATTGGGCTATGGAGTCATGAAAGGGGATTACTTGCATAACAACTATCCAAGGGTTTCCATAGGGCAAGTCATCTATACTAAAGGATATTTTTAGATAGATGGTGGAATGGAACATTAAGAATGTGTGAAAGAAAGAAACCAAAGTGCAGTTTAAGATTAGGTAAGGACTTTGAACCTATCCTGCTTTTGACATACTTCAAAGGAAACTCTCATAAAAGACACAAAGGGTAGCTTAAGATCAGGTCAGATGTCATTTAAATCCAGACCTAATTTCAGCATACTCTCAAGGAAGGAAATCTAGCAATCCTCATAACTACTTTCAGAATGGTAGAAAACATTTAAGATAAAACACAGAGTAAGGCCTAAGATCAGATAAAGACTTTGAACCTTCAATTCTTTTGACACTAACTCCAAGGGATCTTAGAAAGGAAAATTGTTGGAAAAGGAACCTAGTGAGACAGGGCTAGCCTAATCTCCCATTTTCCCAATTCTTCCAGCTAAAACCAAACAAGAACATCTAAGGACACAAACTCCAAATTCATACATCGGTAAGCATGGACCAGCCATTTTCTATACTGGTTAAATTATGATGAATTTTCTCTTAGATATACAAATAGCAGAAAAAATATAGATAAAGATTATAGTGAGACTTAGGGTACTTCCATCAATATGTCCTAATCTATGCTTGCTATTATTTATCTGAGAATAATGGACAGTATGATAAAACATGAAAGGAAACAATTACAATAAGAGTAACATCACCAATAATATAGACCAGGATCATGTGAATCTCCTTGATTAATTGATGTGCAAAACCAGTCACATACTTTGAGCTCAGTGGCCTTTTACAATCCAGACTTCTCTTCCCAACCTACTATATTACAGACTACTTAGCTACTTCCCCTCAATAACAGTTCTAATAGTCGATAAAATCCCAACAACCAACCACCTTTACAATGAAATTTACAGGGGTTCTTATAGGATAATGAGTGATAGTAGTAGTAGGCATGGACTTAAATGATCAATTAAGACAGAGGGGAGAAAGTATCTGAATTCCCACTCTGCTTAATGGCTCTGTACTAACATGTTTGTACTCTTTAGGCTGGTTCAACAGTCTCTGTCAAGTTGACAATAACCTTAGGTATGTGCTTTGAAGTACTTTCTGATTTGTTCTGTCTTCTGAGATAAGTAAGGTGACTGAAGGTCTTCAGGTCTTCCATGCTTCCATAACTTCTGTCCTGACACCTTTAGAAACTTATGTCAGCGTAATAACGGTTAAGGGCTCGATGAGGCATGGAGAATGCTATAGGAACGTGTCCTCCTTAGAGAAAGGACATTCTGCTAATATGAGAGCACTGATATAACTTGTTTATGTGCTCTAGGCTTCATTAATCCTTCTCAATCATTCTTATGGTATTCATCTGTGTCTTCATCCTTTAAACATTGGATCATAGGCACTAAATCTTCAATAATGGGTTTAAATCCTTTAATTCTCTTCACTAATACTCTTTTCTGCTTCTACTGACTATTTATTTTAATGTATAGGCTTAAAGGCGCAGGAGGGCTTAGATAAGAGTTAATAACCCGAGCTTTAATGAAAATCATGTTTTACAATTTTCTCAGGAATTTTTCTATGCGATCTCTGGCTCTGAAACATGGCATTCTGCGCTCTGTATTTCCCTGTCTGTGACTGTGAGACAGAAAGGATTTTCACCATCTGTGACCCTGAAAAACACAATAAACCTGTTAAGAAAATCAATGGGAATGGAGGAGGATTGCTCTAGAAGGCCGAGGGAATGGTGGCACGATGAGAATGGTGGATATAGCGAAGAAAATGGTGGAAATTGTGAAAGAATGGTGAAAAACGGGCCTGATGAAGGTCTGGTGCGAGGAGGGTTTTGGACTGTCCCATTAAATCAGACTACAGTAATTAATGGTAAAGATTCATTGATAGAACCATTCTGAGGACTAGATGAAATGGGAGATGGGATTATGCTGGAGCCATCAGATCAAAACAATGGACGGCCATGATTGTTTGACGGGGAACATTTGAATGGGAAATGAGCGGAGGCGGCGTAGAATCTAGACCGTCGGATTAGAGAAATAGATGGCTAAGATCAATTTTGAGATTTCATTGTGGAGGATAGGCGGTAAGGCAGAAAACCGACAGCGGTTTTCGCGCAAGGCTGAGGGTGGTAAATGGTTTTCGGAAAATTTGCGCAATTCCACTCATCGCGTGCCACGTGGCAAAAAAAAACCGCCCATATTGCGCGCTTTCAAAACTTTAACGCCCGGACACAAAAAAAACACGATATGTCACTTCAACCGTTGGATCTTATGATTTTTATCGGATGGTGTGAATAAATCCCAATGGGGAGAGATGCACGGGGTAGAGGTTAATTCATCGGGTTGATTGTGGACTGTTAGATCTTCAGTTTTGGATAGTCGTGATCTACTTTCGGGGCGGAAATTTTTTCAAAGGGGAAAGGTTATATGGTTGGTGGAAACAGATCCTGGCCGTCGAATCTATAGTATGGACGGTTGGGATCTGTATAAGAGGTGGATTATCATAAATGAAAGTGAGGGGGGATATGAAAAGGAAAGGTGCCCAATTGCTGGAAGGCTGTCGATCTTGTGGAGATCGACGGTTCAGGTTAACCAAAAACATTACTATTGGAGATGATAAAAACAAGGGAAAATACACATTTTGATTGGGTTTTCAGTTCATTAAGTGCCTATTCACACTGCTTAGGTCCCATGGAGGAGGAGTTAAGGAAAAATAAGCCCTTGGGGGCTAGATTTCTTTATTGAGTGGAGAGAATATTTTTTATACATTTTAAAGGGATTTTTGGGGTTTTTAGCGCCCGGTTGCGGGGCTTAGGGTCTATGAAGAAAGGGGCTAGGCTATATCAGCCCTCAGGGGCTTAAGCCTGTCAAAGTTTAAAAAAGGTTATTTTAGGCCAAATTTTGTGCCTTTTAGGGCCAAATGGAGGGTTCCGGTAGGCAGAATAGGGCGTTTTTAAACCAGAAAAAGAATAATATGAGGTTTAAAAAGGGTTTTAGGATGAGATGGAGGGTTAATGGAGGGACTTTAGAGGAATTTTGAAAGGGGAAAAATTGGTGAAAATGGGGAATTGGAGGAGATGAAATAAGGAAAATGGAGACCTTTTTGAGCATTTTATTTCACCAACAGTGAGGCTTATCAAATGGAAACAGCAGTGAAGATTTATTGAAGGGACAGAAAACAAATAGAGGCTCCAAGGATGAAATATTTTCAAGGGAAATGTTTCTCTTGAAGGCTCAGAAACATTTTTAGCCACCTATTTGCTATGTCAAAAATTTATAGGTGGCTAACAAGCGGGACACTTATACAAGATGGGGCTAGACCAGTTTCTTTGAAGATGTGTCCTAGACCACGAAAGGGAAACTATACTATAGGAATGCCACAGTGGTGTTGCGGGAGGACACGTGGGAGCTAAATCGACAGCACGAAAATTAATACAAGTAGGTTTATGGTGGCCAATAGTGCATAAGGACAGCAAAGCATTTTTTGAGAAAGGTGATGTTTTTCAACGGACAGGATGACCATCCCACAAAGATGAGCTTCCACTACATCTGATAAAAGCACTACAACCATTCAAAAAATGGGCAGTCAACTTTGTAGGACCAATTACACTGGCTGCAAGGTACTCAAAGGTGAAGTACATAATAACAGCAACATACTACCTGAAGAGGTGGGCAGAAGAAGTGCCAGTGAAAAATTGCACGGAAAAGACTGCTACTAGATTCATATTTGAAAATATAATCAGCCGATTTGGGTGTCCAAAAAGCCTAACCAGCAACCAGGGTACACACTTCATCAATGACACCATTAAATCCCTATTGGAAAGCTTCATGATACAACACCATAAAAGTAGTCTGTATCATCCACAAGCCAACGATATAGTGAAAGCATTCAACAAGATACTAGAGAAGGGCCTGACGAAGATATGAAATGCACAGCGCAATGACTAGGATGAGCGGATACCAGCAATGTTGTGGGCATACTGAACAACAGTAAAAAGACTAAACAACTAAACACCATTCAAGCTAGTATACGGGAGAGAAGTGGTAGTCCGAGTGGAATTCATCATACCAAGCCTTCTAATCACAACATCACTCCAATTATCTGAAGAAGAATCACTAAAGGAGCGATTGCAGGAGTTGCAAGAACTTGAAGAAGGACGATTTCTGGCCGAATTTCACCATACGGTACAAAAGGACAGACAGAAAGCTTGGCACGATCGACACATTAAGCACAAGACTTTTCAAGTTGGTGAGAAAGTTCTACTATATGAAAACAAATACCAGAAATTCTCAGGGAAATTGTAGATGCATTGGCTAGGGTCATTTTATGTGATAGAAATCAAATATTCAAGAGCAGTTCAATTAGCACAACTGAACGACCAATCTCTACAAGGATGGGTCAATGGCGCACGCCTGAAGCCCTACCAAGAGTAAGTTACTCGTTTCATTTCCAATAACTCTCACAACCGAGAGGATTCAGTAGGGTAGAGTAGCATCAATAACTCTCTCACACCTGAGATGATCATAGATAGGATTCCACTTTACCAAAAATAAAAATAATAATAAACAACTACAATTGAGTTGCAGAGACTGCAACACAACCAATTGTGGGCGGGGAACGGTAGTGTCTAGCGTGTCATCCGCGTCAGATAGAAAATCATGTCGAACATCAGCCCATCATCATTACACATAGTACCAATGTCATTCCATAGGATTACCAAGATTTGGAACTAATTTCCATAATTAGCATCACCCATACCGTAATAAATTTTCCATAATTAGACATAACCACCATCCGTCACGTCTACCCAAATCCCAAAGCCATAGTCAGCAATGTCAGAACCCACCTTAGCCGGTAACTAATTGCACGATTGTAGACGTGGAAGAATCCAGGGAAAAATTAATTAGTTATTGGGTCTCATCAACCTCACCCATGTCGGTTAATTACATAAACCGCATGCAGAGAAGCGCAAGAATGCTGGAAAAATATGAGTTAGAATCAGAAACATCCAAAAGAACAAGATAATCCAAAATAGAAGAAGAACAGAGAAGGCACATAGGAGAAGGAATTCAAGAGAAAAGAGAGAGAGTTGTTCTACAAGTATACCAGTGAAGAGCGAGAATGACCAAAGTAATTCCAGCAGTGGTGGAGCAATAACTTGACAGAAGAATTCAAAAGATGGAGTCCCTTGTGGGAAAATATGACAGTGCAAAACTAATCGATACAGACCTTACAGATTATTTTGAGTTTCCAGCACTAAAAAGGCAAGTGTATATAGAGAACTATGCAACAGAAGCAGGATGGACAACGGCAAGAGTTCCAGCAGAGTTCAGGGGCATCCAACAGTCTATGATATTGAACCTGAGAAATCTACCAGTGTTCAGGGTTACAGGCGTTGCGATGCAATGCACAAAATTTTTATTAAGAAGGATCAAGAACTGTTCACTATGGCTAGGGAAGGAAATCCCAATTCATGTATAAGACATCCATAGATTAATTGGACTATCACAAGAGGGAAGGGACGTATCAGTAGCGTTCCGAAATGTATCCAAGAGAGCGAAGAAATCTAGGGACACGGACTACTATGTCAAGTATGGCACTAGGAGAGGGGGAAAAGGAGAAAATATCGACTTGATCAATAAACCGAAGGTCAAGTTCGTCTGCTACCTAATTTCTAGCAAGACAATGAGGCACTATACCAAAGGGGAGTGCACGGTGGATACAGTTATGGTTGCGGAGCATTGTGTCCAGGGGACAAGGCTGAATTGGTGCTCTTTCTTGCTGAAGGAATTGTTCAAAGCTTGTGAGGACAATTACAAGAGGGCGATTGGATTTATTTATGGATATTTGATCATGGCGTTAGCCATGTGGAAATGGACCTTGCCAAGCATCCAAGCATCAGTCGAGATAGCAAAAGACCAACCATTGGAAATGAAGTTTGTGCCTTGGAAAGTGTCTAGGGATCCTAGCACAAAGGAAGTAAACACCGAAGCTTTCAGAGTCTACTATGGCTAGATGGTTGATGTCATGATGAGTCAAAAAAGAATTCTAGGAAGTCTATTAGATGGATATGGCAAGCAAGTATGGTTCGAGGTCACGCACAAACAGACTTTTCTCATGCCGACATGTGTACCGGAAAAAACCTTCAAGATGAGGACCTTGAAGTTCCAAATTGACGAAGCAACCTTTCAAATGGAGGATTGTTCATGGCCAGGAGTGGCGATGGAGGTTAGGGATGGATTCTACACATATATCTTCAACAGGATGCTGCCAAACTCACTGCCAGGAAAAACCTCAGAAGAAGCAGCGACTAGGATGTCAAACCTGCAGCTTTTCCATATATTACTACTATAGTCCCTTATTGTTGTTAGTGCAACCCCCTTATTGTTATTATTGTACCCTTGTAACCCCCATATTGTTATTATTTTGCCCTTAAATTATTATTGTTAGGTCAGCTAGGATTACATTGTGGTCGCTCTAGGATTACATTGTGGCCCCATGGACTCCTATATATAGAAAGGAGGTTTTGTAATTTGAATCATCCAAGAATTTTTCATTCATGTAATTTATTGGAGGTTTCCCCCTCGAAGTGGTTTATTTCTAAGGTGTTGACATCTCTTTTCTTCTCTTTTTGGAGATGGTTTCACAACATTTGGTATCAAAGCTTTGAGATTCTATGGTTTTGCTGCTCCAAACAGGTCATCGTGGAATTTTTGCTATAACTTTGTTTCTACGAAGGTTATGAGTCTGAAATTTTTAGAGTGCAAAGCCAAAATCCTAAGGAACATCGCCGCAAAATTTTAGAGCTTGGTTCGCAATATTCTCAAAGATATGATCTGTGAAATTTAGGTCATTTTGCAGGCTCCTGAATTTAACCTAAACAGGTCATCGTGGTATTTTCGTAATAACGTTTTTTCTACGAAGTTTCAGAAGCTGAAATTTTTATAGTGTGAAGCCGGAATTATAAGGAACATCTTTGAAAATTTTTAGATATTGGTTCGCAATATTTTCGAAGATATGATCTGTGGAAGTTAGGGCTTTTTGAGGCTTCTAAATTTCATCTCAAAGAGGTGATCGTGGGAAAATCTTCATAGCTCTCTCTTTGAGCATCGGATTGGAATGATGTAAAAAGTGGCCTCAATCACACGGAATATAGTTTTTGTTCTATCAATTTTAGAGCCAAAGGAGGAAACAGTGATACGTGGCAAGTCGTACAAGTTCGCTCTACTGAACCAGTCCAAAATTGGGTCATTATGGGAGATTGGACATAACTTTGCCTTGAAGAATCCAAATCAGATCAGACCCATGGAATTTGAAAGAAGCTTCAAAAGGCTACTGCAGGGCTGAATTTAAGATATTTAGGATCCACAATTATAGAGATAATTCGATTTCAATATCGAGCTCCTCAAAAGCAAGTAAAAGGTGTGTATTGTTTTTCCGAATTGCATAAGTATTGTTTGAAGAATCAAGTTGAATTGATTCCAAGGGCATAATGTAGAATAGATATCATTATTGGATTCTAAAATGGCCCCTAAAAATAATTCAACACCCATTAAGCCTTTAGAAAGATCTACTCTGATTCATGAAGACGAAGAATGGCAACATGACATATCAAAATTACAAGAGCAAGTGCAACAAATTTCGCTCTCACAAAGAGCAACAAAAAATGACATGGAAGTTTTGAAGAAAGGCATGGAATCTAAGATATATGGCATGTACGCTGGCATGTAATCTAAGATGGATGAAATGGAAGCTAAGATCGATGATAAAATGGAAAACATGAAGAATGATCTAAAAGCATACATGGAAGGTTTGACAAAGTTGATACAAGAAATGTTTCCTAATGGTGAAAATATAGTAGAGGAAACTCATGATGAGAACAAAATAAATGTTAATCAAAATTTCATAAAATCTAATGTTGGGGGGAAGAACCACCATATTCCAAAAATGGATATGAGGAATTTTGATGGAAAGGATCCTGTAACATGGATACTATAGATGGAGCAATATTTTGATCTCCATAATGTGCAAAACACACAAAACGTACGCATTACAACTTTACATTTAAAACAAAATACATTTGTATGGTATCGATGGCTTTTATCCCATAAAAAAATTTTCACTTTGTCAATTTTTACGGAGGAAATGATAGCACATTATGAGGATACAAAGAGAAACACCTTCTTTAGCAAATCGATAAATCTCAAATAAAAGGGTTTAATGGGGAAGCCCATTGAGGAATGCCAAAAATTGAATATAAGGGTAACCGATATTCTAGAGGAACACAGGATTGATCTCTTCATAGGTACTTTAAAGGATAACATCCAACATGAAGTTCGCGTTTTGGAACCTGATTCATTGGAGAAGGCATTCAGGTTGGCAAGAAAAATTGAATGTAAAATTATGGCGACAAGGAAGCCTACTACTCACTTATATAAAGAGGGAAGTGTTGCTACTCCTATATTTCCACAACCTACAAGGTTGACACCACAACAATTGGAAGAAAAAAGAGCAAAAGTGCTTTGCTACAGTTTTGATAGCAAATACACTAAAGGTCATAATTGTGCTGAGAAGAAATTATTTTGCATAAATTGTGAAGGGGAAGAATAAAATGAACAAGAAGAGGATATACACCAGGAACCAACCCAAGAAGCGGAAGAAATGAGTCTGACCATATCATGTAATGCATTGGCAGGAATTACCACTCCTCAAACTCTCAAGATAGAAGGACATATCAAGAAGAAAAAGGTAATAGTGTTGATTGATTCAGGTAGTACCCATAATTTTATTCATTGTAAGGTAACCAAGGAATTGAATTGTTTCCTATACCCAGCACCAGAATGTCAAGTGATGGTTGCAAATGGAGGAACTATAAATTTCTCTGGAAAATGCCATAATATCAAGCTAACCATGGGGGAATATGTATTGACTAGTCCAATGCTTTCCATTCCTATGGGAGGTGTTGATGTTGTGCTAGGAGTACAATGGTTACAATCTTTGGGGACGGTAGCTTTTAATTTTCAAGAACTTTTCTTGAAATTTTTTTCAGAAGGAAAGGAAGTCGAATTACGGGGTATTGCGGGGAAGCCAGGAAGGATAATAAGCTCTAATGTCATGACAAAGCTTGTAAAGAAAGAACAGCGAGGCGTAATTGCACAGTTATGCTCACTAGAAGTTCCAACATCAAAATCATCTATTTCTGCAGATCTCCAACAAGTCTTGGACAATCATTCCAAGGTGTTTGAAACTCCCAAAGGACTCCCACCTATTCGTGATCATGATCATGCTATTCATTTGATTCCAGGAAATGTTCCTCCAAACATCGAGCCTTATAGATATCCTTCTGTCCAAAAGAGCGAAATTGAACGTATGATTGCAGAAATGTTAGAGGCAGGTATAATTCAACCTAGTCAAAGTTCTTTCTCTGCTCCTGTAGTATTGGTACACAAGAAGGATGGATCATGGCGAATGTGTCCGGATTATAGGTAGCTCAATAAGCTCACCATTAAAGATAAATTTCCCATTCCTGTGATTGATGAATTATTGGATGAATTACATGGAGCAATTTATTTTACCAAATTGGATCTTCGTTTAGGGTATCATCAAATTAGAATGAAGACTGAAGATATTCCGAAAATAGCATTTTGAACTCTAGAGGGTCATTATGAATTTTTGGTCATGCCTTTTGGTCTTACCAATGCAACTTATACATTTCAAGGGTTGATGAATTCCATTTTCAAACCCTTCCTTAGAAAATTTGTGATGATATACTAATCTACAACAGGTCTTGGAAGGATCATGTTCAACATGTTGACAGGGTACTCAAACTATTGAAGGAGAAACAACTATATGGAAAAACATCCAAATGTTTCATTGGAGTACAAGAGGTGGATTATCTGGCTCATATTGTATCTCACGAGGGTGTTAAGGTAGACCCTAACAAAATTAAAGCCATTAAGGAATGGAAATTCCCCATAACCATTACGCATTTCCGAGGATTTCTCAGGTTAATAGGGTATTATCGAAAGTTTGTTAAGAATTATGGGAGAATATCAACACCTCTAACAACATTATTGAAGAAAGATGCATTTTCATGGACTCCTGAAGCAACTAAGGCCTTTGAACATCTTAAAGAGGAAATGTGCCTATCACCAGTCTTAGCTACGCTAGACTTCACAAAAACCTTTATTGTGGAATGTGATGCCTCAGGAAATGGAATTGGTGCTGTTTTAATGCAAGAAGGAAGACCCATTGATTTTGAAAGTTGTCCAATCAAAGGAAATTATTTACAGAAGCCTATTTATGAGAAGGAAATGTTAGAAATACTGCATGCACTAAATAAATGGAGAACTTACCTAATGGGAAGACACTTCAGGGTAAAAATTTATCATGATATTCTTAAACACTTTTTGGAACAAAGACTATCTTCAGAAGAGCAACAAAAATGGGTCACAAAGATGTTGGGTTATGACTTTGAAATAATATACAAAAAAGGGAAGCTAAATGTTGTTGCAGATGCACTCTCAAGAAACAATGAAGAGGTGGAAGCATTGCTTTGTGCCATTTCTATTATCCAACCAGATTGGATGACCGAAGCAAGAGATGAATGGAAGAAGGACGAAGACATGTGGACACTCATTCAAAAGTTGCAGCAAGATCCTAGTACATCTGATACATTTAGTTGGAAAAATTATTCCTTATGGTACAAAGATCGCTCATATCTTTGTAATAATTCCCAACTAAAAAAAAAGATTCTTTTGGAATTGCACACTTCTCCTTTAGGAAGACACTCAGGATTTTTTAAAACTTACCACAAGGTGAAGAAAGAAGTTTTTTGGGATGGCCTTAAATCTGATATTCAAAATTTTGTGGCGGAATGTTTGGTTTGCCAACAGAATAAAGTTGAGACAATTAAGACCCCGAGTCTTGTACAACCTTTATCCATTCCAAGTCAACGTTGGGAGGAGATTTCAATGGATTTTATCACAAGTTTACCTAAGTGCAAAGGAAAGAGTGTCATCATGGTGGTATTTGATATACTTACCAATTATGCACACTTTTGTGCATTGTCTCATCCATTTAAATCAAGTACAGTTGCTACTACATTTATGGAGACAATTCAAAAGCTACATGGAAACCCAAGGGTTATTGTGAGCAACAGAGATCCCATTTTTATTGGAAATTTTTTGACGGAGTTATTTTCTTGTTTGGGTACTCAGTGAGCTCATAGCTCATCTTATCATCCTAAATCCGATGGTCAAACTGAGATAGTAAATAAATTTTTGGAAGGATATCTTCGTTGTTTTTTATCTGATAAACAAACATAATAGGTCAAGTGGCTACCTCTAGCTGAATTGTGGTATAACACTTCCTTCCATACTGCAACAAAAATGACCCCATTTATGGCACTTTATGGATATCATCCACCATCCATCACATCATCTTTAAGAGAAAAATTGAAGGTTCAAGCAGTGGAAGATCACATTGAGCATCAACAAGAAGTTCTCCAAATTTTAAAGGACAACCTGAATTTGGCACAAAATCGAATGAAACAACAGGAAAATCAACATCGCAGCGAGAGAAGTTTTGATGTAGGAGACTGGGTATTTTTACGGATACAACCATACAAACAAATGTCCCTCAAGCAAGCTAAGAAGGATAATAAATTATCGCCAAATTAATATGGTCCTTACAAGGTGTTGCAAAATATTGGTACTATGGCATACAAATTGGAGCTTCCTGCTTCTTCACGAGTGCATCCAATTTTCCATGTTTCATGCTTAAAGAAGGTTATAGTTGAAAATCTTCCAGTTCAAAAAATATTTCCAGAACTTGATGAGGAAGGAAAAATAATATTGGAACCTGAAGCGGTCACGGAAACAAGAATTGACAGTTACGGAATCGATCAATTTCAGAGTATCTCATCAAGTGGAAGAACTTACCCCCTGAAGATTCTACATGGGAGGATGAGAATTTTATACAGAAGCACCCAAAGCTACTAAAGCATTGAGGAAAACAATTTTTTGAAGGAGAGGGGCATGTTAGGTCCCTATATTACTAGTATAGTCCCTTATTGTTGTTAGTGTAACCCCCTTATTGTTATTATTGTACCCTTGTAACCCCCATATTGTTATTATTGTGCCCTTAAATTATTATTGTTAGGTCGGCTAGGATAACATTATGGCCCCACTAGGATTACATTGTGGCCCCATGGACTCCTATATATATAAAGGAGGTTTTGTAATTTGAATCATCCAAGAATTGTTCATTCATATAATGTATTGGAGGTTTCCCCCTCAAAGTGGCTTATTTATAAGGCGTTGATATCTCTTTTCTTCTCTTTTTGGAGCTAGTTTCACAACAGGCCAAATGGTTGACGTTATGATGAGTCAACAAAGAATTCCAAGAAGTATGTTAGATGGATATGGCGAGCAGGTATGGTTCAAGGTCACCTACAAGCATAATTTTCTCAGGCTGACATGTGTACTGGAATCAACCTTCAAGATGAGGCCCTTGAAGTTCCAGATTGACGAAGCAACCTTTCACACGGAGGTCTGTTTGTGGCCAGGAGTGGTGATGGAGGTCATGGATGGAGTCTACATATATATCTTCGACAGGATGCTGGCAAACCCACTGCCACGAAAAAATTCAGAAGAAGCAGCGACCAGGATGTCAAACCTGCAGCTTTTCCTTATCATTGAACAACTGAACACCAAGGTAAAAAGCTTTAATAGATTATTTCAAGTGCTTACTAGCAATGCCACTACATTTCCAACATTTTCAGAGTTTCAAGCATCCCATTCCAATCCATCTCCTAGCACGGCCTCCATATTTGCACCAATACCCAATGTTATGTTTAATTCCACACCCCCAACGACTATAGTGTTGGTCAGAAAGAATAAAGCTGTGAAACAAACAGCGGCACCAAAAGTAAAAAGGGCCAAGGTTTCAGTATCTAGCCCAGTGGTCAATCTCACGAGGGAGGATCCACCCCGAAAATGGAGTATAGGAGTACCGATCAGAGAAGAGCTGGTAGTCGAGCCCCAAGGGACGAGGGGGCTACCACCCTACAACCCCATATACCCCCTCGATTTCATAAAAAATCACATATCGCCACCTTGCACCCACCAAATACCACTCACCACCTCATCCATCTCCCGAGAGCCCCACAAGTCCACACCCTCCACTTCATCAGCCACAGTATCAGGCCCAATAGTCAGAAGAAGAACTAATGGGGACCACGGAATGGAAGTTAACTCAGGTACATAAGAGGTACCTCTAGTTGACCAAACCCTGGTTCTGCAAACTACATTTACTAAGCTTATTAATCAGATAGAGAAGTCTATAGAAGGAACAGATGGGTCGCTTCTCGAGCTGACTCCGCTCCAGCCAGTTAATCTAACAGGTCAAGAGGTGCAGTCTGATCTACATATGGCTAACTCTATTAACTGGTTATCGCACCAGAAAATGCCACAGTCACTGCAGGCCTAGTCATAAAAATATATTGCCAGCAGAAAACCACTTCATGCACAGATGCCAGACCAAGGTAACTCCAATGCAGAGAGCATGGAAACATGGGGGACAACCCAACTGTACCACTTTATTCAAAGAGCAACACAGCAAGCTAAGAGACTTCATTTGGAGCTCCAGCAAATATGTGAGCAGCAAAAACTATAGATCAGCATGCTTACTGAAGAGCGTGAACAACTGCAGATAGAAAAGGGGCATCTACAGGAACAACTAGACCTAGTGACCAGAATATTTCAGGGTATTTGGCCCACCGTAATAGAGAAAACTAACCAGATACCCGAAGGAGTCGAGGAAAATGACATAGTCGAGCTCTCAATCCACCTGAGCGTGGCCTGTAGTAACCTCCACATTGAGAATAAGGAGCTCAGAGCTGCATTGGCTTCCCAACCAGCCTTACCCGACCCAGCGGTTGTGTAGTCAACAAAGATATCAGAGAGATAGAGCCAAGTCACGAAAATGCAGGAAAATCTGAGCATTGTAGCGAAAGAGGCATACGACCTACTGAAGGGTCTACAGGAATGCTTGACAATGCTCACTCTAAAGTCACAATTGGTCTCATTGCAGCTACAGCAAATATCAAAAGGGATCCAAGAGGCCATTGACCCGACTAGACTCAACCAACTTTATTCACAAGTGGACGTTTTGGAAGTCCAAATACAACATATAGAAGAAAACTCAACGGCGGCCAAGCAAGCCCTCCGAGAGCTCCGACATCCAGTGAAAAT
Source organism: Pinus albicaulis (assembly GCA_034641835.2). Taxonomy (NCBI): domain Eukaryota; kingdom Viridiplantae; phylum Streptophyta; class Pinopsida; order Pinales; family Pinaceae; genus Pinus; species Pinus albicaulis. The sequence continues at coordinate 1,949,440,055 of CM076578.1, forward strand.
CAGTTCCCAAACAATGCAACAATTGGCCTCAGAGGCCAATACTCAAATCAACACCGTGTTTGGTGACTTTCCGCCTGATGTAAGGGAAGAAGTTGTCACAAAAATCACAATTGAAATTGATGTGATAATGCAATGATGGAAACAGGCCATGACAACCTTTCAAGAACTCAAGGTATCAGCTCTAACCAAGGTCCCAGAGTTGGGGCCTTTTTTTGGACAGTCGTGAGAAGGGAGGCAAGCAGAGCAGAACACAGGGCCAATGGAAGTAGAAACAACGCAGAACTATTGACTCGGGGCGAGTCAATAGGATGTGGTTGGGGCCTGTTGGGGCCCTTGTTTTGAAATTAAACAGCTTTTGAGTTGCATTTAGTATGTGGTGGGACGCAACAATGGTAGGTAGAAATATTTCAAGGTTGTGAAGGAGTAAAGGATAGGTGTCATGGCTATTATGGGAGAAAGCATAGATGGTGAAAGAGCGTGGCAGGAAACGAGCAATAGAACTCCCAACTAAAAAAAAGAAATAGAAGACAGTCGAGCGAGAAGAAAGGAAGAACTGTTAGTCGCGCTAGCAACAGAACAAATAGGCAGCGGCCAGCAGAAAGGGAGGTTGGCTCAGACAGGATTAGGAAATAGGAGCCATATGAGAGCTCTGTTCGTTTTGTTTTGTTCTCTTCCCTTTTGTATCTCTGTGTTTCTCTCTGTCCAATAGGACCTCTTTGTATTTTGTTCTGTTCGAGCTCATGTTGAGGAGCCGTGTAATTTCTTGACACTTATAATTGATGCATAATACAATCAGAGGTTGTTGTTTTGGATATATGTTGTGGTCTGGAATGAATGGTTTCACTAGTAATTTTAAATTTTTATTATAATTCTGAATGCATTCCTGAGAGATATCTTTCATGGAACATTGTGTTGCATTTGTTTAAACCTTTGTCATAGCTCTGATTTACCAATACCAATGTTTATGGGCTAATACTGATCGACTCCCTACCTTAGTAAGGTCACGGCAAGCCTCGAGTGAGACTCTCAGCTCTTCGAAGTAGGGTGAAAATGTCGGTGTGGTGCTAGACTACAGCAGAAAACCTTGTTAGCCCTTAACCTGAACCCAGGTCTTATCTACGAGACTTGCTTTCTTGCCAACACTCCTTGAGCTTGGAAGCTCTAGACAAGAAGATCCTACCTTGATTATAGATGACTCCATCAAGGATTGAATAGCTCTCATCATGTAGCAAGTCATCAAGAATCATGCAAGTATGAAGATCCTTGGAATATTCCACTAAGAGTTGGGACTCCCAATATGGATCTAGGCTTCCCAACAATCACAGCATTGTAGAATTATGAATTGAAGTAGTTGTCATATGTTCATTCTCCTCTTTGACATGCTCAATGCCAAAGTCACATTTTGGATTATGGTAGCTCCATGTTTGTTGCCTCTCTTGCAGCTGATCTTGTGCTAGACAAGATTGAAGAAGAGGAAGATCAACCTTCTTTTGAAAGGTTTATCTCTTCCAATACTTCCATAGTTTGGCCCATGCATATAAGAGTGTTGGCCCCCTCTTGTCTTCATCAGAAATCTTCTTTGTATGTGGAGATATCATTTTCTGCCGCAAATCTATGGAGTGCCCATTTGACATCATGCTAATGTCATCATAGATCTCTAAGTTCTTCTTTTCTAGTGCAAATAGATGAGTGAGGAATAGCAAAATCTATTTTAGAAAAATGTTCAGCCCTCCTTAGACTCCATCAATATATCTTAGCGCTGTGGTAGCAAAATATGTCACTGCTGCACAAGGTTGAGAGAACACTTTATTTTTCTTCCCATCAAGGGGTCTCCCTGGTGGAATGCCTCCATGTAAAAAGACATCAAGATCTAAAGTAGACTGTATGAATGGTTGGACTGATGTGTCCCTTTCCTTGCTACATAGTTCAGTCTCCTTCTCATGAATAGAAACCCCTTGAAATAAACAAGGGTGCATGCTCCTCATCATTGGATGTTGATCCATCCTTCCTCCTCTTGCTTGAAGCAAGGTATTACTGCCCAATAATGATGTCACGGAATGCTCCTTAGGAATCATTTCCAAAGATGCAAAAGCTCTTTCCCTTGAAACAATAACTTCATGTTCATCCCCATGTGATGATGGGATTTCTTCTGAAGTGATAGTGTTTTTATTGCCCTCTTGTTCTTCATTCTCATCAATATTTGATAATGCCTCATTATCAATGAGAGACCTTGAATCTTGGTCTTTCTTTGAAAGAGGAACCTCCATGATTTCCTTTTGAGAAGAAATCTCCTCATGCAAAGGGGATCTTGCCTTTGAAAAGGTATCACAAAATTTTTTATCCCCTTCAAGAGAAATCTGAAGTGGAGTTTACACAACAAATCTTTCCAACTCATGCAAAGGTTTTCCATGCTCATTTTTTTCTAGCTCAATCAAATATGTTAGCTTGTTTTACATCAAATCTCTTCACCATTCTCCTAGTGAACTTTGGATAAGTATATAGATTTGCATTCTTCAATGAGAAAGATTCAAACAACCACAAAGCATAAGCTTTACCTTTAAGATTTATCATTTCTACCTTAAGGGCCTCCTTTTCTGAAACTTGATGTAAATCAAAATATGAGTCTAGCTGATCTATCCATGCTTTGGATGTGCATATGGAGGATCCATCAAAATTTGGTAGAAAGAATCTACCTCTTCTCGTCCTATTGAACTTGTTGGATCTCCTTTCCTCCTTGAGCTAGCAGAACTCTTGGAAGCTCAAGTTCTCCTTGATTTTCCAAGATTTAGATTCATACTCCTGAAGATAATCACTCAAAGTCTCCTCCTTTGGTGCATCTTCTTCTGTCATCTCTCTTACAGTAGATCTGGGCATAGAATAATGTTGTGGATCTGATTGTGTAGCTGAGTGCTTGCACATATAAGATGAAGAACTAGGGCTTTCTTCATGTAAATATCTTCTTGAGGGAACTTCATGTCTTGCCCTCTAAATTTCTTTGATTTCTCCTTTAAGCTCATATAGAGTTTGGAACAGAGTTTTTTAGAACTCTTTTCCTTTCATTCTTCCATATAAATGGGTTTTACCCTTTTCTTCTATGTCTTTAGTGTAATCACACTTCTTCTTCAGTCTCTTATTTTCATGAAAATACATATTGGCTCTTTTTCAAAGAAATCACAGGCTGTGCCAAGAAAGTTGCTCTGATACCACTATAATATCCCCAAATTGGGACTGCTAGCAAGGCAAACCTGAAAAATGCATTGTTAAAAAATGTATGCTACAGGATTGGAAGCCAACCCTTGGATCCCTTAGATCTGACAGTATAAGACCTGAATCCAAGAAGAGATCAGAAAAAAATCCTTCTAGGTGTGTTAAACATGTCTCATGCACCTAGTACAACTTGGAAAATGCCCCAAAAAGGGACTGCAACAAGATCGCACAACACTGCTTCAGAAATAATGAAGTTCAGCAAGGTAGCAGTAGTAGGCCAATATGAAGGCTCAATAATGTAATATATATCAGCAAACTAGAATTATATTGAATCCCATGAGTCTTAGAACATAAAATAGAAGACTTACACAAAAGGAACCCCTCAAAAAGAGGTGCTGCAACACATAGAATTGATTGCAAAGGCTTGACAATGTTATTTTAAAGTGTACTACAGTAGTAGATTAAATATCATATCTAGAACAAAATAATGCATGAACAGTCAGATCCATGATAGATCCATACACTATAATGTCTCTACTTTACATTCTCCTTGGGGATTCCAGCAAATCATGAAGCAGATGGAGTAGATCTAAGATTATATGCAACAGATCTGTATATCTATTCAGAATTTCTAAAGCATATACAGGAGTATTTAGATCAGATCTGAATATGACATGGATAAGAATAGAAATCCATGGATAACAATAGTGAAAGGAAGATCCCCAACATCAGAGATCACTCCTCAAACTTTTCCAAATCACCATGCAACTTTCCTCTTTGAAGATAATGCAGTACTGGAAAATGGACTGTGTTGTAGGCTTGAAGAACTATTTGGCCTGATGCCAAGATGTAGATCTGAAGCTCCAATGATCCAAAACACTCTTTCCAATGGGATTGAAGCCTCTCCCATTGAAAAGGGGCACTAGATTGGCCTAGATCTGAATAGATCTAGCCTCCACTTGCTGCAGCTTGCAAAGACAACCAAACCCTCAACAAGATCTGAGTTTTAGTTGAAAGGAGAAGCTTGGCCTTAAGCCTGATAGTTGACAAGTAATACAAATCTCTCCCAAGAGCTACTCGAGGAAAGAGAGAATGATTCCTAAACAAGAGATTCTTGTGCTAAATAGCATTATTCTCTGCTAAACATCCAAGAGAATGAGAAATGTCTAAACAGAAATATTCTTCAGAAATAATGGTCATAAACAACCCTTCTCTTATTGTCCTTCTCTTCCTTTTATAAGAATGAGATCTTGCAAAACCCTAAACCATCTCAATGATTTTGCGCCTTTCACTTATGTGGCCTCCATCTAAAACTTCGTTGTGCATCTAGGAGGTTCATTGGATCTAGACAACGTTGTTGATTTGGTCCTCTTGAACCAGTCAAAAGTCTCAACCCCTTTCACACATAAAGGTGTTTTATTAAAGTGGCCCAGATTTAGCCTTGTTCACATGGGGCATTGATTTATTCATTGATTTTAGGATTTTTTATGTTCCTCCCTTTTACATTTATTCATGAACAGAAAAGTAAAGAAAAATTAATATTCCAATTAGCTTGAGGCTAATTGGGAATATTACATTATGTTTTTTCTCTTTTTGACTTTTTCTTCAAACAATGGTATGTAAAATGAATGAAAATTTTAAAGCTAAGGATCTTGACAAAAGTAGTTTTTTAGTGTCCTGCCATTGACAAGACCTCCAAATGTTTCAGTTCCATCAGGTTCTTGTAAAAAGAAGGCATTGTTTCCTATAGCTGAACTGATAATGAATGGCCCTTTCCACAAGTTTTCAAACTTACCATGTTTACCTTTATCTTCTCTCCCTGAGTCCCACTTCAGCACCTTATCTCCAATCTGGAAATCATTTTCCTTGGTTCTTCTGTCAAAGAGTTTATTCATATTTTCCTGTACTAACTATGTCCTTTTGTACACCTCCTCTCTTGTCTGTTGTAAATGGATAGTTTGGTTTAGCCTCCTTTGCATGTCATTTTCTTCTGATTGTACTTCTTGTAACAGTTTCATCACCGGAACTCCCAAAGACGTCAGGAAAATGGCATCCATGCCATACACTAATTGATAGGGAGACATGTCGATTGATTTCTTGGTGGTTAGCCTATCAGCCCATAGTGCATGTACTAGATTTCCATGCCATGCCTTTTGATTATGTTCCAGAAGCTTCTTAATGATATTGACCAAGCTTTTATTAGAGGACTCGGCTAACCCATTACCTTGAGGGTAATAAGTTTTTGAATTTCCTAATTTGATGTGATATTTATAACAAAAGTCAACCATAATTTTGGATGTAAAGGCAGCCGCATTGTCTGAAATGATTTTCCTGGGGCAACCGAATCTAGACAGAATGTTGGTATCAAGAAATTTGATAATGACTGAATCGGTGGCATTCCTAGAGGGGATGGCTTCTATCCATTTAGTAAATTAATCAGTAGCAGTGAGGATCCATTTGTGTTGGGAAAATGAAGAAGGTTGGATATCTCCAATGAAGTCTAAACCCCATTGTTGAAACAGAGCTTCAACAATGATCGAATGTAAAGGCAAAAGGTAAAATCTTTCTGTTGCCATTGAAAATTTGGCATTTATGGCAAGTCATGACTAGTTTATGTGTGTCGGAGAACAGGGTGGGCCAATAGTAACTGGCTCTAAGGATCTTGTTAGCTGTGTTTTTCCAGTAAATTTTGCCCCCGCATTCTCCCTCATGCATTTCATCCATGATCTTTCCTGCATCATCCTCAAGAAAAAAATTAAGCAATATACCAATAGGATTCTTCCAGTATAGAACTTCATGTAAAATGCATAATTTTAAAGACTTTTGTTTCAAGAATCTTGCTTTTTTTTTTATAAGGTAGGAGGAGCATTAAGATATAATAGCACATAAATAATATCAGCATACCAAGGTGAATTTAAAAATACTTCTTCAACATGAGGAGTTGTGTATTTTTCTTGTTATTCTAAAGAGTCAAAAAAATTCATATCTAATGCTTGGAGATTTGTTTCAGCCATTAGTTTTTCCAGTCCTTTTCCTTTAACCAGTTTAGTGGGTCTGATTTCTAAATCATATTCTAAAATAATAGCAATCCACTTTCCCCTTTTACCATCGGTATCCTGATTTAAGATATCTTTGATAGTTGTGTGCGGAACAAAAGCAATAATATGAGAATGCAAGATATAATCTCTGAAGTCTTTCAATGCTTTTATTAATGCGAAGGCCTATTTTTCCATGATGTTAAATTTTAAGGGAGCATCCCTAAGGGCTTTGTTGAAGAAGCCTATGGGTTTTTCTTGTCCCATCGTGTTCTTATGTAACAACACTGCAGCCATAGTATGTTTAGATGCAAATGAGAAAATATAGAAGTCTTTGGTGAAATCAGGACTTATTAGAATTGGTATTTGGGTGAGTGCTTGTTTAACCAGTTCAAAAGATTGTTTGGCCTCCAAAGTCCACTTAACTCCTACCTCTTTTTTTAGCATGTTTGTAATATTTCTCAAGAGTTCCGCAAAGTTGGGGATGAATCTTCTTAAGAAGTAGAATTTCCCAATAAAGGATTGCAATTCCTTAATGTTTCTGGGATCGCTGATTTTCAATATGCCTTCAATTCTTTTGGGGTCTATTTTGATTCCCTCTTCAAAGATGATGTGGCCGAGGAGTTTTCCTTCCTCGAGACCAAACAATGTTTTCTTGGGATTCAAAGACAAACCATATTTCCTACATTTTTTGAAAACCTTTCTTAAGTGGGCTAAGTGCTCCCCATCGATCTTAGAGTAAAAAGTGATGTTGTAGAAAATTTGAATAACTAATATATTATTCACCAAGATTCTCCTGATCACACACTATTTTAGCTTCATGCATAATACATAATCTCTTCTACCATTGATCATCACATGCGGAAATAAAATCAATTGAATGCACACATTAAAACCATAAACAATCACACATATGAACACAATATTTCATGGGAAAGCTTAAAGCTGAAAGCCCCAACTATCTGTATATTATATGTCATGGAGATCATGCAAGAATAATTGTACAAAGCTCCTCACAAGCTCTCAGCACAACCTCAAATTTCTACACACTATCAAGCTAGATATAGCAAAACACATGCTCCAATCTTTTGCCACTTGATAGCCAGCCTCTGATGCATAATCAATTCTATGGGATGGCTCATTAAATAACATAAACCACCTAGATTGTACTGTGAAATCGTCATGGGCTTCACCAATCACTGGTAGTTGCAAATATGCAACAGTATAGTCACAATTGATATTTAACCTGCTCTTTCACCTATCTCTGCACTGGTCTCCACTGAAACTGTCCATGCACTGAAGTTAACTGATGTATTCTTTAGTTGATTAATGAGTTTATAATTAGTGAATTAATTAATAATTGATTCATGCCACTCTCACTAATTGTATAAATTAGTTTAACTGTATACAAATAGCTCAACTATGTTTAGATTAGTTAAACTGAACACGACTCCATTAACTCCTCAATCAACTCCACCAAACTCTCTCACATGAGTTCTAACTGAAGTCTCCATGCAATAGCTCCACTTAACCCTCAGGAATAGCGTAATTCCTTCTGTCAGCTCCTGTGCCACATCTGTGCACTTAACTGAAGTGCTCCAAGAGAATAAGATAATGTTTATAGTCCAAATATAATTAAGAGCTAATAATATTCGACATATCTATTTTTAGACTGGCAATCTAAAAATAGATTCCGCCCAATATGTCTAAAAATAGAAGTCCATCTATTTTTTCCGACTTGACCAACCATCCACAAATAGCATCCTGCAACTCATAGAACATGATTCATATGTCTAAAAATAGACATAGTCTAAAAATAGACTTTGCGCCAAAAATAGCCTGCGGGCCCACTTAGTGAAGGCGACTTCTTTCCACTAAGCTCATCATCTTTTTGCAATCTCAACACTCCCTCTCAACAAGATAAGGATTATCTGCCACCCCTATCCTGCCTCTGTGGTATTCAAATTTGCTCCTGGTGAGTGCCTTCATCGGGTATATCAACATCGGGAGATGCGTAGGAATATTGTAAGTACATTGATCTTGTGCACACAATGCAGTATGATATTCTTCGGCTCATCCTCTTGTCTGTGTACTCGCAGTCCATATCCCAGGTATTGCCTGCGAGATATCTCAATACATGCTTCCCCGCCTTTCCGGTGAGCTTGTGGTTTCGGCTTAACCATAGCTTGTGGAAGCTAGATATGACATAGCAAAGCATATGTGCGTGTGTATTGACCCAATGTGTAGCACGACCCCACCAATGTCACCAACTGTAGATAAACAGTGGCATCCACTACCTCCGCTGAAGTAGCATCCTCCTTCCTCCAACCACCAGGAAGAGGAGTATCAACAGGCTTGCAGCCATGCATGTTGAACTTCTCTAGTATCTCCCGGGCATACTTACCCTGAGAAACAAACAGTCCACCACTGCACTGCCAAATTTCCAATCCCGGGAAATAATGAAGGAGGCCCAAGTCCTTCATCTCAAACTCCTTTGCAAGATCAGCCTTGCATGAGTGTATCAATAGTTCATCACCTGTCAAAATCAAATCATCTACATAAAGTACAATGATCAGCAACTTACCCTCCACCACAATCTGGTATAGGTTAGGATCCGCCTCACTCTTGGAGAATCCAAGTCCAGTGAAATAATTGTCTATCTGTGTGTACCAAGAACGAGGTGCTTGTTTCAACCCATACAACACTCTCTTGATCCTGCACACATGCGACTCGCTGCTGAAGATCTCAAAACCTTTAGGCTGCTCTATGTACACCTCCTCCTCAATGACTCTAATGAGGAATGCAGTCTTCACATCCATCTGATGAATGTGCCACCCCATTTGCGTTGAGAGAGAAATAATCGTCCGTATGGAAGAATACCTTGTGACAGGTGCAAAGGTCTCCTCATAATCGATCCCCTCAATATGTGAAAAGCCTCGAGCAACAAATCTTGCCTTATACTTCTCCACACTCCCGTCAGCTGCCTGCTTCACTTTGTAGATCCATCTCAAACCCACCACTGATTTCCCCTCCAGCCTTGGGACAATCTCCCATGCACTATTTCTGACAATCGAATCATACTCTTCCACCATGGCATCTCTGCCATGCGGGATCCCCCACGGCTAACGAAGATGGCTCTTGTCACTATACACTTCCTCGCAAACCATGTATCCGTATGCCTATCGGTGTTGTCTGTCTGTTGTGATGTGGTGCTCTACAATCTCTCTGCATCTTGAGCAGGTCGCTCAGCTTTGCAATCCTTCCCTGATGGTTGCCGCTGCTTGAGTGGTCTCTTCCACTCCATGAACCTCATCTTGTGGTTGATCCACATCCAGAGACTCATCCTTAGGAACTAATAGCTCCTCATCTGCATGTAAGTGTGGCTCCCTCTCAAGCGAACACTTCATGGCTTTCTCCTCCTGAAATTTGATATCCCGTCGCACAATAGTCTTGTGACTGTCCGAAAAATACACACGATAGTTGTGGGGTGTATCAGTGTACCCCAAAAATAGCCCAACCTCCGCAGTCGACTCCAGCTTCTTCCTGGCATCCTTCGTCACATGAATGTAAACAGGTGAACCAAAAATCCTCAAATGGGAAATATCAGGCTTCTTACCAGAAAACACCTCCTCGGGTGTACTCATGCCAAGTATCCTGTGAGGCAAATGGTTACACATATACTACGGTGTTATGCCTCATCCCCACAAGTGTATGGGAAGGCCCTGATCATGCAACATCGCATGCGGCACACGATTGTTCTGTTCTTCCTCTCAGCAACCCCGTTCTGCTATGGGTTATGAGGTGCTATGAGCTCTCTTCGAATTCCTTCTGCGCTGCAAAAGTCTTTGAATTCGCCAGAGATGAATTCACCACCATTGTCGCTCCTAAGAGCCTTCACCTACGTCCCCAATTATTACTCAAACAGTGCCTTGAACTCACAGAACTTTTAGTATGTCTCGCTCTTCTTCTGCATGAAGAATATCGAGCACTTACGAGAAAAATCATCAACAAATATCACATAGTGCCTGTGCTTTGCTGTCGAAGCTGCTGAGAAAGGTCCACACATGTCTGTGTGAATTCTCTCATGGATCGTCGTGGCGTGACTATCATTCTTGTGAAAGGTGGCTTTCACAAATTTTCCCAAGGTACATCCGTTTCACTGATCTAACTGCACAAGGGTACCCTTAGGAAGCCCAGTAGAAATCTGTTGTAGTATCTTCAAAGCTCCATGGTGAAGGTGGCCCAATCTCTAGTGCCACAACTCGCCATCATCCCGGATCACCACTCCTTTTGCCTTGCCTGCCATTGCTGTGCAGCCATCTACCTACAATTGATAAAGGTTCTTAACTCGAACCCCTATCCTCCAGGTCTCAACAGTTGCCTTACTGCGTAGGAAATCCTTTCCCTCGCTAAAGACAACATCATATCCCTTGTCTTCTAACATCACCACAGAGATTAGATTCTTCTTCAATCACCAGGTATGCATCACTTCTTCAATACGAAGGGTTTACTGAAATCTCTCGAAGAAGTGGTAAGTAGGTTGCCTTTGTATCTACTGCTGTCGCCCATCTCGATGTGCACTCCAAGATCTTTCTCATCCAGATCAGTAAACAAATCTCTATCTCCTGTCATGTGAAAAGACGCACCACTATCAAGAAACCACACTGAAACCATCATACTTGAGACCAAGCATGCGATCAGCAAAAAATCCAACTCAAACTGCGAGGCTAAGGCCTCTCCAGCTGCAGATCCAGCAGCTTGCTTATTTTTCTTCTTCTGTGGAAAACTAGTGGCGTAATGTCCGTGTTGGTGACAGTGAAAGCACTTCACCTTGGACATGTCCTGCTTCTTTCCTTTCGCACCAGATTGAGAAGCTTTCTTGCTCTTCCCCTTATTTTCTTTGGTAGCCAAAGTGCAATTCTCTTCATCAGAATTATTTGATGAAGATCTGTCCCTGGTACTCCGCCTTATCTCCTCTTACACAAGATCCGACCAAAGTCGCTCCCATCCTGGCAATTTCTCCCGACCATTGACAAAGTCCTGATAGGAATTCAAAATCTTCGGAAGCCCAAGGAGAGCCAACCTCACCAAGTCCTCATCATCAACAGTAACCCCCACACTTCCCAACTCATCCCTACATTGTATGAAATCCGTGAGGTACTTGGGCATACTATCGCCTTTCTCCATTTTTATGTTTCTGAGTTTATCCTTAAGCGCCAACTTCCTCTGATCGCTCTTGCTTTGGAATAAGTTTGTCAAATATTTCCACATCAAGAATGGAGAAGCATCACCATGAAGGCTGGACACTATGTGATCCTTCACACCTTCCAACAGAATCCTTCGACACTTTGTTGTCTTCTTTTGCCATGCGTCAAGTACGGCAGCATCACTAGAAGTAGGCTTTGGAATTTCTGCATCTATGAACTCCTTCAACCCATTGTCATCTAGCATCACCTCCATCTTGTCCTTCCATGCAATATAATTCGAGCTTCCCTCAAGGGCATACTCCAATCGCAATCCGTTGAAAGACATCTCAAATTCGACACCAAGAAAACACTACTGCAAATTCGAATTCCACCAGCACAAAACTCAACCGCTTCAATGTTTTGAAATTGCTCCAATGATCAATATCGCTCTGATACCATGTAAAAAATTTGAATAAATGATATATTATTCACCGATATTCTCCTAATCACACACTATTTTAGCTTCATGCATAATACAGAATCTCTTCTACCATTGATCATCACATGCAGAAATAAAATCAATTGCATGCACACATTAAAACCATAAACAATCACACATATGAACACATTATTTCATGGGAAAGCTTAAAGCTGAAAACCCCCAACTATCTGTATATTATATGTCATAGAGATCATGTAACAATCATTGTACAAAGCTCCTCACAAGCTCTCAGCACAACCTCCAATTGCTACACACTAATCAAGCTAGATCTAGAAAAACACATGCTCCAATCTCTGCCACCTGATAGCCAACCTCTATTGCGTAATCAATGTTGTAGGATGGCTCATTAAATAACTTGAACCACCTGGCTTGTACTGCGCAATCCTCATGGGCTTCTCCAATCACTGGTTGTTGCAAATATGCAACAATATAGTCACAACTGATAGTTAACCTGCTCTTTCACCTATCTCTGCACTGGTCTCCACTAAAACTGTCCATGCACTGAAGTTAACTGATGTATTCTTTAGTTGATTAATGAGTTTGTAATTAGTGAATTAATTAAAAATTAATTCACACCACTCTTCACTAGTGTATCAATCAGTTAGACTAGATACAACTAGCTCAACTATGTTTATATCAGTTAAACTGAACACAACTCCATTAACTTCCTCAATCAACTCCACCAAACTCTGTCACATGAGTTCTAACTGAAGTATCCATGCAATTGCTCCACTTAACCCTCAGGAATAGCGTAATTCCTTCTGTCAGCTCCTGTGCCACATTTGTGCACTTAACTGAAGTGCTCCAAGAGAATAAGATAATTTTTATAGTCCAAATATTATTAAGAGCTAATAATATTCGACATATCTATTTTTAGACTGGCAATCTAAAAATAGATTATGCCCAGTATGTCTAAAAATAGAAGTCCATCTATTTTTTCCGACTTGACCAACCATCCACAAATAGCATCCTGCAACTCATAGAACATGATCCATATGTCTAAAAATAGACATAGTCTAAAAATAGACTTTGCGCCAAAAATAGACTGCAGGCCCACTTAGTGAAGGCGACTCCTTTCCACTAAGCTCATCATCATGTTGCAATCTCAACAGATGTCATCGAGTTAAATGACTATGAAGTCACCTATGTCTTCTGAAAAGGCTATGTCCATGTCTCTTTGAAAAGTGGCTCCTGCATTCATCAACCCAAACAACATTTTAACCTACATGAATGTGCCCCAAGGTGTGGTGAAGGTAGTTTTGTGTTGATCACTCGGGAATACTAGCACTTGGTTGTAACCGGAACAACCATCGAGTAATGAGATTCTCTTAGAGCCAACTACCTTTTGAAGTATGTGGTCCATTTTAGGCAAGGGATAGTTTTCTTTCAGGGAGGACCTATTCAGATTTCTAAATTCAATTGAAAGTCTGATCTCTCTAGTTTTCTTCCTAACTAACACAAGGTTTGAAACCCATTCGGAGTATCTGAGGGGAATTATTAGCCCGTCGTCATACATATTTTTGATCTGTTGTTCAACTAGAGGTAATAATACAGGATTTATTCTTCTTAACTTTTGTTTGAAAGGTTCCTGGTTCTCCTTGAGAGGGATTTTGTGTTGAATAATGCTTGTGTCATAAGATTTTAAATTTTGATACCCCCATGCAAACACATCTTTAAACTCCTTGAAGATCTAAATATATTTCTGTTTTATGTGAGGAGGAAGGGTCAAAGAAAGTTTTATCATTTTATATTCCCTTGTGCTTCCTATGTTGTAATCCTCTACATTGGCCTCAGTAGATTCTATCTTTGGTTTTTTAGCTACATCATTAAAATAAAACAACTCTTCCAAAGGTGCAAGGCCTCTTGGTAATGTGTCATTCTTACAGTGTAAGATTTCAAGGTCTCTTTGGTTAAGGTCCTCACACATCTCAGCTTCATAAGGATGTGTGACCAGATTTATATTAGCGAAAGAGGAAAACTCTTATTCATGATCTCTATCTTCAACAAGACCGTCTTTCTCATGCTATAAGTTAGGTTTAGTCAATGTAAATTCATTCCTAGATTGTAGGAAATAATTAATTTTTTCGTCACCCTCAAATGCCTGCTAATGATTAATGTTGTCAGGTACTATAGGACGATGTTTGAATTTGATAGGATTTTGTTCATTTGCAAGTGGTATTTGGCAATTGCTGGCAGCAAAGGCAAGCTCTTTGTAAAGGCTATTTTTGGCTTTAGGAATGTAAGTGATCTCATATTTCTCGAAAGTTTTGAGGAGGTCTAGGGATGCATTTATGTACTCTCTTAATCTTGGGTTCTTGGTTGAGTGGTCACCTTTGATATTTTTAATGACCAACTCTGAATCTCCCTGGGCTGATATTTTCTTAGCTCCTAAGTCTTCAAGCAAGTGTAATTCAAGGAGGAGAGCCTCATATTCTGCAATGTTATTAGTACATTGAAATTCCAATTTGTAAGAATGGCCCTCATTTGTGTTATGTATCCAAACACCAACCCATGAACTGGCCTTGCCACATGAACCGTCAAAGCTCATGTTCCAAAGTGTTTCTATTTCATGTTTATCACTGAGTTGTTGTTCAGGGTTGCTAGAGTTTTGGTTATCATTTTCCTCATTTGAGGGTGAGTATGAGTGTTCCGGTGGGCCTAGCTCTTTCTCACTTCATTTTACTTGTCCACTAATCTCATTCTCATTATACAAGATAAAAGAATCCAAATCTGAATGAATGCAATAAATCGGGGTGTTGTTAGGCCTATCTAGGCTACTCACCATATATTTCATGTGGGATTCTTGGTACAATATTCTGGTTTGATTGAAAACATGGATAGTAGCACATGTCATATCCATCTAGAGGCTACCCTGAATTTTGGCTCCCCATGATCTGGACAAAAGCATGTCATACTTTGGGGGAATGTCAGCGACCACTATATCCATGACTAGACTTTTGGTTGGTATTTGCGCCAAAGTGATACATAGATCCTTGATTACGCCCAAACACTTTACTCTACTCGAATCAAAAGAGTATAAGTCTTTATATGGTTTGGTTATTTCTAGGCCTAATCTCTCAATGACCACCTTAGGCATGAGGTTATACGAGGAACCGAAATCTAACATGGCGTTGTGTAATATTTTGTCGTGTATGTTTAGGCTAACATAGAAAGGAGGGACGGCTCCTTCTTGGAGTTTTCCCTCAACCTCAAGACCAATAACAGTTCTGGTTTGTCATATGTTAAATTTAGCGTATTTGTTTCATTCCCTATGTTTAAAACTTTCAAAACTTGGGAGCGGTACATGTCCTGAGCTACCAGTTCAGTGAGAGAGATGGTTATTTTGATTTTAGCAATCTCTCCTTCAAAACTGAAAGGTACTTGATTTTTGGACATATTTACATCAATTTTATCAGCCATAAATTTTTCCACAATTTTAATTTGTTGATTTTATACAGGGCTTTGGTCAATAGATTTTTCTAAAGGCCACTAGTAGAGGTGCTAGGACAGCTTGTGTCAACACATGGTTAGCTCATTTTATCCTTGTTAGGATCAGTTTTCTTGGCCATGATATTGTTATTTTCTGTTGTTCTTTTAAGAATGTTTTTGGGAGTTTTCTTAACAGCAGTGTCTAAGTTGTTTTCCCTGGAGTTGTCTTGGTTTTTCTTACTCCTAAGATCATATTGCCTATGGAATTCTATTATGGCATTTTCTAATCCAAATTCGTGGTCTTCGGAATCTTCATAGCTTGTTTCATCTTGGTTTGAGGAGAAAAAATTGTGTTCTTCTTCTGTGATAAAAACATCACCCTCGCTATCAGAGCCTATTAAGTTTAGATGACTTTCATCTGGTTGTTCAATATCTCTTTCCCCTTCGTCAACATAGTCGTCTTGGAAGGGTGGCCCGATTTGTTGATCATTTTCCCTTGGTTTGTTTTGGGGTGGGTCTCGTCTAAAATTTTGATTCTGGTTCCTGTTTTGGGGATTTGGTTGGTTGTCCCTAGGGGGTGTTCTTTCATTTATGCTTATTCTCTCCATCATTCTTTCCATGGTCCTAAGAAGGTTGTCCATCTTGGAATCAGATGAGGAGGTGGACGTCATGGTGTCATCTTTGTATGTTACCCTCTTTTCTAATCTTAGCCTAGCTCTTTTTTCAATTAGGCTGGCCTCTACACTTATAGCTCCTTTTTTCATGTCTTCTAGAGTTAGGGGCTTTATTTCTTTTAGTTGATAGGCCATGTCGGGGTCAAAACCCTCCGGGAATTTAGCTAAGGCTAGGCCTAATGGGGGTTTCATGTTTGGCGGTAGTGCGTTGTAAACATTATTGAACCTAGTGCAATAGTCTTGGACACTTTCCCCTGTGACTCTTTTAAGATTTCTATATTCCAAGAGGATCTGAAGAGGGTTTTTCTTGATTTCCCTTTTTTTTATGAAAGTTTGGTAAAGGGAAGGGAGATCATGTATGCTGTTGGGAGTTAGGATTTTGAACCATTTCTTAGCTTCTCCTCCTAGGCTTTGAGAAAACATCCTTATTTTCATGGTTTCCTATTCTAATTCCATGTAGTCAAAAGCATCATTCATTTTATCTACATGTTGTTGGGCAGTAGTGGATTCAGCCCTAGTTAAGTATGGGATTCTAGATTGGTAAATTTGGAAAAGGTACCAATGGTTGTGGTAACACAAGGGGTGCATACCATGCTGCCATGGTGGGAGCTAATGGTGGATTTATAAGCGGAGGATTTGTGCTATGAGATGGAGTGGTTTGCACAGTGGCGGTGTGAATGGGTGTGGCGGAAGTACTTGGACCAGTAAACTGATTCTGAGCAGACTTGGGGTGAAAAGAGCCAAAGTGGTGGAGAAGTTGGAAATCAAGTGGTGTGGAAGGAGAAAATTCTCCCCTAGGACTTTGTTGTAAGTCTACGGGCTCAAGATTGGTATGGTCGATTCTACTTTGTGACTTGGTTCTGAAAAGGTTTTTAGTATGGCGCAAGTCAAACTGAGGATCTTGCAAGGCTGTAAGTTGTTCAGGTACATAGCTTGCTTTATGAATGGTCCTATCAGTAGCTGATTTTCCAGTTTCAAAATTTTGTGACAAAATATTTTCTGGGTCATCAACTATAGTAGGAGGGTTTGGATCCAGATGAGATCTAGTATTGATTCTTCGTGGAGCCAAATTTAAAACTCAAAATTTTGAGAGGTTGAAATTTTTTAAACTTTTTGAAAATTTTACCTCTTTTATGTTTGCTAAACACACATAGTGTGTGACTAAGGTTCTAGACTTCCCAGGGTTGATTCGGGACAATCCTACAGGGGTATAGGGACACTAGTAAAGTTAGAAGGCCTACTGAAGGCTAGTGGAGTCGCCAGGTGGATATTTTTAGTTGTTTTGAAGATAAGTGTCAATGGTCCACCACCAATACTGACAAAAAACCAATATAGAAATGTTTTGGGGTTTTTTGGGTTTCTATATGTAGCCCTTAAGTTATGTAACAGTGTCCCATAGTTGAGTCATCAATTTGCTAAGATGGTGAAAATGCTAGATTCTACTCTTAGGCTATCAGTTAAGTTCTCTATGATTTGACGAAGGTTTTTGCAGTCCTAAGGTATACTTAGATTTTCACTGACATTGGAGGTTGCATCATGATCACCATTTTTTTGGTGAAAGTGATGAGGTGATTTACAAATCATAGGATTTCAAATTTTAGCTAAGGGTTAAAAGAGTCTATAAGATTTTTTAGGCTACTATGTACTCAATCCCACCATGATCACCATTATGTTGGGGTCCCGTGATTTGGTAGATTGGTAGACCAAATGATAGGGAAATATCAGACCAGTATTTGGATTCCTAGGACCTATTCTTCCTGGACTCAGAGAGGGCTCTCTCTATTATGCGAAGGATGTGAACTTGTTCGCTTTGGATGATTGATTTTAGGCTATTAGTTAAGTGTAGGTTAGTTTGTCTTTTTTGGGTTGGTGTAATATGATCAAGTAGTATAGGTGGAATGAGAGGTTGTCAAATCAATAGGGCTATGGGGTCAGATGAATTCAAGGGTGTCTAAATGATGAAACAGAGTGTATTGCATGGCCGATTTAGCAAGGTTAATGGATCCTTAAGGTGATGTATGAGGTGTAATGAACATTTTGGGAAAAAACTAAGAGGTCTTAAACATATATAGTCTAAAGTAATAACTCATGAGGTAGGGAAAACCATTAATCTCTATAAACAATACTCAAACTGATAAACATGTAAGATGAACATTCCAGTGAAACATAGAAGCATTAGAACTCCTAAATTTAGAAATTCACCTTCATCTTTTGGGAAAACACATAAGATAAAAAAAACAACTCAATTTATGGAGAGGGAACTCCTATATAGCATATATCAAGTTATTGGGAACTTTGAAATAATTTGGTAAGCATGGGCGAAGGGCAAGATCGAACGAGACCTCTTTGTCTTAACCTAATCAATCAATATTTCATAGAAAAGCTTCAAGATAGGGTTTTGAAAACTTTAAATAAGCAGGCATACCATGAATCATACTTATAATCTAGCATACTAACCATTCATGAAACAAAAACAAAAAATTAGTGGGCCTAAGGGGCAATCAAGAATTCCTTAAGATGACTAAAAGAGGAAAACATCAAGGCTATAACAAACAGGAGGTTTGAGGTGCTTCCATGAGCATGTCTCAACCTATACTTTTCTGATCTATAACAACCAAGAAGAATGAAACAAAAATGAGGTCAAGAAAAAATTAACAAGTTAAGAAAATATTGTCATTCACCAAGCTATGGAATCATTCTAACATGCTTCTCCATCATCAAGCCAAACAAGCCATTCATTCACTTCATAAAACCAATTTCTTCTCCAAGCTCATAAAACCATGTATTTCTCTTAAACACATCAAGTCCCAACTGTTCACAATTAATCCTCATGCCTTATATAACAAACAAGGAAGATGAGAGCCAAAGAGAGTATCTAGAAGCCTATTGGCCCAAAGAAATATCCTAAGTTGTCCTTGAGGCTTTGCAAAGCCCAAGGCACAAAAATATCTAATAAATATCTTTTCTAACTATAAATGGAAATAAAATTGAATTTTAGGCCTGAAATGCCTTTGAGAACTTGCTAAATGCACATTTTTTCCAGTCACACACAGGAGTGCAGCACGCTGTGTCAAAAGTTTGAAAACTTGTCAGGAGCGCAGCGCATAAATAGGCCTTTTGCAGCAGTGTTTTGGAGGCCTTCCTGATGTCGTAAAAATCTCTAAGATGGCTCGTTGGAAAGCCGTTGAAGTATAATTTCCATATCTACATTTATGTTTTCAATGTGACCTCTACAAGTTTCCCAAAAATAGGAAAAAATCGAGACTTCCAGGAGCGTAGCACATGCTCAGAAAGGTGAAAAAATGAGTGTTTTTGACCCTTTTGGGGGGTCAAAACAACTCCAATTGAGCTTAAAATTGGTGATAATTCTCCTTTAATGATGGGGAATCCAAAAATGTAAGCTGATCCTCCTGAAGATGACCTGGGAAAAAGCGCAGCATAGGGTGTGTTGCGCTCCTAGCCTCAAAATTTGCAAAAAACAAAAACTTGTTCAATTGCTTTCAAAATTGGTAGTTAGGTGCCTTATGGGTCCTTGGAGACCTGTAGAGTAACTTGGGCAAAAATTATAAACCTAGCTTGGTCCTTTTCATAATTTTGTTTGGGGCCCTCATTTTGGGTAGTTTTGAGCTTTTTCCTTGCAAAGTGATCTCTTTGTTTATAGTGCTTAGTCATTCTCCTTTGCAAGCTCAAGTCTTTGTTGGCCTTCTCCAGTTTTGACTCTAGATGTATGTTGGCTCTCTCAAGCCATGATTCCCAATTATTCTCAATTTCCATGGAAAGGATTTCGGTGAGGGGAAATTTTTGTTCTTGGATTGATTCTTCCTCTCTCTGTTTTTCCAATGCTTTCCTAAGACCCATAGTTTTAGGTCTCTTTCTATTTTGGCATTCTTCACCACTATCCTCCTCATAAGTGCCCATGTATTCCTCCAACTGCACTTGTGACCTTTGAGCCTCTTTCCAATATTTGAGCGCCCTTGCTTCATAGATGGCCAGCTGGCCACTCATTTGTTTGTTCTGCATCTTCAAAGAGTGAATGAGATCCTTATACCTTTCTAACTCAAATCCCAAGTCTTTGATCTATGCATTCTAGTCTTGTACAAGAGAGTTTACTATTCTTGTCTCATTTTCCTCATCGTTGTCTATGTGAATGAGATCAAATTCTCTTTCTTCCTCATGATTGTCCTCTTCCTCTTTCACTTGTTGTTTACCTTTGTCTTTCATTGGAGTTGAGGAGGAGTGCATGGCCCCTTGCCCTTTGGAGGCAGCAAACACATGCCTCTCCTCTTTGATAGGTAAAGGTGAAAGGTGAAACAAGTTTTACTTGCAAAGCTTGATCACTAGTGACCTTAGGATTGTTTTTCTCTTCATGGATGATCTTTGTGTGTGCATTTTCCTTTCCTTGTTCTTGGTTGCCCCTTAGATAAGCACCCTCACTATATTTTATGCCACTATCACTATCAAGACCCTTAGGATTTTCATCCTCTATTTCTGCAATGTTAGAAGTATCTTAATTACTGCTTGGTACATCTTTGTCTTCATGAATTTCCTCTTCTTCATCTTTTAAACCATTTTATTCACCCTTAATTTCATCTTTTGTATCACTATTTGCACTCTTTTTAGGGTCACTGTCTTGGGCACCCTCGTTAGTCTTCCGATCACTGTGAGGGTTATTCCTTTCTGCACTGGGTGAGTTCCTTTGGCTGATCTCTCCTTCACTACCTTGCTCATTATCTCCATTACTTGGCCTTTTTTCATCATTTTCTTGCCTATGGAAAACAACTTCAAACTTTTTTTCTTGGTTGTATTTGTCGTTCTTGTCACTATAATTTTTGTTTTCTTCATTGCTTTCGTATGCCTCCTCCCCACTGCCTTCATATGTATTTTCAAGGTCATTGTATTCATCATAAGACCCACTATTTTGGCTCTTTTTCTCATTATGGGGGTCACTAATTTCAACTCTGGTTTCTTCTTTATCAACACACTCATCTTTGTCACTGCCTTTATTAATTTCTTCTTGGCTATCTCCCTCTCTGCCACCTTCCTCTTCTTCACTTTTTTCTTCATTTTCATCATCCTTTCCTTCACTGTTTTCTTCTTTTTCATCATCCTTTCCCTCACTATTTTCTTCTTTTTCATCACTGCTTTCTTCATGGCCATCATTGATTTCTTCATTTTTTGATTTCTTAGGGGAAGGTGAATGAGGAAGGTCTATTTGAGGAGTGATTCATGTGAAGAAGATGAACCAAGGTCAGTGGAAGGTGATGGAGGTGTGTGGGGAGGATTTTGAAATGATGATGGCAGAATTTGCAGAGGAGTGGGTTGTGGAGTTGTGAAATCATCGTGGGTGATGAAAACCTCCCAGGGGATGCCTTGTTATTCTAGTTGGTGTGAGACAATCACTTTGATGAGGGAATGATGAAAAATTCTTGATATTTGCTGGGATGGGGGCCTTTTATGCATGATGGAAGACATTTTCTCAATACTTTTGCAAAGATATTTGGGCATGTGTAGCAGCTTGGTTTTGGTGAAGTGCATGAGGAGCCTTATGTGGTATGAATAGACTCTGGAGAACCTACCCTCACAGGTGAAATATTTCATGATGATCTTCATTAGGAGAGCATATTTGTACAATAGATGAGAGAAGGGGAACATAGTTTTACAGTCAGCTTGAAAACTTGGTTTCAAGAATGGGCGATAGTGGCTTAGGTCTAGATGCTTTTGTTTGAACCACCTTTCTCCTATGTAAGGCATTCCAGTGGCCCTAGAGATGGCATATGTGATCAATTAAAATTTTACCCCGGCTAGGTGTACTTGATGTTTATGAAGGTTTAGGGCAAAGAGCTTGGTCAACTGAGGGGATGCTAGAGATTTTGTACCTTTTTATAGAATTCATAGTAGCCCAACTCTTGAAAATAGGCAAAATAGTAGGGAGGTTATCATCTCTTCAGTGCTTACAGGATAAAACCTATTTGGCATCCCTCCCTTCCTTTGCTGCTTTTTAGGCCTTTGAGTCGCCTAATCTATGTCACTATTCTCTTCTTCAAACATTTTTTTTTCTTTACCCCTGCCTCGAGATCCTTAAAGAGAAATGATACTGCTAGTTAAATGATGTGGAAAGGGATTAAAGAATATTATGAGTTTTCTAACTAGGTTAAGGCATAATAGTGTGTAGGTCAGATGTTATCTTTTTAGGATTTCACTGCTTTCTCTAAAACCAATTTTCAAACTTCTTAGTGGCCTTATCTTTAGAAAGTCATGCATATGCAGGAAAAGTTCAAAATACCTCTTGAACCACCTCCATATCAGAAGAAATAGCTCAAAAAACCTTATGGGCAGAGTCGGGTCACTCCTAAACATGAATTCATGTAGAAGCTGCAAAAAAGTGGCAGGAGCACAGCACACTTCATCGAGCGGCTTGGGTCACTCCTGAACGTGCCTTCATTCAGCGACTACAAAACAGTGGCAGGAGCGTAGCACACTTCGTTAAGCGGCTCGGGTCACCGTTCTATGTTCAACATAGTGGCAAGAGCGTAGCATACTTCATCGAGAGGCTCGGGTCACCATTCTGCATTCAACACAGTGTCAGGAGCGCAGCACCGAGGGTGTTGGGTGCCTGAATGTGCCCAAGAGGATGGATTGCACGCTGTGGTAGGAGCGCAGTGCCGAGGGTCACACCATGGCAGCAGCACAACACCTCTGCTTCTGTGTGGCTCGGGTCACTCGTGAACAGATAAACGTGCAGGGTCTACACGGGCCTTTGTGCCTTTCTTCTAGACGTCAGGCACAACTGTAGGAGTGCAACACAACTCTATAGGTATGCAGTTTGCAATCGATATTTACACAGGGAGACACTACAGGCATGCAGCGTGACACTACAGGAGCGCAATGCCTGGAAAATTTTGCCTGAGGACTCTGGAAGAAAATTTGAAAACCCTCACTATGTATGTGAATGACCAAAGGAGTGGGGATATGTTATCTTGTAGTGGTTTTATACTTTTTTGAAAAATTAGAAATACAACCCAATTTTGTAATGTTCATGTTTCTTCACTTTTTTTCACTGTCTTTGACTATTTTGGTCTTGCAGGTGGCATATTTGATTGAAACAATTGCATTTCCTCATTGTTGGAGGCTTCTTATGGCTCTTTTAATTTGACACCCTTCTTGAAGACACCAAGCCTATGCCTCTCAGCCCTTTTCTGGAAAAAGAACCTGTTTTTGACTTTAACACTTATACACAGCAAACTCATCATTTTTTCCATTTCTCCTTTTGACTGATATTCTGTATTTGAAACATTCTTTCCTTTGACCTTGTCATTGTTTCTGTGGGAAAAACACCTTTGTCAGCTCTGTAAAGTGTTATTTATGTCTTATTCATGTTTTTTGTAGAATGGTCATTTGATAAGGAGGTCCTTGTTGGGAGCACTGTCTCTTTTGAATTTGGACAGCTTACTTTATCAAACAATGACCCATGCTTATCATAGTTGCTATCCTTGGAAATTTCTACCCATGTTTGTCCTTTTTAGCCACTGGAATATGTCTCTAACTTTTCTTTAGAGAAAAGAGACCTTTGAACTGAGATTTCTAGTCTATTCTTACTAATACTCTTCATCATCTTTCTGCCTTTGGTGTAGTGGAGTATTGACCTCTATGTCTGCCTTTCTTGGTCTTCTTTAAAAACCTCTGATTTTACCTTTTGTTGAAGTGGAGTTAGTGCTTGTCTGCCAAACATTAGAAGGTAGTTTGAAAATCCTTGAAACCATCTGTAGTGATGACGGAGGTTTCTTTGTCACTATTTTGACCCTCTTTGTCTATCCTCCCAAGCTTCTGAGTTTTTTAGGGATACAGTTAGAAAAAAAAAAACAGTGTTATCTTCTAAGTTCTCAAAGAGACACTTATGAAGCTCACTATTTATGTCTAAAAGCCTTCAATGATCATTTTGAAGGGGTTTAGGGGCTATTTTCCTTTATGACCTTAAAATTTCTCTATTACTTGGTCAAAAAAATCATGAATCTTGATTCCCAACAAACAAATACCTTGCTGCTTTCTTCTTGGTTGTGAGTGGTTTTCTTGTGATGATCCTCCTCTTTTACCTTACCTCATGGCTAATCTGATGGATTTTTACAGGAATGTAAGCAAAGGGAAGTTCTCCCTCTACAAGATTCATGCTTGAGGCCAAAAAACTTTTTAATGATCTTTTTTATTGATGTAGTATAGTGTTAATTATGTGCCACTGTCTTTTAGGACCTGCATGGACATTTTGATGGGCAACACTTCATAACACTCTCTCATGAGATCATGATCTTGTAAAATTAAGCCTATTTGTATCTTACTACTAGTTTTGGATGTCTTTATGAGCTTTTTAGGTCTCCTTCCATTAGGGGAATTTTGAGGTCTAAAATGGGCCTCCTAAGGAAAATGTACAATCAAAATTCACTTTATGAGAACCAATCACATTTTAGGGGATGGCATCATCCCTAATTGTTGAGGTGGCAATGCTTGAGTTAAAGGTACTTACTTCTCACATTCTCAATGGTGGATAAAAACTCATGGTTAACCATCGTAGTGCTCAAAGTAATTTTAATGTCAGAGTAAAATACTTATAATAAATGTCATTTCACACTTTTTTAATAAGAATATATTATGCTTATTTCATATTTCTTGAAAGAAACAATGTATATCCCTATACATTTATTATATTATATTATATCATATTATATTATTTTTATATAGTATATTAATTACATGTTATTATACAATTTAAATTATATAAATTTTAATTAATAGCATATAATATAATTAAGAATTTATAAATTTATATTTATATTTTATCTTAAGATATTTAAGTACAAAGGACAAATGCATTAGTTGTTCAATGATAATTTCTTTTTCTTGAAAAGTTCATTCTTATTTATAGTCACATCAATACAATTATTTTATTAATTTTATTTTGGTACAACTTTTGAATTGGATTTAACTATGGTTACATGGATTGTGGTGCAAAAAGTGAATTGAAAATTCACAAATATTATTTTATTGGTTTAGCTATTATTTTATTATTTCCTTAGGAGGCCCATTTTAGACCTCAAAATTCCCCTAATATTTGCCTCTATTCTATTGTTGACCATTTACAAATCATTTCTACAGAAATGCTTGGACATGGTAAATTGTTCCTTTGCAGGCTTACTGCTTGATCAAGAGGATACCTTTGAAGGTCTTTGATGTTCTTCGGACAATGATAAGACTCGTCTTTGTGTTCTCTTGACTTCACCTTTGAATACCTATGGAAATAGTGAATTTAGAACCATGATAGTGCGTAACCTAGGTGACCCTATTTGACTTATTGTAATGTCCTTGGAATAGGTTTTTGACTGAAAAGCCTGAATCAGAGCTTGGATGAGGAGACAGGATTTTGACACTCTACTATGCACTATCATCCTAGACAACTAGAAAACCTTCTTTTACTTCAAATGGATTTTTAGAAAGGGAGTTTTGAAACTACCACTGCCCCCAGGCACTTGGTGAGTAGGGGAAAAAGTTCGATTTACTTGGCGAAATAAGGTGTGAAAATAGAGGGCTTAGGCAAAAAGAGACAAAATGTTATAGGCAGAGGTGGCGAACATAGTGAGAGCGAGGGACATTAGTTCAGGATTTTGTCTTATTTGGGTGATAGAATAGCCATGCTTTGGCAGAGAGGTGGGATAGTGAAAATTTTCTCTTTGAGGAGATTTCTAGAACTCACATGATTCTTGAATTATATTTCTAGAAATCCAGGACAAAGCATTTAGTCATCTAAACAAGAAAAAAATTACTGATGACTAGCATTTTTATCCACCCAGTAGTTGTTAATCATCAAGATTAAACTTTTTCAAAGCCAAATTAGCAAATACAATGAGTTAAATAGTAGTATTTGTCTTTGTATACTGTGCCCAACGGACCCTTAGACAGGACACAGTGCTTTGTAGAGCACTATCTCCCTTCCTGGCCTACGTGGTAGATCACTGTCTCCCTTTGGAGACTAAGTTGACACCTGAAAACACCCAAATTCCATTGAATTTTCCTTTCCAATTTGCTTCAGTTTGTTCTCTACTGTGTTTTGAAAAGTTTGCTTCTCATTTTGACCAGTGACTCTATATACTTCTTCCTCCTTTGACTAAAAACTTGTTCAATTTTTGTTTAAAAAAAAAAAATCTTTATCATTGACAAGTTGATTTCAAAGTACTTTTTATGCCCACGTTAAGAATCATTTTCTTTCGAAATAGGAAATTGTCGTAAAATCTTCATTTCTTTGATAGGAGAAATTGTTGTTGAAATCCTTGTTTTTCCTTCAAAAGAGAGATTTTTTTTTGTATTCTTCGTTTCTCGAAAGTATAAATCATTTGAATTGTTGATTTAGTGCACCTAGTTTCTTTTCTACATTCATAAAATTAAAGAAACTGAAAAGAAAAACTTGCATTTTCATTTAGAATAATGTGTGTTTTGCAAAAGGAACATTAGGAAATCTGCATTTAGTTTGAGATCATTGATTTGTTTTGTTCATTGATTTGTTTGCTCACAAATTATTTGCTCTCTTCCCTTAGTAGCTAGGTTTTTCATTGAAGAAATTGAAAGTGAAAGATTGTTTATCATTCTTAGCTTGCATTATAGGAATTTCATACACATCATCACAGTGAAATTTTGAAAGGCAAATTGTAAGAAAGATCAAGGTAAAATTAATCTCAATTTACCTAACAAAGCATTGGAACCATAATGATAACATTTAGAAGGTCTAGGCTAGAGACGTGTTCCGGCGTCGTAAAACATAGCAGCTGTCGTTAACTTGTTTGTGATACATTCTGAGTGTGGTACCTCACTCCACATACGTAAGTATATTGTTGAGCCCCAAAGATGTTCTTCTCACTCACCACATTCCACTTCATTTTCTTTGTCCCTCATCAATTACAGGCTTAAATGATCAGTAGGATTAATCAAAATTGCTTTAAGAATTTATATAATGGCTAACTTGCTATGTTTTCATGATTTTGTTGGTGTAGTAATTTTGACTAAGACTCAGCTACAGAATACAGGCATTCCATAGCCAGTCGTCTGTTCTGCAGCCATCCTCATGTTTATGTAGGTTCCAGGTGTCACTGCAAAGAAAAAGGCATATGGGTGAAATCCACAACACCTCCCCATCATCTCTTGCTCCCCACAAAGTCTGAGTTAAATTATCAAAGCGGTTATGCACATAGAAGAGAAGCAGTTTCCTATCAAAACACGGACTCTACAGATGTCCGCAGTTAAGCACAAGACTGTTAATAAGAGTTTTAATTTGATTAGAAGTGGGAGAGACACTTATCCCCGTTTTTCTCAAAGAGTACTTATGTAACTTCATTATAAGTATGACTCGGGAGACCGAGAAACTGTTGGTTAGATTTTGTTTTGTTGCTAGATTTTGGAAGGCCGTAAATACTCTTTTTTGAGGAATTTCTCCTTTAATGAAAGAGACATCATTTTATTGCACGAGCTGAGTCAATCTTGAGTAGATACGCATGTTGATCCAGTGGTAGAGGGCCCCTACTCCCCGTGAAGCATTATGCATTTGGTTTAGATAAGTAGCTGTAGCTTTGTTTCATTCTCAATTTAAATAGTTTTCTGAACTTTGCTTACATTGGATACTACAGTTTAGCTTTGTTCTCATGAAGTATTCCAAAAGATCACTAATCTGGAATAAGGCATAATTGTAACCAATTAGAACTGGTTTTTGTGTTCAGTATAATTAGTTATTTCGACTAGTCTATTCTGTTAATCTCTTTAAAAAATATGCTAACTACGGGTAGACTTATTTGTGGTGTTTTCTACAGTTTTCCCCTGTGTTATGTTTTTGTCTGCATTCTTTGAATGTTACTGCTTGATTTGTTTTTGTACAAACTATTCGAAATATCACTCTCATCTTGAAACTGAGAAGCAGTGCTGTGTTCATAGAATTGGTTGCATTTTGGTTCAGTTGAAATACTCCAGAGGTAGATGTTATTTTAGTTTAATTCTGTCACTATATTTCAAGCTTGATAATGGTACTCTAGTTTAACTCTGTTCAATGTATTAGTATCATTCTAGTTCAGTTCCAATTCATTTCAAGTTAGATAATAGCACTCTAGTTTAGTCTTAGTTAACTGTATTAGCATTCTAGTTTAGTTGTTATCCATTGCATTTTAAATTGTATTAGTTGTTAAATTTAGATACCGCGGTCTTCATTATCTACAAAACTTATTTTGTTATAACTTCATATTAATACATCATCATCTGGACAGAAGCTAGTAATATCAGTTTAAGGCCTTGAGTATTTTGCAACCTTTTTACAATTTCACAAACAAGCATCTTCTCAAAGAGTATTCTAAAAAGAAATATATAACTTTTGAATGAGGCCTAGTGGTGCTAAATTGAGTTGCAGAATAGAATTAGAAGTTAGTTTAGAGTAGAAATATTATTGTGCTAGAAATGTTCTTTTCCAATTATGTTCCAATAAACCTTCAACCATGGATGAGATGTTGTAACATTGTAAGTTGATTTTTGACTTAGGAAAACCTCAATTGCACTAAAAACTTATCCTTTTCTCAAGATATTCCAGCATATCTCTAAATGAATGAATTGGATGAGTTCATGATATGGGTTACTCAGTTCATGTTGTGATTTATTTCTTTGCTATGAGTCCTTATCAAGCTTTGCATTTTATGTCCTTTAGTGCACACCTAGTTTAGAATAGCTTCACTCTATTTTAGTGTAAACTTCTTAGCTCTATTTCAACATAAAAACCATAAAACCAAAAACATCATAAAAACACTAAACACAAAGTAGTGAGAAACAGATACCTAGGCACATACAGTGCACCACACTTGAGCAGTTTACTAGCCCTGGTTGACAATTAATGACCTCAATTTAGGAACACTAAGTTGAGCACAACATTTTGGCGTCGTTGCCAGGGAAGTGTAACTAGGTAGCCTTGTTTCTTATCACCCAAAAACAATGATATGCGTAGAGAAAGAGACTCAAGGGGGATATTCATAAGAAGCAGAAGCTTGATTCCTAGAACACCACTTGTTTCACCAAGACCTAGAGCCAGCACACCTCCAACTCAAACCCACATTCCATCCTTTACTGATCCTAGAATTCCATAGAACTTAAGATCAAATATTCCATTAGAAAGACCTTCCACTTTACCCACTGAACCTGTCTTAGAAGGAGATTCAGGAACCCCTGCTAGGGACATAAAATTTTCAACTTCTACAGAAGAATCAACTATGGAAGAAGAAGGGGGAGGAGGAGTTTTTAATGGAGAACACACACTATTTGTAGGGGGTAGAGGTAGAGGTAGAGGAGAAGGAGGTAGAGGTGTAGAAGGAGAAGGAGGAAGAGGAAGAGGTAGAAGAGAGATGGGAAGCTCTTTTGGGTTTCCTATAGTAGATGAAGAAACCAATACAACTATGAAAAAAATATCACCCTTTGTCCTTCCAAACTTTTATGGACTGAAAATTGAAGATCATGAAACCTTCCTATTTGAACTTTAAGTCCTGTGTAGAACCTATGACTACTTAGAAGATGCTCAAAAACTTAAACTATTTCCTTCAACATTGAAAGGAGCAGCATTGAAGTGGTTTATGAGTTTGATCAACAGTTCTATTAGGACATGGGAAGACATGAAACAAGCATTTCTATAGAGGTATTTGGATTACTGTATGCCAGTCAACCATAAGGAGGAAGTGTTTAAAATGCTACAAAAAGAAGATGAAAATCTGGAAGATTTGTTGGAGAGATTTAACTACAACATCAAAAGAGAAAAAATGGAAAACCTAGACCAAGACACTTTGAAAGCTCTCTTGTTGAAGACAATTAGGGATGAATGGTTAGATATCCTTAACATGATGGGAAAAGGGGATATATCTCAGCTCACATTACCTGAAATAGCTTAATTATGTATCAACCTTTCAAGAGGGAAATCTAAAACTGTAAAAGGACCAAGGGACCCTGCTCTTGCAAGGGCAAGTAAGTCTGTTTCTGGGAGAGTAAGTAGGGAATAAATAGGACATATGATTGATGAGTTCAAATATGATAGCTTAGGGAGTCTTGGTGAACAAATAGACACCCTTAAGTTACAAAACAAGAAAAAAGCTGAATCTGATGCCTTAGCAATCTTTTGTCCCAAATGTAGAAAGAAACATGCCCTAAGAGAGTGCCCTTTGGATGCCAAAGTTGTGGAGACTTGTGTAATTTGTTTAGAAAAACATGATACCAAGAGTTGTCCTTCACTTCCTAGTCTTAAAGCTGTCTTTCAAGAAGATACTCCTACAAGTTCCACAGAATCTCTCAATTTTATCTCTAGAAGGCCTTGCAAGGACCTCAAACACAAGGATTTAATGATCGAATGTATAATCAACCCCAACCAAATTGGAATCCTTGGCAGCAACCTTGGCCCCAATTTCAAAATAAATCACAAAATTGGGCGCAAGGAGCACAAAATCCCTATGGAAGATACTCTCAGTATTACCAATATCCACCATCCTATCCACTATATCCACATTTCCCTCCTCAACAAAATTTTCAACAAAATTCTCCACAAAATCCTCAAAATCCACAACATCAAAATCAACCACTTCCATTACCATTTCCTCAGAAAAAAAATCAGTTGCCTGCCCAACCCATACCAAACCCCAACAATAAAAATCCTCAGAACACATACATGATAGAAGGCCAACAGTTTCTAACTTATTTGATCACTCCTTTAGACCTTAGTGATGTTCAACTTAGGTCTGGAAGAATACTTGAAAAGAGGAAACCTTATGTAATCATACAAGAGCAAGACAATTCTGAGGAAGATTCTCTACGGGTAAATAAAAGTCTTGAAGAGAACACAACTTTCCAAGACTCAAACATTGAAAAATCAAAACAAAAAGAACCAATAATTTTAACTCCTATATTAGAGCATCCATCAACATCCACTTCTACACCTCCCTTCCCAGAAAGATTACAAATTGATAGGGGTGTAGAAAAACAAATTATGGTGCCTAATTATGATTTTCTAGATGAGCTGAGAAATGTTTGTATTAAGATCCCATTATTGCAAGCCATCAAGGAAATTCCAATCTTAGCAAAAACAATAAAGGAGTTGAGCATGAAGAAAACAAGAAAAAGAATAAGAGAGATAAAGAAAATTCAACTGGCAGGAAAAATAGAAAATATCATGATGGGTAAGATTGCTATTCCAAAGTATCTAGACCCAGGAAATCTAGTTGTCAAAATTCACATCAATGGAATTGAGATCCAAAACACACTCATTGATTTAGGAGCAGCAATCAATATCATGAGTAGACAAATCATGGATAAACTGAAACTTCCTAATCTTATTTTTACACCCACATTATTACAATTAGCAGATAGATTTGTGATTAAACCTGATGGGATAATAGAAGACATTCCAATGTCCCTAGATTCTTGGGAGTATCCTGTGGATTTTATTATCCTAACTGCTAAGAATAATCTAGGAGGGCATCCTATTATATTAGGAAGACCTTGGTTAGCTACAGCTGATGCTTTCATTAGTTGTAGATACGGTGATATGTATATCTCTGATGGTAGTTCAACTAAAAAATTTACCTTGTATCCTCCAGCAAGAACAATTACAGAATTAGACGATACTCAATGGATAGAGGATGAAGAAGACTTACAACCTCTCTTCACAATTTCAGAAATTAGTGAAGATAGCCAAATTCTGAATACCTTGGAAAACTTTGAATCCTCTTCGGAATACAAACATGAAAAATTTCAAGAAGAATCCAACATTGAGTTTTTATCATCAAGACAGATGTCTCTTCATTCTATGGATAAATTTGGCAGCTCTATAATTGAGATATTTCCAAGAAAAACTTTGAACATAAACAAGAACCTAGACAAATCTCAACAAGAAGAGCTAGTCAAGATATTACAGAGACATTATTCTGCATATGCATGGGAGTACACTAATATGAAAGGGATAAGCCCCAAGACTTGCACTCATCACATCTACATAGAGGAAAATTGTAAACCAATCAGACAACCTCAGAGGAGGATGAATCCAAATCTTAGGGAGATTGTTAAAGAAGAATTGCAGAAATTATTGAATGTCAACTTTATCTATCCTATTTTAGATAGTCAGTGGGTTTCTCCTTTGGTAATTGTGCCAAATAAAAATGGTAAATGGAGGGTATGTATTGACTACCGGGAATTAAACAAAGCTACTCTTAAAGATCATTTTCCCTTACCTTTCATAGATCAAGTGTTAGACACATTAGCTGGCAAAAAGTACTTCTCATTTTTAGATGGGTTTAGTGGTTATAATAAAATCCAAGTAGCACTGGAAGACCAAGAAAAAACCACATTTACCTATCCTTGGGGTACCTATGCTTACCGAGTATTGCCATTTGGACTATGCAATGCACCCGCAACATTTCAAAGGGCAGTACTAGGAATTTTTTCAGATCTAATACATGATTGTGTAGAGGTATACATGGATGATTTCACAGTTTATGGAAACACATTTGAAGAAGCCTTAGCAAACTTGGAAAAATTCTTAAAGAGATGTAAAGAAGCAAATCTTTCACTAATTCATGAAAAGTTTTTTATGATGTTTACTGAAGGAATTGTTTTGGGTCATCACATTTCAGGGGATGGGATTAGAGTTGATGAGTCAAAAGTTGAAGTCATCTCTAACTTATCTATTCCAAGTTGTCAAAAAGTTGTTAGGAGTTTTCTAGGATTTACAGGATATTATCGAAGGTTTATAGAAAACTTCACTAAGATAGCATCTCCACTCTTCAAGTTACTTACCAAGGACTGTGAATTCAAATGGAATCCTGATTGCCAATTAGCCTTTGAGACCCTGAAAACAAAAATTTCTGAAGCACCTATTTTAAGGGGACCTAACTGGAAGCTACCTTTTCATATTTCAACAGATGCCTCAGATACAGCTCTAGGAGCAATATTGGGACAAAAATACCTGATTCCTTATGCCATCTACTATACCAGTAAAAATTTGACTCCTTCAAAGTTAAACTATACTATAACTGAAAAAGAGTTTTTAGCTGATGTTCATGCCATAAGCAAATTCAGACACTATATAATAGGCTATGAAACTTTTGTTCACACAGATCATTCTGCAATTATATATCTAATGAATAAATCAATTACTAATGGCAGAGTCATAAGATGGTTATTGCTTTTACAAGAATTCAACATTGCTATTCTAGATAGGCCTGGAAAACAAAACACAGTAGCTGATTTCCTATCTAGACTCCAAAACATTAAAGATGACACTCCAGTTGAAGATCAATTTCCTGATGAATATCTTTTTGCAATTTCTACCCAAACTCCTTGGTTTGCTGACATTGCTAATTATTTAGTTTCAGGGAAATTTCCTTCAATAATAAATGCAAGAGACAAAAGAAAGATCATTTATGACAGTGCAAAATATTCATGGGTTGCTAATGAGTTATACAAGATAGGTCCATATTTTATCATTAGGAGATGTGTTCGGGAAGATGAGATGCCTGAGATTCTCAAGGCATGTCATGATGAACCTTGTGGCGGACACTTTGCTGATAAAAGGACAGCCTATAAGATTCTTCATTTGGGATATTATTGGCCATCCCTTTTCAAAGATGCTAAAGAGTATGTCAAAAGGTGTGACAGTTGCCAAAGGGTAGGGAAACCTTCTCCTTCAGGTGAGATGCCATTGCAGCCTTAGGTACATATTGAACCTTTTGAAAAATGGGCTTTGGATTTTGTAGGACATATTAGTCCTCCATCAAGACAAAAGAAATATATATTAGTTTGCACTTATTATGTTACTAAATGGGTAGAGGCCAAACCATTACTTTCTACTACTGAAGCATCTGTAGTTAATTTTCTTTTTGAGTATATTTTTACTCGTTTTGGTGTCCCAAGATAAATTGTTACAGATCAAGGAGCTCAATTTACATCAAGGCTAGTGGAACAAATGATGGAGAGGTACAAAATCAAACACAGAAAATCTACTCCCTATCATCCACAAGCAAATGGTCAAGTGGAATCTACTAATAAGGTCATTGAAGGGATCCTAACGAAGACTGTCCATATACATAGAAGAGATTGGGTAAATAGGCTTCCTGAAGCCTTGTGGGCCTATAGAACTACATGGAGACGCACAACAGGCCATACTCATTATGAACTTGTTTATGGAAAGAAAGTTTTGTTTCCCATAGAGTTCCAGATTCAAACTTTCAAAATGGCAGTTCAGCTAGGACTTGATCTATTAGAGGCACAAAAGCACATATTGGAGCAGATTAATGAATTGGATGAGATCAGACAAGATGCAGTTCAGAAAAAAAGTATATTCCAACAGCAAAGGACTAGATGGCATGACAAGTACATCAAAGAAAAGAAGTTCAAATAAGGTGACTGGGCTCTCTTGTTTGATTCAAAGTTCAAGGATTTTCAAGGTAAATTCCAAACACATTGGCTTGGGCCATATGAAATTATAAGAATTTTTGATAATGGAGCAATAAAAATCAGGACAATAGATGAAGAGAAGGTCACTTTTCTTTTGAATGGTCATAGATTGAAGCTGTATCATAAGCCACTCTCGAGAGAAAAAATTGTCAAGAAATTCCAGGAAAACAGTGATGTGAAGTTAATGAAGAAGAATTTTTCTTCTTCATCAACTTAATTGAATTTTCCGAAGTCAGACATTTGAAAAAAAATATATAAATAAATAAATAAATAAATAAATAAAGTATAAACATGAAAACTAATCTCTGATTAACATGTTTATACAGAAAAGATAGAGTGAAAATCAAAATCTTTCTGACACTTTAGCTTTTCAAGTTTGTTTTTTTCTCTGCAAGCAGCCATCATAAAATCATAAGTGATTCACTTCCCACTTATGATCCATTTCACTCCATTCATCCATATTCCATTTCATTTCATACTCCATTTTATTTCATTCATCCATACTTCATTCATTTCATTCCATGGTTCACCTCATTTCCATCTCAGAGTTTTAAGATTGATTTCTTTCTGCAATTGAATAATACAAATCAGAAGCTGCAGGTCACTTTTTCACTCCACTTCATAGTTGTGATTCATTTCATTCCATTACTCACTCCATTCATATTCCATTACACCATATTTCATTATCTATTTTCACTCATTCCATATAACATTCCATTCATGCTTCAAACCATTCCATTTCAAGGCTTCTACAGGTACATTCTATAATCAGTCAGACATTCTGCAGCTAGACAGAAATTCTACAGCCAGATAGACATTCTGCAGCCGGAGATCCTGAAGGCACTATCCATTAATCACCTGATTGAGCAACAAATTGATCCTGCATATCCAAGATAACAAGCAAAATCAAGGATTAATGATTTTCAGGGGAGAACAAAGCATATGAAGATCACAAAAATCAGAGGAAAGGCAAAGGTAAAAGTTATGAAATTATTATAATGACAGATCATGAAAAATTTTAGTATAGTTAAGTTATGTATAATTCAAAAAGTTGTTTTAATTAATTGTGTTGATCATGCCTAACAAACCTCTCATAAAAATTTGCATAAAATTCCTTCTATTCCGCCATTCCAAATCCCATATTTGATCATCATTTAAAAGCTTAATGGTTAAAGTACTAAGGTGATTGGATTAGTCAAGTCACTAGGCCAAAGCATTTAATGATGATTTTGAATTCCTTACGAAATATCTCTGCGGTCTTTTCTTCTGTGATATCTTTCAACTCATATACATCATCCTCACCTCATTATACTCATTTCATAACCACTCCATATCATTCTTTCCCGTATCCAACTCTTAACCATTCCGGTCTGTAAAACAGAGGAAGCATCTGTGAAGCAAACAACCATTGCCACTGTGAACAGAGGAGCAGTAATTTGAAGGTTGGAAAGAAAAACTATGGGTCTCATAGTGAGGACTGAACCAGTTGGAACTAAGTGCTTGGAGGGCTATCCACAAATCAGATAAATGTTACAGCAAGCAGGTTGGTTGCAATTTTTGGAGAAATTTAGTGGTTTTCACAAAGAGGTGACTAAAACATTTGCAAGGTCCTTCAATGGAGCCGAGGTCGAAATAGGAGACATTAAATTCACTGTTACAGAGGCTTTCATTGCAGAGGCAACGAAACTACCTAGACAAGGAGAAAGGTGGTTCAAAAATAGGGAATTCCATAACGAAGCATGGAGGCAAATGCTTAAGACTCCAGGTATGGATGTTTCCATTTTTAAAAAAGGTATTCCTAGCTCGGCATTAAAGAATAAGTGGAGGAACATGTTACTCATTTTGCAAAAATTTATCACCTGTGAAGGTAGATTTGGTACTCTCTATGTCTACCATATTCAGTTAATGATGCATTTTTTAGATGAGGAAATTAATTTTCCCTTTTTCCTACTTCATAGTCTGAAAAGAATGGCCTCAAACGTTCAAAAAAGGGTTCAATTTCTAGAAACAACTTTGTATCACCATGGTTTAGTCAAAATATTAATTGAACATCATTTGAGGAAAATGGGAGATAATTGGGAAGAATTTCTAGTAAGGACCATTTTGAGGAACCCAAAGAATCTCCACCTAAAAGAAAACCTACAAGAAGAAGCAGGAGAAGGGAAATTTCCAAAGCTATCAAGGTTAAAACTGGTAAATCAATTCAAGAGGACAGTGAAGAGATGATTTCTGAGAAATTGGCTCAAATAAAGAAGCAGCTTAAGAAAGAGAGAAGATATGCCAAAGAAAGAGGTGAAGGGCCATCTCAACCAAGACGGAGCCACAGACTCAGGGGTATACTAAAGAAAACAGAGATTAGACAAACAGGGATCATAAACATTGAGGATGAAGAAACTCCAGAAATTGACCCAGCACAGCAACAAGTTTACAATTATATTGAGTCATTAGAGAGGAGAGCTTTAGAATCTAGAGATAGAACTCCTAGCCCACCAAAATCTGAAATTTATATGCTAAGAAGAGATAAGTATGAGTTAGAAGTACTCAATAGGCATATCAAGAATGAGAATGACATTTTAAGGGAGCAAGTGAAACTAAAAAGTGATATGAATTCAACTTTGTCTCTACAAATGGAGAAATTGTACAAGGCCAATGAAAAAGTGAAGAAGAAAAAAAAAAATCTAATCAGGGCACTTACAAATTTAAGATTCAAGTTATTCATAAGGAAGCCCAGAAGACCATTGACTGTCAGGCAAAGCAAAAGAAGAGGTTTGGATGTCCTAACAGAGGTCTCAGAGTACATGGAGTAGTTGCATGAGGACATGCAAAAACCTTGCAGTGGGGGTATGTTGAGCCCCAAATATTTTCTTCTCACTCACCACATTCCACTTCATTTTCTTTTTCCCTCATCAATTACAGGCTTAAATGATCAGTAGGATTAATTCAAAATTGCTTTAAGAATTTATATAATGGCTAACTTGCTATGTTTTCATGATTTTGTTGGTGTAGTAATTTTGACTAAGACTCGGCTACAAAATACAGGCATTCCGTAGCCAGTCGTCTGTTCTGCAGCCATCCTCATGTTTATGTAGGTTCCAAGTGTCACTGCAAAGAAAAAGGCATATGGGTGAAATCCACAACACCTCTCCATCATCTCTTGCTCCCCACAAAGTCTGAGTTAAAGTATCAAAGCGGTTATGCACGTAGAAGAGAAGCAGTTTCCTATCAAAACACGGACTCTACAGATGTCCGCAATTAAGCACAAGACTGTTAATAAGAGTTTTAATTTGATTAGAAGTGGGAGAGACACTTATCCCCATTTTTCTCAAAGAGTGGTTATGTAAATTCATTATAAGTATGACTCGGGAGACCGAGAAACTGTTGGTTAGATTTTGTTTTGTTGCTAGATTTTGGAAGGCCGTAAATACTCTGTTTTGAGGAATTTCTCCTTTAATGAAAGAGACATCATTTTATTGCACGAGCTGAGTCAATATTGAGTAGATCCGTGTGTTGATCTGGTGGTAGAGGGCCCCTACTGCCCGTGAAGCGTTATGCATTTGGTTTAGATAAGTAGCCATAGCTTTGTTTCATTCTCAATTTAAATAGTTTTCTAAACTTTGCTTACATTGGATACTACAGTTTAGCTTTGTTCTCATGAAGTATTCCAAAATATCACTAATCCGGAATGAGGCATAATTGTAGCAATTTAGAACTTTACGTTTTTGTGTTCAATTATAATTAGTTGTTACAACTAGTCCTATTATCATTAATCTCTTCCAAAATATCACTAACTCTGGATAAGACTTAGCTGTGGTGTTCTAGTTTACCTACGTATTGTTATGTTTTTTTATGCCCATTTGCACTAAATGATATAGCCAGACTTGTTTGTACAAACTATTCCAAAATATCACTCATCTTGAACAAGACAGGGTTGTAGTATTTCCTAGAATTAGTTTCATTTTGGTTCAGTTGAAATACTCCGGAGGTAGATGTCATTTTAGTTTAATTCTGTCACTATATTTCAAGCTTGATAATGGTACTCTAGTTTAACTCTGTTCACTGTATTAGTATCATTCTAGTTTAGTTCCAATTCATTTCAAGTTAGATAATAACACTCTAGTTTAGTCTTAGTTCACTGTATTAGCATTCTAGTTTAGTTGTTATCCATTGCATTTTAAATTGCATTAGTTGTTAAATTTAGATACCACAGTCTTAATTATCTACAAAACTTCTTTTGTTCTAACTTCATATTAATACATCATCATCTGGACAGAAGCTAGTAATATCATTTTAAGGCCTTGAGTATTTTGCAACCTTTTTACAATTTCACAAACAAGCCTCTTCTCAAAGACTATTCTAAAAATAAAT
This sequence comes from Pinus albicaulis, assembly GCA_034641835.2. Lineage (NCBI taxonomy): Eukaryota > Viridiplantae > Streptophyta > Pinopsida > Pinales > Pinaceae > Pinus > Pinus albicaulis. The sequence continues at coordinate 1,949,478,945 of CM076578.1, forward strand.
CTATAAATTTTGAATGAGGCCTAGTGGTGCTAAATTGAGTTGTAGAATATAATTAGAAGTTAGTTTAGAGTAGAAATATTATTGTGCTACAAATTTTCTTTTCCAATTATGTTCCAATAAACCTTCAACCATGGATGAGATGTTGTAACATTGTAAGTTGATTGTTGACTTAGGAAAACCTCAATTGCACTAAAAACTTATCCTTTTCTCAAGCTATTCCAACATATCTCTAAATGAATGAATTGGATGAGTTCATGATATGGGTTACTGAGTTCATGTTGTGATTTGTTTCTTTGCTATGAGTCCTTATCAAGCTTTGTATTTTCTGTCCTTTAGTGCACACCTAGTTTAGAATAGTTTCACTCTGTTTTAGTGTAAACTTCTTAGCTCTTTTTCAACATAAAAACCATAAAACCAAAAACATCATAAAAACACTAAACATAATGTAGTGAGAAATAGATACCTAGGCACATACAGTGCACCACACTTCAGCAGTTTACTAGCCCTGGTTGACAATTAATGACCTCAATTTAGGAACACTAAGTTGAGCACAACATATATCATAGCTCGTCCATATACTTTCGAGTATATCGGGTGGTGTTATAGTACGATAAGTATAAAGGGGTGCTCTCACTATGCGGTTTTGCATTAGACGGTGCTAATATGGACTTGAGCCTCCACGTACCTTTGGATATATTTGGGAGGACAAATTTTAGGTGTTATCCATCCATAGTGAACCAAGTTGGTTGCCTTGTAAATTGTGATACACCGAACACAGCATTCGGGGAGATTTCCTACCCGTACTTCTTCATTCACCAGGAGGTATTCTGTAGTTCACAGTTTCTTGGTAAACCTTTTTGCCTAGAATTACCCTTTTATTTTGTTTATTTGTTTTTGGTTAAAATAAATCAATCATCGTGGAAGAAAAAAATACTTTCCCCCATCATTCGTGTAGAATAGCATTAAAACCACCTTTACCGCCAGAAGTTACTCTTGGTCGGCAAAGGCGACATCAATATACTGAAACCAGTACTATCAGTACCTCTGGTGAAGCATTATCTTCCCATATACCAGAGTTGGCACAATTTGTTTCTACAAATCTCGGTTTGTCTACTGTTGTCGAGACAAAGTCCTCAAAGCTACCCATGGTCACAATCCATCCAATCTATGAGACCGTACCTCCCGAACCCAACTTTTTTTAACTAGAAGTTTATCCAAATCCCATTGTGCTTTAGGGGGTAGTTGTTATTGGTAAAACTGGACATCATCCCTAGGACCAATGAAATAGGTTCTATCATCCCCTTATATTTCAGTTGTTATCTTCCCTAAGTGGAGAAAATCTTGATCCCGAAGTCGAACAACCGGAATTTGTTCCTGTATTGGTCACTCCAAAATCTATTGTAGCCCTTGAGTCTCCCATATCGTGCATTAAACCACTTTAAATATACTTCATGATAGATGGTGAAGTTCTTCCACCTGGTTTGATTTTGATTGAATAAATATCACAAGACAAGACACCTTTAACTCCAACTCATTTTCAGTAGGAGCTTTACCTGTACAAGTCTTTTCCTCAATCACCTTTCTTTGATTTTGTTGATCCTGTTTCACTTCGAGTTCCCATATATTATATAGGGTATACATTGGGTCATTTTACCATGGCTGAGATAACATCCCAGACTAAACCATCTATTTCAGCTGCGACAGCATCTACTGTTGCTTCATCTTCGATGTTTTGTCCATGGAATTCACCCACGTCATCATCTGTAATCCTATTTGGTTCCTCCTGTATGAGTACTGAACGGATTGATCCTTTATTCACATATTTAGTGCAATATCAAGCTGATACCATCAGTTATTCTCCTTGGTGGCTGGTGATACCACAGAAATTACCCTCTGAAATTCCAAAATTCAATGAAAACCCCGGAGAAGACCCGTCAACGCATGTTATAACTTATCATTTGTGGTACTCATCAAGTTCCATAAATGATGACTATGTTTGACTACGTCTTTTCCAATGCACAATCACTATTCCAACTGTACATTGAGGATAGTTCTTTATTATTTTGTCCACCCCGTTAAAAAATGAAACAAGTGCCTATGAGGACGGTTCTTTTATTGTGTCAACCTCGTTAAAAAATGAAACAGGTTATGAGGATATTTCTTTTTTCTTGTGTCAACCTCGTTAAAAAATGAAACAAGTACCTTTGAGGAAAGTTCCTTTACTGCATCAACCTCGTTAAAAAATGAAACAGGCCATAAGCATAGTTCTTTTCATGTGTCAAGCTCGTTAAAAAATGAAAGAAATCCTCTCCTAATTAAGATGAGTCTTCCATTTGATCTCGTAAATGAACCTTCATTCCATACAACTATTAGTAATCTAATTAGGTGAATGAAATGAAGCTTGGGGGGCATCTTCTCTTACAAGGGGCATTTGGCATGTACTCTTGCAGGGGGGCATTCAAAAAAAATTTACCAATTACACACAATCGACCGCTGAAGTTCGGGGGCAAAACAGGTTCAGAAATCCAAAATGCAAATGGTAACTTTTAAATGGTAAAAATGAATAGTAAAAATCTTTTTATTTAGTCATTTAATTGTTTGCAATGAATATTTATTGTGGTGACTATGGTTTTATTATATTTTTATCATGAAACATGTATTTTTAATCCATTTGATGTTGTTCTGAACAGGGCTTACAAGTGATGAATAGATTAGTCGTGCAGATTTATTTCGAGAATGATTTGACCACAAAGCATACTTTTTCTCCTTTTTTTTCGAGCTTTGTTAAAAACGAAAAAGGATTTGAAGCGCACTTTTATCTCTTTTTCGAGCTTTGATAACAGCGAAAAAGGAACCCCTGGAGAATTCTTTCAGCTCTTTTCAGACTCCGATAATGTGAAAAGATTGTTGATCACTTTTCTTTTCGAGCTCGTTAAAGTAAATGAATTGATATCTACTCAGTATAAGTTTAACCCTTTTCCGGACTGAGATATATTATTTATGAAAAAAGAATACCTTAGTTAAACATGACCAAAGAGGTTCTCTCAGATATTATTTTACACTTTTTCAGGTCTAAGAGACAAATTTATGAAAAATTACTTATGGAATTTTCTTGCGTCCTCTTTTTCAAACTCTATAAATATGAAAAAGGACCAGGCTATCACTATCGTTAAGCTCATTAGAACATAAATAGCAACGGGCTTGTCAATCATGGCAAGAATTGAGTTTCATTCATCGCTAGACTCGTTACATTATTAAATAGCGATACTTTATTCGCCCGAAGGGTTGAGTTATAGATCAAGAAAATGTTATCCTCCTCAAGTTTGTTAAAAAATAAAGAGGTACTAGTCAACAAATGACCGGGGAAAAATTGGGAAAAGTGAGCAAGAATTCTTTTTGGTAGCAAGTCACTCTTGAACATCACACTTATTTCACTCCATGTCTGTGACTGTTTATGTTTGGTAATAATATTTACGATTCATCCACACCTATGTTTCATCATACCTTCACTTCGGTTTTGGGTCAATGCTGCCAACTCATCACAGTGTCACCGATATGTTCAAGAGAAGTCATCTAGTGATTTAAAACTCATCCTTCTGCAATACTCATAAACCTTCATTCTCATGACCGTCATACCTGAAAATTTATATATCAAGTCATACCCTTGTCTCCAAAATCAGTAAAGCCTGTTTTTTAATAAGGTGACTTCCTGTTGACAACAAATAAATATCCAGGAAGTTCACTTAGAAACATCAAATTCCAGTACCATGAGGCTTGTTACAGCATCGACAAGATCCTCGCTTCCAGACCTTTGACCGAAAGATTTTTTTTGGCGTTCGACATCAAATAATCTATTCATGCCTTACAAAATGTACTGCAGTACCTTGAAGACCATTTTCATTAATGGTGTTTCTCTCGCGTTTTTTAACAACTCACATCATTTTCTAGTAATCAAATGATGTCTTTCCATGTTCGACTACAAATCATATATTCACATGGCTAGACTTGTACCCGAATGATCAACTGAACAAGATAAGAAGACCCCAGATCTAGTTTCATCCATACGGGCTGCGATTTTAGGATCTTTGTACACATCATCTGTACAGTGACCTTACATACAGATTGTCATCCAAACATGGGCCTATATCTGTAGGCATGTCTGCATCTGGGAAAAATTCCAATGAAGACGAATTTCTGAATTATGTACATGTTATTAGGTTGTTTTATGTGTTGAATATGGGAATTCCTACCCTCAGCAATTATGATCAAAGAGGATATATCATAATGTAATGTATTGTAAGATTGATGCAAGTGACCATTCCACTTCATCTCCAGGCTCATCACAGTGTAAATCATCTCAATCAAATGTTTTTATTATTTGGATCTCATGCTTTATAAGGAAATTGTTATAGGTCAATTTGGGCACCATTCCCAATGACTTGGTTAACTAGGCATCATCTCTGTTAGTCCCTTATGATTTCCTTGACAAAGCAAGCAAGGGGCTAATTCATTGTATAAGCCTGCAAGGAATGCATTTCCCTTGTAAACACATCATCTTTGCAGCCTTTTCATGTCCCCTACCTTTAACTGTTGCCCTCTACTGTTACGGAGTCTATGAGCCTCAATGATTGCTAAATATCCTGCTCCAAAAATCCCTGCATTACCCCTTATACCCCTGCAAAGTGTCCCTTTTTCCCTTTTTCCCTCTTTCTGTCAATGTGCCCATGCTCCCCTCTATTCCCCTATTAACCCTCTAAACCCCCCAAGATCCCCTTTAAATCCCATTTTTTCCCTTTGTTTAAACCTTTTTACCCTTTTCCTCCCTATCGTTACCCTTTATAGGCTTCAAAATGCATTAAAAGGGTTAAAAACCCACTTTGAAACATTATATCAAGCCTAGCCCCTCTTTTGCTAGTCCCCGCACCTTTCCTTCCACATGATCATAGCACTGGAACCACCCGCCAGAGCAAAAAGCGTTTACTCCAATCCATGTCGGGCGCGACACCAGCCGTTCATCTTGGTAGATCGGATGGCTATCATTTAATCTTCGGCGCTCGTGTTTCTCTGTTCAAATCTCTGATCGCACCATCGTCGTCCGTTTAAACGTTGATCTGACGGTCCGCAATGTGCCCATGCCGGTGGTCCCCATGCACTATTCATAAACCCGGTGGTTTCTATCGCATCGCCTTTAGGCGGAGGGCAGTATTCTTCGATCGGCCAGCGATTCCACTCAGCATTCGACGCATGGCTCCTGTACGGTTTCAAAACCGCTTGCCCATTGCGCGTTAATGTTCGGCATGGGATGCGCAGCGATATGATCTTGCACCGTCCGATCTGGGGCAGTTGATCCAACAGTCATCATTCCATGAAGCTGCACTAGGTTTAACCCACGGCCACCGTACCCCTGGCCCACTGTTCGTCGTCCTCCGCTGTGTTTCCCACCGTCGATCTCCTTTGAGATCTGACGATCCAGATTGGTCTTCTCCCCACTGTTGAATATTCTGCTGTCAACCAGTTCCGCCACGTCACCTTCACGTGCCTCACCGTACATTCTCCCCTCCCATATTATATTATCATTCAAAGGGTCGAAATTCAAAGGTTTTCATTCATTTTTCCTCCCGCGTCACCTTCCAAAAGTAATCTTTATCGTTTTCACCACACTACATGTATTCCACGACAATTTCGCCATCTAACCAGTCTACATTGTCAGTCTAGCCACCCCCCGTTGCGTCCACCACCTCCATTGTTTTCTTAACAAGTTGCGTGTTTGTGCAGGGTTTCCAGAAAGGCGGAAAACAACCATGACTCATAGGAATCATTGTAAGCGGCGCATTGAGTAGACAGAATTAAAACTGAAGCTGGTACTACAGGGAAATGTCAAGAAAGGTGGCGACAGTATAAATTCCATCGAAGGATGAAGTTTGAAACTTTTCAAACTCTATCCCGCACCTTTAAAGCCCAGATCTTGTAGAATCGAGACATTTATGAAGCCGTGAAGAAAAACCAGCTCACGATCAAGGATTTCAGCATTCGGCATTGAGTATTTTGAGTTAATAAACAACAGTTTAGAGGCAAAGCACCAGATCAATGATCCCACAGATCATGCAAAGGTACAGCACGCAGAAATCAATGCATATCCGGGGTTTATACATCAGTAGAATTTTTTTTCCTCCATGAAGGATAGAGCGCCCATCTAGCGTTCAATCTATGCCGTGTTCTGGAAATATTTCCTACCCTGAATCAGCCCCAGTACTATCAGAGCATTTATTTCATCAGTATGGCAGATATCTTTATCATTTCTTTATCTTTTGTTTATCCACCAACAACACCACACATTACTACAGCCAGAACACCAGAGATTAATGCACAGGATCTATACAGAATGGGCTTTGGCCCTCTTTCTTTTCAGAAGTTTAATACTGCATTTAGTTCTCCACCTACCTCCTCTGCTCCTTCGGAGCTATAAATTCATGAAGAACTCATTGTAATGGTTGTTGATCAGTTATCAGAGAACTGAAAGTAGTTTCTTTTGAGACACATTCTCTGTGTAAAGGTTGTAAGATAGGTTGAAGAATATGTTTTCAGACTAAGTATTCAACTATTGGCAATATTGTACTTGATTGGTATTGTTATTTAATATGACAAGCACATATCTTTGGATCCTGATCTGAAGCAGCGGTGATGTTTTCCTATCTCTGTGTTTACATTCATTTCATTTCGTTTCTACTTGCTTGCATCAGAATATTGGCATAGGATTTACCCTTGTTAGGTACCCTATGTTTCTACTCTCCTTGCCATTTATGTTTCTCTTTTGAATGTATTATCTGAGACATGATTTCAGTTGGTTTAACCAGTGTAGTGGATGTTATTGCCTACTCTCTGATGTATGAATTAAATGAATTCAGTTCTTAGATGCTTCTTGTTATAGATTTAGTTGGAAGATTTGGGAAAACTGGGGATTAGTGTTAGCCCTGTCTACTAGGATCCTTGTACGACCTGCTGATCTGTAACTTTGTGCTCTGAAATTTGTGTTATCTCCTCCTCTCCTACTTTCCATATCACATAGCCATCTTGAAAGATCCTGAGTTTCAGATGACTAGCCCAATTGAAAGCCTGTCTATTGAGTAGCAAGCAAATCCTTTCCCTGAATCCATTGCCCAATGGTTTTGAATATTTCCTGGAATATTTCACCTCTACCTTATCCCTCTTTGCTCATCTTGGTCTTACATTGAACCCTTCTATCCTGATAACCAGAAACCAAAACAAACAATTAAACAAACAAACCTGTTCCTATAACTAGCCTAACATCTTAAACTTTGAGCTTCATAGACATAAACCTTTGCTCAAACTAGAGAGTTCCCTCTCTGGACCCAGGAGGGCTAGATCCTGAGGTCTGAAAGTGGTTTTGATGTTGTCTCATCTTTTGGTCTTGCCAATCTGGCCAAAACATGGGAACCCCAACATAATGGCGACTCCGCTGGGGAATTGAGTGCATTACACCTTAAACATTCTTAAGCATTAAAAAGACCTACAATATCTGGCTACGTTGGCAGTTAAACAGTCTTATTCTCACATCAACCTCTATACCGTTTGTTGTGTTTTCCCATACTCTTGGACAGAGTCTGGAAAGGACCAGGTAGCCTCCGGATCTCACACTCTTTCAGAGGTGACATATCTGGTAAATGCCCTCCCAGTTAATCTCTGGTTAGAGTTTGTTGTGTTTGAAGATAACCTTGAAAAAGGACATCTCAAGTGCACTGTGGTGGACATTTTCCCCTCCAAAAACATCCTAGACCCTCCACCTGGTGACTCCAATATTCCATAAACGTTTCAAAGAATCCACTGGTGATCAGTAGGCCTACTGATTATTTTGGTGCACATTAGACTCCACTGGAAGACCAGCTTCCTTAACAACATCACCACGGTATAAGTAACTAGTAGGGTCAGGCTTCTTGATCAGAAAACAACATTCTGGCTTCTAGAACCATTCATACAAGAGCTTACCCTAACCCAGACCCACCTGAAATAGTTGATAACCCCGAGAGCATCCTCAAGGGAGCTCCTACACTTAAAAGATCAACTATTTCCATTCACATATATAGAGCTAATTCTGCACCAGAAGATCTTACAGCTCTATCACACTTTCACCTTGACCTAGACCTACCTAACAACTTATCTAGAACTATGTCATTCAATGGTTTAGACCAGCTAGACCCTGAGCTTCCTGATTCACCACAGCAAGGTGGTAGACACCTTGGGAATAGATAGACCCCTCCATCTACACCTCCTGATTTACATTACATACAAAACTTGGGGCTCAGTCACCCTAGATCTTCTCATCAGTCCTCTGTTGGTCATAATATCCATGTCATCCATATACCTGCTGCCCAAGCCCCTTTAGCCCATCAAAACATCATCATGGCAGCCTGGTATGCGCCTCTGGTTTTACCTTAGCCTCTAGTACCCTTACCAAATGATTATCAGTCTAAGATTCCACACTTCACTGCAAAGGAGTCCATCACAGCCCAACAACATGTAGATAAAATGGAAGATTCTTTTGACTACATGGAAATTGATGATGATACAGTCAAAATGAGAATATTCGCCCAAAGCTTAGGGGGTGATGTGAAGAAATGGTTTAAAGGACTACCCCTAGGTAGCATCAACGATCTTCCAGCTTTATATCAGACCTTCATAAACAAATGGGAAACTAGGGCAAATCCTCGCCAACTCCTAGCGGAATACATGACCCTTAAAAGAAACGTAGGAGAGAGTGTTCACGATTACACAACAAGGTTCAACAACATTTATAATGCCCTCCCTCCGCATATGAAACCTACACAAGGCATGGCCCTAGCAAAATACCTTGAAGGCTTTGATGCTGACATGGCCTATGAGCTTAGAGATAAGGAATACAACACACTAGAGGACATGCAAAAAGGAGCAGTGAATATAGAAGCAAATCTGATTGAAAAAAGAGAAAGACTGAAGTCGGAGAGAAGGGTAACGTATATAGATGACAATGTAGCTTCCACATCTAACAAAAATTATGATAAGCTGTCTAAAAATGTGGAAAGGTTACAACAAATGATGGAAAAAATGGTTGTCACAGTCAGTAACCAGAATAAAAACCAAAACCAGAACCAAAACTTTAGAACAAACAATAACACTCCCAACAGACAAAGAGAATCAGATCAACAAGTTATCCCCCCATTCCAAGAGAATTTTCTTGATGAAGATGAGGGAATCATAGAAGCGTCTGAGGGAAACACGATAAACATGTTTGAAACGAAAGATTCAATCCATAACTATTTCTCAGAAGAAGATCAGACCTCACCCTCTGATTGGGAGGAGAAATGGTTGGAATATGAAGATTACAGATTAGTATTTGAAAATGCCATGATGTAGGTCAGAGAGAAATATGAACTTAGAAGAAAAAAAAAATCAAGAAACTGCCAAACCCAAAGCTTCTAAGACTACTATCAAGAAGAGACCTGAGAAATCTTCTAAAGAAACTATTGAAAGTAGCAAACCATCAGCTGAAATTTCTGGGAAAATTGGATAAAAGGACAACCAAAACACTAATGCACAAGGTAAACTAGCTAGAAGCACTAGCACTGCAGTTAGTGCTCCTAATAAAACTGTCACAAACACTGTACATAACGAAAATCAGCCCACTGAATCAGCCACTAAGGTAGTGGAAAATAAAACAGAGATGAGCGCTCCCAAGAGTCAGTTCGCTTTCAATTTGGAAAGTGAGATTGCAAGAATTAAAATCCCTGTCCCACTTTCTAAGCTGGCCACTCAGGATGTATATAAAGGCCAGATTTTGAAGGCTTTGAACCTTAGTGAGAATGGTGACTCTGTCAATTTGAATGATGATCAGCCTGCCCTCTTGTTTGGTCCTAAGATAGAGGCGAAGTTTCAGGAGGGGGTAGTTCCGCCTTTCTATATCAGTCTCAAAAATCATGACAAGATCCTGCACAATGCAATGCATGATTCTGGAGCATCTTGCAACCTAATGCCTAATTTAGTCATGGAAATACTAGGTCTAGAGATAACCAGACCTTACAAATATTTATACTCTTTCGACTCTAGCAGAGTAAAATTCCTAGGCCTGATCAAAGACTTGTGTGTGAGCTTAACTCAAATCCCAGCTAAGTGGATGGTCATGGATGTTGTGGTGGCAGATATGCCACCCAAGTATGGCATGTTGTTATCAAGATCATTTGGAGCCAAACTGTAGGGTACAATTCAGATGGATGGCTCATATGCCACAATCCCAATCTTTGGCTAACTTAGAAAACTGTATAGGGAGACATAGATGAAATTCCTAGTCAGTAGCCCCAAAAAACCAGAAAATTCACCCGTTTACTCTGTACATACAGACCTTAACTCCTTCATATTTTGCAATGATGAATCCTTAGAAGATTCAGAGTCCCAAGACAAAAAAACAAACCGAGAGGCAGAGGCCATGGATTTCAACATAATGGTTTCTCTGGATTTAGAGGACAACGAAGAAGAAAACCGCAACGAAACCTGTAGGATATGTAATGGAGACCTAACTCTGAGCGAACAAGAAACCAAGTGTAAACAGCCATCCGAAGAGATCCCTGAAACTCATGCATTTCACGAGGAACAAAGCAATCCACATCCTAGTACAAACCTTATAGAGCAATCTAATGGTGAACCCAACCATAGGGAAAAGAGTGATAACGAAAAATAAAATGAACCCCTGTGGGTGATGAACTTCGATGGGTCTTGCACAAGAAGAACTGCTGGGGCAGGAGTGTGGATGCATAACACAGAAAACGATTACACAGAGAGTCATGCCTGCAACCTGCACTTCAAATGTACAAACAACGTTGCAAAATACGAGGCTTTGATCTTAGGCCTAAATCTATTGAAGAAATTAGGGGCCCGTAAGATAGTTGTGCAGGGATATTCTGAGCTGGTGATAAAACAGGTAAACGGGGAATACACAATGAAACATCCTAGGCTGAGAGCATATAGGAATGACACTATGGACCTACTGAAAATGTTTGTTGAATACAAATTAGTGTTCATTCCTAGGAGTAAAAATGTCATTGCAAATGGATTAGCTTGCCTAGCCAGTTCCTACCCCAAGACTCCCAGTGACCAGCAAATCATCATTCAGACTAAATTTAGACCTGTTGTGCCAGACAACGAAAAATATTGGCAGGTCTTTGAAGGTGATAAGCAAATCGAAGATTTTCTGGTAAGCAGAAACGAGTTTGAGTTTACTGATTCAGACTCTAAATCTGACAATAGCTTCCTAAGTGAAGAATCCTCAGATGAGGAAGAAACACCCTGTAATATAGAAATAAACTCTTTAGATGAACAGACTAGAAATCCAGACCGCAAATGTGAAAATGCAGATAGTGAGGAAATGGAGGTGCTACAGGCAAAGGATAAGAATATACCCAGAGGCCTGGCACCCTTAGAGGACCTTTTTGACATTGATGATGTCGCAAAAAATCCTACTATAGAGCTTGCAGACTCTGATGTGGAACAATGCAACCTAGGCACTGAAGATAAGCCCAAAATGATTAAACTGGCTAAGTCTTTACCTATAGACATGAAGAACAAATACATTGACCTTTTCAAGGAATTCATTGATGTGTTTGCCTGGAGTTACGAGGACTTAAAGGCCTACGACACAAACATAATCCAGCATAAGATACCCTTGAAAGAAAATTAGAAGCCCTTTAGGCAAAAACTTCGCAGAATCAATCCTAAACAGTTGCCTGCAGTAGAAAAATAAATTAAGAGGATGCATAAAGCAGGTATAATTGTGCCTGTGAGGTTCTCTGATTGGGTATCAAACTTAGTGGCCGTGAGGAAGAAGATAAGAGAAATCATATTGTGTATAGACTTCAGGAATCTTAATAGAGCCTCACTCAAAGAAAATTACCCTTTGCCTAAAATGGAACATATTCTTCAGAAGGTAGTAGGTTCTAAGAGGATTTCCCTACTAGATGGTTTCTCCGGATATAACCAAGTCTTAGTAATCCCAGAAGACCAACTCAAAACAACCTTTACCACTCCATGGGGTACCTTCATGTATGTGAAGATGCCTTTTGGATTGATGAACACTGGAGCCACCTTCCAAAGAGCAATGGACATATCATTTTCAGATGAGATAGGGAACTTCATTGTTATCTACTTAGATGACATAACAGTCTATTCCAAGACTGAAGAAGAACACCTCAAACATCTTAGAAAAGTGTTTGAAAAATGCAGAAGGTTCGGTCTCTCCCTGAATCCTAAAAAGACTGTCTTTGGGCTACAGGAGGGTAAACTCCTTGGCCACATTATATCGGAGAAGGGAATCAGGATAGACCCACAGCGAGTTGAGGGAATACTACAGATCACACATCCCAGAAACATCAAGGAATTATAGTCTTTTGTTGGGAATATTAACTTCCTTAGGAGGTTTATTCCAAATCTAGCTGAACACCTTAGGAACATGACTAACATGCTGAAGAAAGGTGAAGGAGTTAAATGGACTGTAGGAGCTAAAAAATCTTTCGAATCCATGAAACTCACACTTACCCAAGCTCCCGTCCTAATCAACCCAGATTTCTCCAAAGATTTCCTGATTTTTTCATTCGCCTCGGAGCATACAGTGGCTGCAGTCTTGCTGCAGAAAAGCACAGAGGGAATGGAACAGCCAATTTCCTTTTTTATCAAAGCACTCAGAGATGCACCCTTGAAATACAACATCATGGAGAAACAGGCCTATGCTCTGATTAAGGCCTTGAAATACTTCAAGGTGTACATATTGCATTCCCACACTATAGCTTATGTCCCCAACATCATAGTCAAAGATATATTGTCCCAAGACCCAGATGGGAAAAGGGGCAAATGGATAGCAGTGATCTTAGAGTATGACCTTGAGATAAAACCCACCAAACTGATTAAAGGTCAAGGCTTAGCTAAATTAATGGCTGAATCCAACCTACAAGCCCTAGATATTAACATGATAAATACCTTGGATGAGCAACAAGAATTTCCTGATCTCACTGTTGAGGAAAATTTTCAGAGCTCTCCTTGGTATTCCGACATTTTGTACGTGCTTACACACCTCAATGCCCCACCCGAACTATCAAAGACCAAGGCTAGATTCTTAAAGCTAAAAGCCAAAAATTACTGCATCTTGGATGAAAACCTATACTGGAAGAATCCTAATGGCCTATTGCTTAAATGTTTGCCTGAAAATGAGGCAGAGAGGGTTAAAAAATAATTCCACGCTGGAGAATGTGGAGGCCACTTGAGTTGGAAAGCCACTGCAAACAAAATACTTAGATCTGGCTATTATTGGCCCACACTCTTCAATGATGTTCATAAAATGATAATTGCCTGCCACAAATGTCAGATCTTTGAGGGCAAGAGAAAACTCCTCCCTTTACCCCTACAACCCATCACTGTTGAAGGTCCATTTCTGCAATGGGGCCTAGATTTCGTAGGGGAGATTCATCCTGCTTCTTTTGCTCAACACAAAGGGATCCTAACAGCCACAGATTATTTCACTAAGTGGATAGAGTTCGTGCCCACTAGGAATGCCACAGATTCAGTCATCATTAGTTTCCTAGAAAGTCACATCCTCTCTCGGTTTGGCTGCCCAAGGAAAATAATCACTGATAATGCTACTGCTTTCGGATCCAAAAATATGGTTGATTTTTGTCACAGATACCAAATAGCACTTGGTCATTCAACTGCTTATTACCCTCAAGGTAATGGATTAGTTGAATCATCAAACAAGAGCCTGGTGAACATCATCAAGAAAATGTTGGAAGAGAACAAAAAATCATGGCATAACAAGCTAGTATATGCTTTGTGGGCTGATAGGCTTACAACAAAGAATTCCATTGGCATGTCACCATTTTAGCTTGTCTATGGAACAGAAGCAGTATTTCCTACCAGCCTTGGGATACCAGTGATCAAGATGGTCTAGGAGATCCAAACAGAAGAAGACAGCATGGTGAGGAGAATAAACTAAACAATCCATCTTCAGCAAACAAGGGAAGAGGTCTACAACAGAGCAGTGAAAGTTCAGGAGAACATAAAGAAATTGTTTGACAAAAGAACCAAAGCTGCTAATTTCAAAGTTGGAGATAAGGTTTTGAAGTGGGATTCGAGAAGAGAGGATAAAGGAAATCACAGCAAATTTGACAGTTTGTGGCAAGGTCCATACCTCATCCAGGCCACTGTGGATCCCAATTCTTTCTTCCTACAAGAATTAGATGGCACTGAGCTGTTTGGGGGTCTTCTCAATGGCAGGATGCTCAAACATTACTTCTACTAATTTACAGTTTCCATTTTCCATTTCCATTGTACATGCCATTGCAGTTTTTATTTTCAAGTAAAAGAGAAAAAGGTTTCAAAAAACAGAGGAGAGGGAGAGGTTCAGGCATGCTTAAAACATGAACCTCCGATGTGCAAAATATTGGCTCTAATAAGCTCAAAACCTGAGCCAAATAAAGTAAAGCAGCTAGTCCTAACATGCCCAAAACCTAGACCAGCAAAGAAAAAAATGGAGAATCAGCTCTAACATGCTCAAAATCAGAGCTGAAATGAAGAAGGAGTGACTCTAACAAACTCAAAACCTGAGTCACAAGGAGAGAACGATACTCTAAAAGATTGCAGATTTCAAGCCTTCACAGTTTTGTCTTCAGTTTTTCAAGTTTTTTTCCATGTGTGACTGTTTTTATGCCATGGTCCGCAGCAAGCCAGACAGTCTAATCCTGGTTTGGTTGTTTTTCAATTTCTGTTTTAGAATGTAGAGAAGAAATCTGCTGGACAGTTTAATCCCAGCAGATATTAGATTAGGTAGAGAAACACATGAGACCAACAGTTGAATCTAGTCTCATGGAGTAATAAGGGCAGATTTAGAATAGGTTTATTTTTTGTTAACAAAATAAAATGATGTAAAGGGTCTGCTAGCTCAAATGCACCCTAGAAGAAGAAAAAATGCTAGGATTGTAGTATGGGTAGGTAGATTGTTGAGGAAATTTTTTCTGTTGATGTAATGTCTACATATTGTGGCAGATGATCAAAGAAAGAAAAGGATGTGCCAAACAGTAGGAAACTGGCCTACTCCAAAGATCTATTCTCTAAATTCTTGAATCCTTCAAGAAGAAGCCATCCCCATGTGGAGCCACTATTATCCCCTTATGATTTCCTTGACAAAGCAAGCAAGGGGCTAATTCGTTGTATAAGCCTACAAGGAATGCATTTCCCTTGTAAACACATCATCCTTGCAGCCTTTTCATGTCCCCTACCTTTAACTGTTGCCCTCTTCTGTTACGGATTCTATGAGCCTCAATGATTGCTAAATATCCTGCTCTAAAAAGCCCTGCATTACCCCTTATACCCCTGCAAAGTGTCCCTTTTTCCCTTTTTCCCTCTTTCTGTCAATGTGCCCATGCTCCCCTCTATTCCCCTATTAACCCTCTAAAGCCCCCAAGATCCCCTTTAAATCCCATTTTTCCCCTTTGTTTAAACCTTTTTTCCCTTTTCCTCCCTATCGTTACCCTTTATAGGCTTCAAAATGCATTAAAAGGGTTAAAAACCCACTTTGAAACGTTATATCAAGCCTAGCCCCTCTTCTACTGGCCCCCGCACTTTTCCTTCCACGTGATCATAGCGCTGGAACCACTCGCCAGAGCAAAAAGCGTGTATCTCCAATCCATGTCGGGCGCGACACCAACCGTTGATCTTGGTAGATCGGACGACTATCATTTAATCTTCGGTGCCCGTGTTTCTTCGTTCAAATCTCAGATCACGCCATCGCCGTCTGTTTAAAAGTTGATCTGAAAATCCGCAATGCACCCGCGCCGGTGGTCCCCATGCATTGTTCATAAACCCGGTGGTTTCTATCACACCGCCTTTGGGCGGAGGGCGGTATTCTCCGATCGTCCAACGATTCCACTCAGCATTCGACGCGTGGCTCCTGTACGGTTTCAAAACCGCTTGCCCATCACGCGTTAACGTTCGGCATGGGATGCACAGCGATATGCTCATGCACCGTCTGATCTGGGGCAGTTGATCCAACGGTCGTCATTCCATGTAGCTGCACTAGGTTTAACCCACGGCCACCGTACCCCTGGCCCACTATTTGTCGTCCTCCGCTATGTTTCCAACCGTCTATCTCCTTTGAGATCTAACGGTCCAGATTGGTCTTCTCCCCACTGTTGACTATTCCGCTGTCAACTGGTTCCACCACGTCACCTCCATGTGCCTCACCGTACATTTTCCCCTCCTGTCTTATATTATCATTCAAAGGGTCGAAATTCAAAGTTTTTCATTCATTTTTCTTCCCGCATCACCTTCCGACTGTAATCTTTACCATTTTCACCACACTACAGGTCTTCCATGACAGTTTCGCCATCTAACCAGTCTGCATTGTCAGTCTAGCCACCCCCCATTGCGTCCACCACCTCCATTGTTTTCTTAACAAGTTGTGTGTTTGTGCAGGGTTTCCAGAAAGGCAGAAAACCGCCATGACTCATAGGAATCATTGTAAGCGGCACATTGAGCAGACAGAATTAAAATTGAAGCTGGTACTACAAGGAAATGTCAAGAAAGGTGGTGGCAGTATAAATTCCATCGAAGGACGAAGTTTGAAACTTTGCAAACTCTATCCCGCGCCTTTAAAGCCCAGATCTTGCAGAATCGAGACATTTATGAAGCCGTGAAGAAAAACCATCTCACGATCAAGGATTTCAGCATTCAGCATTGAGTATTTTGAGTTTTAATAAAACATTTGAGAGGCAAAGCACCAGATCAATGATCCCACAGATCATGAAAAGGTACAGCACGTATAAATCAATGCATATCAGGGGTTTATACAGTAGCAAAATGTTTTTTCCTCCATGAAGGACAAAGCGCCCATGCAGCGTTCAATCTATGTTATGTTCTGGAAAGATTTCCTACCCTGAATCAGCCCCAGTACTATCAGAGCATTTACTTCATCAGTATGGCAGATCTCTTTATCATTTCTTTATCTTGTGTTTATCCACCAACAGCACCACACAGTACTACAGCCAGAACACCAGAGATTAATGCACGGGATCTATACAGAATGGGCTTCGACCCTCTTTCTTTTCAGAAGTTTAATACTGCATTTAGTTCTCCACCTACCTCCTCTGCTCCTTCGGAGCTATAAATTCATGAAGAACTCATTGTAATGGTTGTTGATCAGTTATCAGAGAACTGAAAGTAGTTTCTTTTGAGACACAGTCTCTCTGTAAAGGTTGTAATATAGGTTGAAGAAAAAAATTTCAGACTGAGTATTCAGCTATTGGCAATATTATACTTGATTGGTATTGTTATTTAATATGACAAGCACATATCTTTGGATCCTGATCTGAAGCAGCAGTGATGTTTTCCTATCTCTGTGTTTACATTCATTTCATTTCGTTTCTACTGGCTTGCATCAGAATATTGGCATAGGATTTACCCTTGTTAGGTACCCTATGTTTCTGCTCTCCTTTCCATTTATGTTTCTCTTCTGAATGTATTATCTGAGACATGATTTCAGTTGGTTTAACCAGTGTAGTGGATGTTATTGCCTACTCTCTGATGTATGAATTAATGAATTCAGTTCTTAGATGCTTCTTGTTATAGATTTATTTGGAAGATTTGGGAACACTGGGGATTAGTGTTACCCCTGTCCACTAGGATCCTTGTACGACCTGCTGATATGTAACTTTGTGCTCTGAAATCTGTGTTATCTCCTCCTCTCCTACTTTCCATATCACACAGCCATCTTGAAATATCTTGAGTTTTAGATGACTAGCCCAATTGAAAGCCTATCTATTGAGTAGCAAGCAAATCCTTTCCCTGACTCCATTGCCCAATGGTTTTGAATATTTACTGGAATATTTCACCTCTGCCTTATCCCTCTTTGCTCATCATGGTCTTACATTGAACCTTTCTTTCCTGATAACCAACAACCAAAACAAACAATTAAAAAAACAAACTCGTGCCTATAACTAGCCTAACATCTTAAACTTTGAGCTTCATAGACATAAACCTTTGCTCAAACTAGAGAGATCCCTCTCTGGACCCAGGAGGGCTAGATCCTGAGGTCTGAAAGTGGTTCTGATGTTGTCTCATCTTTTGGTCTTGCCAATCTGGCCAAAACATGGGAACCCCAACAATCTCCAGGACCAATGATCAAGGGTCTATCATTCCCTATCATTTCAGTTGCTAAATGCCCTAAGACAAGAAATAAGAACAAATCAAGCAATACTTTTATCAAGCAAAGGTTTCCAAGGTTTGAAGCTTATTATATAGCATATGGGAGCTCACCAACGTAGGCTCTAAGGGGCCTAAGTGTATTGCATATGCAAGTAGCCCCATGCAAGGCTTCTTTGCAAAGCACTTCCCGGCATTCACAGGTGCATTGGTCACATTGGGAGCGAAACTCTCATTGTTCCGGAATCTCCACTTGGCTAGTGCCTTCTATAAGAGTTCACATGTGTCAAGCTTCAGATCCAAGTGTCCATTTAACATCTACATGACTGGAAAAATGTCTTGCCTATTATTGGAAATTCATTTTTTGCAAAACAACCTACATCTCATCTATAAAATGAGCATAGATCTAAGTGCTTGAAGAGGAATAATTTGAGTAGAGAAATGTTGGAGAATTTTCAATTGAGAGCTAGATTTGTATAGCTGCTACTAGAGATATTTATATTGTGATGAGGATTGGGGACATTGTTGGAAGGCTCACTTCAAATCAGCCATTTGGTTGTCACCTCTCCTTCTATCATCAATAAAGAGTACTGCTTTTTTCCCTATATGCATCTGTATTGACTTTGATTTTCCATATTGCAAGATCTTGGTTGATGTGTATGGTTTATGCTTTACTGATTTAGCTAAATAGCTTGAATATATATCTATATTATTACAGCTTCTGATATTTCATTATTCTTTCTTGCAGGAAGCATTTCGCACAAACCGCTTGAATTTGAAGCCGCAATAGAAGCGGCAGAAGGAGCCATTTGGAAGCGACTGATCAAGTAAGCCTTAATCATTTCTGTGTATCTATTCTGAGTTATGAAAAATATTCGTATAGTATTTCACCTATTTTTCTAGACTAGCACCTATCTAGGGAAGCGTGATTTAACCGTAATTCAAAATTCTGGCCCAACACGGATATCTACCCAAAAACTGCGACCTTAGCAAAAAAACAAGTTTGTACCTCTGACCTGCAGTTTTTTGCTAGATTTTTTTCTGTAATTTTTAGGGTTTGCTGAGGGAAATGTTCAGGGTTGTATGACCTCTATATTTACCCTTCTTGGACATTTATTTTCTTATTTTTACTCCTAGAAGTAGGAACCAAGCCCCTTAGGGCTTCAGTACGCTTCCACCTTTTTAGGAGGAGTTTAGCGGAAGCAGGTCTTCTGAGATTTCATTGTATTTCAGCCTTTTTCAAATTCGAACCTGTATTTTCAAATCAGTTATTTCTCCATCCAAAACACCTATTTTCATTTTTGTTTGGTCCTCCCTTTAGGGTCCCCTACATTTCCCTTTATGTTGTAGCCTTACGCCACCTATTTTTCAGCATTTTTCCATCTTGTTTCTTGTTGTTTTCAACTACTCATTTCAGCAAATCTGACCTTTAGATGCCTGTCCCTCTTGACCTTAGATCTATTGGCCATAATTCATGTTTTGACTAGATTTTTCCCACCCTTAGACTAGTTTTTGGGAAGCCCTCCTTTTTGGGTTTAAATTTGTGCATTTTTAGTTGTTTATTTTACTGTCGCTTTCAGTTTTACTAACTGTCACCTTCAGTTTTATTTACAGTTATACATCTTTTTTTTGTATACACACTTCTGGGCTTAATTAAAATTAACACACTTATCACACACATGCACACCTAAATCGAAGAGTGCCTGGTTTCCACCACCAGGCCAAGACTAAAACATTATAATTAATTAATCTGCACCTCTATGCCCTTGTTTACCTCTCTTCCTTATTGGGTTCCATGTATCTTTTCCATCATTTCGCCCCCAAGGCATTTATCCCGGAGACTACAAGGCCTTCATCCTCATTTTCCATTAGGAATACTTACTCCAACGCGTAGGGTCTGAGTTAGTCCTCCGTCGAGTCTGTTAGTATGAATCTTTCATCATAAAAGATCACTTTAGCTACGCATAACAAATAGCCCTAACATCGATTATGGCTGCAAAATACCTTTAATATTGCTGCACAAATTCAGATCTAAGCACAAAAGATATTAAGCAGATAGAAAATAACATAGCTCCATAGATCCAATGAACAAGACAAGAAGAATGTATATGAAAGAATTTTGTATTATATTAAAGAATGGGGAACCTGAGAGGAAAACAAGAAAGGTGTTTTCCTGTTCTCCAGTGGGATGGGTTTTTGGAATTCCTCAGTGTTTCAGATCTAGCATTTCTCTCTCTTATGGATGTGGAAAAGCAAACATAGAACTCAATGGGAGTTCACAAATAAAAATGGAAAATGGTGACCAAGAGAAGATCTAGAGTGATCTAATGCAATGAAGGTGACTAATGAATGGGGAAAACCCTCCTATTTATAACAAACTATCGGGGCGGTCTAGAACTCGGTGCATGAATAAAATATTATTAATCGAATTCTAGAAGCACCCTTTCGGAATATTTTATTATATTTGTTGGAGGGAAAAGGGTTTTTGACTTGGGTCAATTCCTTTATTTATAAATAATAAATAAATAAATGGTTTATTTATCATTTTAGGGAAGTGATGGGAATACAATTAAATAAATAATGGTTTATTTAATTATTTATGGATGATTTAGTCAAATTTAACTAAGAATATTATTTAAATAATGATTTAAATAACTTATTCTTAGGGAATAATTAAATAAATAAGGATTTATTTAATTAAGTTCCTTGTTTTGGGTTAAACATGGCCAGGAAATATAAAATAAGTTATTTTATGTGGTGAAAGCAATTTTACTTAGGGTAAAATTGGTCTTACATGGTGTACTTGGGTTCATCTAATAATAACATGTTAGATGACCAAAAATTGGTGTAACAGATTGCCCCCCAACATACGAGTGTTAGGAGCAAATTGTATGACCGAAGTGCTTTGTAAGAACTCAATCACTAGGCATCAAGAGAGAGGTGAGAGAGAAATGTAAGAATGTCTGAGGTGTGAAAGGACTAGACCCTAGGAGACGAGACTTACAAGTGCAACAAGTCTCTATGAAGTGGTATCTATGCTAAAGGCAGCGGGGGAGGCATAACTATGCCTGCCAAGACAAAGTACAAAGAATAAGGCGGCTGGAAAACCACGGAACGCAATAAGTACAAAGAATAAGGTGCCTGGAAAACCACGGAATGCAATAATGAAGCATGTGCTGGCCTAAACAGGAGCCAAATAAATAACATGATGAATCCCACATACATGTGATGCCTGGAATAATCGTCAGGGCTTATACAATAATATGGTAGTACATGAGATATAAATATGCCCAAATTCCCCCTACACGCGGGGAAGTGCGCGCGAAAGCTGACGGATACGTGCAAATTGAAGAGGTGCTGCAAGCGGCTGAGGCCGATATCATCATATGAGAGGAGCTGCATCAAGGGCTGAAATGAAGGCATCCGGGCATGTGGGGGGCTACCTGCAGGGCCACCCCCTCCTGAGGGTTGAGACATCTCACACATGCCCGGGAATCACCAATAGCTGATGCTGCGTCACTGGACCATCAAGTGTATATATCACGATCATGCTAGGAACAGCTCGAACCAAGGTACACTGCCCCCTAGACCTAGCTTCTGGAGGAAATGAGCTGATGTCGACAGAAGGAGTTCTGCCATAGGTGAGGAAAATAAGGGAACCCCACCTAAGGCGCGGGGGAAAATAGTAGAGCGACGAACAAGTGGATACTACTGATGATGATGGAATGATGAAAGGGCCAAAGGAGACCCGAAAAACATGAGTATGAAATGGTATCTCATGACGAAAATTGACACAGACAAGAATAAATATGGAGGCTAAGTGGTGCCCCAAGGAAAAGTGTTGTAAGTGAGGAAATCCGATTTGAAAAAGGAGGAAAGGAAGACTTCGTGGACAACATGTGTCCTGGTGAAGTAGTGACTGATGAAAACAAACATATATTGGCTATCTACAAGAAAGTAAAACATGCATTTCGAGCGGGAAATGCTAAGGGTAATACCTCTTGAGATAGAGTGCATTGCGAGGATTAGGAAGGGGGTGGCCTTCAAAGTCCTCTAAAATATATGCCCCCTTCCCAAGATCTTTACTGATGATGTAAGGACCTAGCCATAATGAGTCGAACTTCCCATGACCGAGGGTATCGTGGGCCTGGTCATATACTAGAACAAGGTCACCTTCATGAAAGGTGCGAGGATGCACTTTTCGGTCATACTGAGCTTTGGTGCGCTCTTTGGCCGCTTAAAGAGTTTGTAATGCAACACGATGATCTTTAGAAGTGCGCTCAAGCATGATAAGTCGTTGTTCTAGAGGTTGGGTATCAGGGAGAAGTTCGACGGCCAAATGAAGGGAAGGGATTTCACATTCGATTCGTAAGACTGCCTCCTCACTAAAGACAAGGTGGAAAGGAGTGAAACTGGTGGCGGTTTTAATAGAAGTACGATAAGCCCACAAAGCAAGGAAGAGCATGAGATGCCAATTGGTTTTGTGTTTATTCACTGTTCGTTGAAGTATGGTTTTAAGAATTTTTTTGACCGCTTCAACTTGGCCATTACCTAGGGGATAATAGGAAGAGGAATATTGGTGTTCAAAACCCAATAAGGAGGAGAGCTCATGCCAAATATGATCTTTGAAATGTCGGCCATGGTTCGAGACTAACTATTTTGGAACTTTGAATCGAGCAATGACATGGTTAAGGAAAAAGAGGGCTGCGGTGGCTGCCATATTTTTGAACATAGGCATAGCTTCGACCCATTTAGTGAAGTAGTCAACTGCCACGATGATATATTTGTGGTTACTAGCAGATGGAGGTTGAAATTCCATAAATTCGATGGCCCATTTACAAAAAGGACTAGCTGTAATGACAGGATGGAGAGGAGAGGGAGGAGCTCACGCCTTGGGGGCGAAATCTTGGCAATTGGAATAGTGTTTGACTGCTTCAATGTAATCACTGAAGAGAGAAGGCCAAAAATACCCAGCACGCATGATTTTTTGGGCGGTGGTGAGGGCGGAGAGGTGGCCACCACAAGCGCCACTATGAGAAGCATTTAGGACTTGCTCATCTTCAACATGGGTGAGGCAACGACGAAGGATAGTATCTACGCTGCGACGATAAATGTCATCGCCAATTAGAAGGTAGCGAGAGGCTTGGTGTCGGATACGTCATCGAGTATCATGATCAAGGTGAAGGGCGAACTTTTGGGTTCACAAGTAAGTAAGTATGTCACTGTACCAAGGATCATCGGTGGTGATGGCAAACAAATGTTCATCGGGAAGAGCGTCATTAATTGGAGTATCTTACGTCTGGGTAGGTAAATCAGAAATGAGTTCAGCTAGGACTAAACCTTTTTTACTTTTTGGGGTGACAAATTCAAGGTAGAATTCTTGGAGAATAATGAACCAACGGGCGTACTTCCCATTGAGGATGCGGCGACTCAATAGGAAAGCCATGGGGTTGGAATCAGTCACAACCTTGGTGGAACGCATGAGGATATAATGACACAATTTTTGGACCGAGAACACGACAGCTAGCGCTAATTTTTCTTCATGCAAGTAGGACACAGGTGGACCGGCAAGGTTCTTATTGACATAATAGATCACATGCTCGACACCGTTATCATCCTGCTGGATAAGGACAACGGAAACTGAATATGTGGAAGCGGAGATGTATAAGGTGAAATCTTGGTCAAAGTCGGGGGGACGGATCAAGGGGGTGGATGTGAGAGCATGCTTGAGGGCATTAAAATACTCTTGAGCATATGTATCCTAGAAAAAAGGGGTGTGAGATCGAAGAAGTCTAAGGAAGCCGTGTGTGGTAGTGGCGTATTCAGGAACAAAAAATAAAATTAGCTTTTCCTTAGAGACTTTGTAGCTGGCGTAAGGTACGAGGCAGAGGAAGTTCAAGAATGGCTTGAACCTTCAAATGGTCGAGAGTTATCCCATCTTTAGACATGATGAAGCCGAGGAGACAACCGGAGGGAACACAGAAGACACATTTCAAAGGGTTTAGGCGAATGTTATACTTGTGGCATCGAAGAAAAATGGTACACAGGTCATGAAGGTGTTGCGCCCGATGTTTAGAACGTGCGGTAAGGTCGTCTAAATAGGCAAGGATAATATGGGCTAAGTCATGGAAGCAATAAGACATGGCTCGTTGAAAGGTGGCGCCGGCGTTTTTAAGGCTAAATGGCATGACTCGGTATGCGAAAGTGCCCCACGGACTAATGAACACAGTTTTAATTTGATCAGCACAACGGATAACAATTTGGTTATATCCGGAGAAGCCATCCATAAAGGAGAGAATCTCGTGCCCCACACACTCATCGATGATTTGGTCAATAAATGGTGTGGGAAAGTTGTCTTTGGGACAAGCTTTGTTCATATCGTGAAATTCGGTGCAAACACGAATGGTGCCTTGCTTTTTGAGGACAGGAACTGGGTTAGACACCCAAGTGGTATATTCAATGGGGTAAATGAAACCAGTCTGCCGGAGCTTGTCAATTTCAGCTTTGATGGCGTCATGTCTAGAAGGATGGATGGGTCTCAACTTTTGACGAACTGGAATGGCATCAGGCCATGTGTCAATGTGATGTTCGACAATGGCAGGATCGAGTCTGGGCATTTCTGAGTATGACCAAGCGAAAACATCACGGAATTCTTTGAAGAGTTTGGTGTAGGCTTCAATTTCTTCCAGAGTGCATTGAGCGCCCATGGTGATATGTTCTTCAATACCTGGCGCGACAGAAATGTTGATTTTGATGGTGGGGGAGATATTAGCCATATTGCCTTCTTTGAAAGCATCAGGTGCAGGGATGGGGTTTTTGAACCAATCGACTTTATCAGGAATGAAGCCTTTGGATTCGAGGGCATATTGGTCACGGGATTGATGTGGGAGGAAATATGCACGATGGTGCATATCATCCCATGGAAAATCAGGGTTGGTCATGGCTTCCATGATGTCTTCATCGGACTAGAAAAAGGGAAGAGAGGATGGAAGAGGGTGACCGAAGGAGGTAGAGGGATGAGACTCTTGATTGGGATGGGAGGGGCTCACAGGTATGAATTTATGTGAGGTGACAGAGTGAGCAGTTGAATGATCAGGCGAAGCATTGGGGGAAGATACTAAGGGGTTGGTATCCGAGAATCGCGGGGATGAGGAAAGGCAGGAAATGGTAGCTGAAGTCTCGGTCATTTCGGTATCAGGAGGAGGAATGGTAATCGTGGTAGACAGGTGGTCCTGTGTGAGGGAAGAAGGATTACGGGTGAGGGCGGCTTCGAATTGGTGGTATGTGGCTAAAGAGGCACAATACTCATCAATGCGGGGGAAAAGGTGGGTATAGTGGCCATGGAAATTGCACAAAGAACAAGGGTGATTGGTGTGCAAAGTCTTAAGTTTAGGGGTAGAATCCGGTATGGTGACATGGACTTCTCGGATGTCTGATTCGGGAGACGCTTCATTAACCATGGTCTTGAGAGGTGGTAATTCGGGGCAGGTATGAGTGGCATGACCAACAACATCACACAGATCACACTGTATGGGATGCTTGGGAGGCCGAGGAGGGGTAGGGTTGGGTGGGGTAGGTTTGTCCTTTGATGCCCCCCTGTGAGCTTTGCCATTTTTACTCGAAGCGGTTGTAACAGGAGGTGGTGCTGGTTGAGGTGACTGAGGTACCAGCGAAGCAAGAGAATTCGTAGGGATTGGTTGAACCGGGGTCAAAGTAATATATGGTTTAGGTTGACCGGGTGGAATGGTGGCTGGAGGGTCAAGATACCAGACGGGTATACCCAAGGTCAAGTTGGGGAGAGAGAGGGTGGCCAGGGTAGGGACTGAATAAGCGCCAGGAGGGGGAGCGAGGAAAGGGATCTGACCAGCATGGAAATGGCCAGGAGGAATGGTGCCAAGGGGGTTTATTTTAGGTGGAATCAACCCATGAGGAGTGGTGGTAGAAGAATATTCAGAAGGAAGAAGGGTGGCTAACGGGGGAAAATAGCTAGGAGCTAGTTGAGGATGAAGTTGTTGACTAGCCAAAGTGGGCTCTCTAAGGTGAGCCCAAGATGATTGCATCATGCAAACGTTCGCCAAGTTAGGATCAGAGACGGGAAGGGAGTCGAAAAAGGTACCAAGCAAGGAGGAGTCTTTGTAGACGTCGGGGGAAACACTGGTCAACAAATCGACGGTTGGTTTATTGGTGACAGTAGAGATGGTGGACTCAGGGGAGGTCTGAGATTTTGGTTCATGGTAGGTAGATTGGTCAATGGTGACAATCTTGCCATTATGAGGGAAAAACATCTTGCAGTGGACCGCGGACGGGACGGCTGACATGGCATAAGTGTAACTACGCCCCAAAAGGATGTTGTAGTCAAAAGGGGCATCGATAACTTCAACGTCGACACAAACAGTCTTGCCGGCAAGGGTGATAAGACAGTTACGAAATAGGCCAATGTGCTGGGAGGCATGGCCATCCAATGCACGAAGGGTGATGGTGGAAGGGGCCAGTTCAAGGGAGCCGAGTTGTTTCCAAACCGAAGCAAACATTACGCAAGTAGATGCTGTCCCCGTACGGTGGCTTGAGAATCCAAAATTTGCCGCATTCATGGTAATAAGGGACAATCGTGAGTGTAGTGACCATAAACACTGCAACACGAACAGGGCTTATTGGTGCGAAGTGGCCTATCCGGCTTGGGCTGAGAGCCCTGTGGCTGGTTGGCAGTGGTAGGGTCGATATTGGAAGGATTGGGTCCACGATTACTAGAAGTGGATTGATTGCCCCTTCTCCTTCTTTGAGAAGGAGGAACGTTAGGTGCCCCCTATTATGCAAATACTTGCCCTGGGGGGTGTAGTAAGTGCAGTTGTGGGGGTGGAAAAGGTAATGGAGTGGAAGTTCCAAATTCTGGAGGAGCGGGGACATTAGGTTGCGGATATGGATAAGGGGTAGGGTGGGCAGCATTAAGGTAAGCAGGAGGGTGGGCAAAAGGAGGAGGCATGTCGTAGCCTGAATACATGCTACCAGGAGGGGAGAAAATGCCTGAGGGGCTGGCCCCTGGAGGAAAACCATGGCTCGGAAGAGGTTGGGCAGAGGTATGTGACAGGGCTCCAACAAGACCGTCGGCAGAGTGAGATGCCCCCGAGGCATTAGGGCCATCGGGTTTGGGAAGGTCAGGGAGGATGGTATAAACATAACCAGATTGGGCATAGATAAGGTCATACTTCATGGCTATTTGGAGGGCGGCTTCTTCGGTTTGGGGAAAATGGGATGCGACATCTTTGCCAATGGGAGGTAAGAGGGAGTGAAGGAACTATTCCATGTAAACCCGATCTTCAAAGGGGGGAGCGCGGCACAAGTTCTGTCTTTGCCGCCATTCCTGGACATGAGTAGAAAGGCAGGTCGAAGAGGATTGATGGGAAGAGATTAAAAGCTTGGTACCAGTGTCGTATCGGAGGGGGAGCTAGAAGTAGGATAAAAAGGCTTGGGAAATGGTCGCAAAAGTGGTATGGGAGGAGGTGGCCTGTTCAACATACCATTTAGAATCGTCTCCTGTAAGCGTGCGTTGGAACAATATAAGATGGATGGAGTCATTGGTGATGGAATTAGAGGAGCACCACATGTGGAAAGATCGGATATGGTTAGAGGGATCTTCGCTAGCAAGGCCTTCGAACTTGGGAATGTCGGAGGGGAGCTTGGTTGGCATAGCAGGCCAACTCACATCATGGCGAATGGGATCATTAATCAGCTGATTGAAATCGGGGATACTAAGGCCAGCCATGTAAAGGAGTAATGGGGCAGTCGAGGTAGGTCCCGTAGTGGTTCCACTGGAAATGGACCCGGCAGTAGAACTGGGGTTAGGGCTAGCTTCGGAACTAGACATGGTGAAGGGAGAAGAGGGGGATCCAGAAGTAGGGGGAGAACCTGAACAATCAGAAGAGGAGTTGGAGTGCATACTCAGGGGAATACTAACTCGGTGACGACAGGAAGGAGGAATTCATCCAAGCGGAAACTGAGGATGAAGGCCAAGAAGTCTCCGGGAGCAGCACCTTGGGGGTGCAATGATGACAAGAAGAAGATAAGCCGACGAGGGCAAGGGGGGAAAAAATCAAGTGAGGTCAAGGGCAGAGAGGTGCAGTGACAATTGATTTTAAAGTCTTTGCCAGACGGTGTTAACCAGGCGCTTCTTCGCTTAGGGTCAGTGTGTGGCATGCGTTAATTTTAATTGTTTAAACCCAGACGTTTTGAGAGTAAAATAAAAAGTGTGTTGCGTATTGGAAAAGAAAGCTACAGTAAATAAGACTGAAAGAACATAAAATTAACAATTAATAATGCAGCAATCTAACCCAAAAAGGTGGGTCTCTCAAAACTAATCTACAAGAGGGAAAAAACCAGGAAAAGCATGCTAAAAGATGCCAATAGATCTAAGGTCCGGAGGGACTGGGATCCACAGGGTGAATCTGTTGAAAAGTGGTGCAGAGAACAGCAAAGAGGCAGAGGCAAGGTTGCTACTAAAAAGGAGGAGATCAGCTAAAGATCGGAGAGAGAAGGTAGTGGCCTTAGAAATGAACCCAGAAAAAAGGAGATGAGGTGGTTTTGAGAGGGAGAAGGGCTAATCTAAAGGGATCTGAAAAGGAGGTATCAGATCTGAGAAAAAGAGGGTTGAAACTCTAGAAATTCAGACTTCTGAAATAGTAAAGACTCATCCACAAAAAGTGGAGGGTACTAGAGCCCTAAGGGGTAATATTCCCACTTAGGTGAGTCAAGCAGATCAGAAACAGGTCTAAACAGGCAGAGACAGAGGCCGAAAACCCTGACAGAAGCTTCAGACAAACCCAGAAAAAGTGCTGAAAAATTTGCAGAAAAAGTGCAGGTCGCAGGTTCTGACCTGTTTTCAGTCCAGGTCGCAGGTTTGGGGCAGAAAAGTGTGTCCTGCGGCTCAAGTCACACTTTTTGGGCCAATAAGTGCGACCTGCAGATTCAGCTGTCTCGACGGCAGATTTCGAAAAAAATTTGTCGTCTCAGCTACGGCTGATGTCTGTCACCTGCGCAATAAGGCCAGAAACACACGGAAGTTAAAAATTTGACTATTTAAATGGTTTTAGGGGTGAAAATCACCATAAAAATAGGAAAAACAAAAAATGGAAGAGAAACCCTAGGGTCTGAAACAGTTGGATATGCAAGAATAAATAAAACGACAGTGGTCGCAAAAGAAAACCCGTGTGGAGTCGCCAATTGTTAGTATGAATCTTTCATTGTAAAAGATCACTTTAGCTACGCATAACAAATAGCCCTAACATCGATTATGGCTGCAAAATACCTTTAATATTGCTGCACAAATTCAGATCTAAGCACAAAAGATATTAAGCAGACAGAAAATAACATAGCTCCATAGATCCAATGAACAAGACAAGAAGAATATATATGAAAGAATTTTGTATTATATTAAAGAATGGGGCACCTGAGAGGAAAACAAGAAAGGTGTTTTCCGGTTCTCCTCAGTGGGATGGGTTCTTGGAAGTCCTCAGTGTTTCAGTTCTAGCATTTCTCTCTCTTATGGATGTGGAAAAGCAAACATAGAACTCAATGGGAGTTCACAAAGCAAAATGGAAAATGGTGACCAAGAGAAGATCTAGAGTGATCTAATGCAATGAAGGTGACTAATGAATGGGGAAAACCCCCCTATTTATAACAAAATATTGGGGCAGTCTAGAACTCGGTGCATGAATAAAATATTATTAATCGAATTCTAGAAGCACCTTTTAGGAATATTTTATTATAGTTATTGGAGGGAAAAGGATTCTTGACTTGGGTCAATTCCTTTATTTATAAATAATAAATAAATAAATGATTTATTTATCATTTTAGGGGAATGATGGGAATATAATTAAATAAATAATGGTTTATTTAATTATTTATGGATGATTTAGTCAAATTTAACTAAAAATATTATTTAAATAATGATTTAAATAACTTATTCTTAGGGAATAATTAAATAAATAAGGATTTATTTAATTAAGTTCCTTATTTTGGGTTAAATATGACCAGGAAATATAAACAAATAAGTTATTTTATGTGGTGAAAGAAATTTTACTTAGGGTAAAATTGGTCTTACATGGTGTACTTGGGTTCATCTAATAATAACATGTTAGATGACCAAAAATTGGTGTAACACAGTCCCCATTCTGACTCTTACTCTAGTTCATCGGTTTCTCCTTCTATTTCTATTCTCGGTTTTCCACCACCTTTCACCTTCATCATGTCTGGTTCAGGACTTACCATTGGTCGTGGCCCTGGCTCTAATGTTGGAACCGCTACTAGTGGAGCCACAACAAGAACGATTCTAGTTTCTCGCTTCCTTCCTTATATGGTAGGCCTAAGCCTTCCTGAGTTAAGCCAGTTGATTAATGACCCTATACACCATGATCCAGGTTGGCCTGCTATGCCAACCAAGCTTCCTTTATACATCCCTAAGTTTGAATAAATGTTTATGAGGATCCTACCAACCATGTTCGTTCTTTACACATGGTGTTCGTCCAACTCTATCATTTATGACTCTATCCATCTTCGGTTATTCCAGCGTACACTTACTGGAGAAGCTTCCAAGTGGTATTTCGACTAGGCTGCTACCTCTCATGCTGATTTTGTGACTCTTTCAAAGGATTTTTTGTCCTAGTTCCAACTTCCCCTTCGCTATGACATCAGTACTGAAATTTTGACCACTTTCCATCAAATTTCTGCCACCCACCTATCTCACCCTTTTCAAGAATAGCGGAGAAGAAAGAGCCTATGTCAAGCTCCAGTTTTCGAAGACCATGTCTACATGGACTGGTTTCTCATATCCCTTTTTCCCTCTATTGGTAAATATGTCGCGTCTCACTTTTCTCAGAATGAGGAAGAATCCCTCCAAGTTGCGTTGAAATATGACTTGATCTATGCACAATCTGGTTATGTTTATACCGTCTTACCTGATCTCGCTAGACCTGGTGGTGCCAACTCATAGGGGGCATGTTATTCCGCCAAAAATATCATTGGATCCCTTTGACATCCGTACATTCATCCTCCTATGGGTTATGGTTTCCCTCAGGGAGGGGCCAACTCCTCTAGCACTTTTCATCCTCCTAAAAGCATGTATCCAGGACATGACATGCCTCATGCCTTTGCCCAACCGCATCCTCTGATGCCAAGGCCTAATTTTTCCCAATATGTTTATTCCAATGTTGCTCAACCTCCTTACTATCCATATCCATAGCCAAGTGCTCCAGCTCCTCTAACACAAGCACCTCCACCTCCCATGCCTTCTCAAGCTCCGCAATAGCAGCCACCTCCCCCCCCAGGTTCAGGTGTATGCACAGAAGAGTGTGACTAATCCTACCACTTCCAAAAATAAGAGGAAATGAAACTGGAACCAACCCGCTCAAGCTAATCAAGGAAACAATCCCCAAGGGAATACATCTAACATTGCAACTAAACAACAGGGCAATCAACCCAAGCAGAACAGGCCTCTTCATATGAATAAGCCTTGTTCTTTCCATGGTATTCATGGTCATTATACCCATGATTGCCCCCTTTTACCTCAGATGCGTCAACTGTGGGAAGCTCAAGCAGTATCTCGAGGACAAAAATCCTCTGCTTCGGTTCCTCCTAATGCTCCCCCTACTCAACTGACTGTGTTTACCAATCCTTTCCCCCAACAAGGATATGTGGCTTCCCAACCCCCTGAAGTTCAGGTAGCCGCTCAACCTCCTCCATTTGGTACCTCTGATTACTGGATCCTTATGATGCCATCTGAACATGCCAATACCTCTCATATCAACCTTCAGACTCAGTCACTCCAGTACACCAAACCTCTCGCTACGTCTGCAACCGAGCCCCAGTCCTCATGTCCCATAGAGCCAATTTCGACACCCAATGGTATTTTATATATCCCTCAGCCTATGTTAGAGGTACATACCAAGATCCCCAAAGTATCGTGATGCCGAAACATTGCTTCCAGTAAAGTTTCCCACACCTACAGTATAGTAGATGACTTGGCGCAATCCCCTTCCACCATGTTAACACTGGAAGTCCTCCAGTCATGCCCTTTACAATGTAAATCTCTAATAATTTTCATTGGTGTTATGGATCCTTCATATGATCTTTTTTTGTCTTCGATGTTGACAAGTTAGAGCGTCCACCCTTACCTGCATCTGTCGCCTTCCAAATACCTGTCAAGCTCCGGAATGCCAACGTCTCTCTATGTATCATTGATGAGGGGGCATCTACCTGCTTGATGTCTGCTTATGATTGGAAAAATCTTGGACCAACTGAGTTAGCCCCTTCTACTATCACCCTCCATGTGTGGGATGGCCACTCTTCCTAGCCCATTGGCATGTTCCTTAATTTTCCTATTACTCTTGCGGGAAAAATTGTTTGCGTTGACATTGAATTCATTGATGCCCCCTTAGACTACAACATTCTATTGGGCCATAGTTATACTTATGCAATGTATGTTGTCCCATATGTGATTCACCATAAGATGTTATTTCCTCATAATGGAAAGATCGTCACTGTTGATTAGTTGATATTACGAACCAAAGTCTCCGACCTCTCTATAGTCCATTATTTCTTCGGTGGCCAATAAACTAACAGTTGAACCTCCGACCAGTGTCTCACCCGGATTCTATGAAGATTTGTCTTAGCTTATTTAATTCCTTGGTCTTCCCACTCTTATCTTTGACCCTAGCTCTTTGAATTTTTGCATGGTGCAATCGTCTCATTCCAACCTCAAACGGTTCAGTTCAACTAGTCAGCATACTAGCCCTTTGCAACCTGCTCCTAGTACTTCGACTTAGCCTTCAGGACCTCTTCCTCAAGGCCCTTTATTTTAGGTCCCTATATTATTATTATAGTCCCTTATTTTTGTTAGTTTAACCCCCTTATTGTTATTATTGTACCCCTGTAACCCCCATATTGTTATTATTGTGCCCTTACATTATTATTGTTAGGTCAGCTAGGATTACATTGTGGCCCCATGGACTCCTATATATAGAAAGGAGGTTTTTTCATTTGTATCAGCCAAGAATTGTTCATTCATGTAATGTATTGGAGGTTTCCCCTCAAAGTGGTTTATTTCTAAGGATTTGATCTCTCTTTTATTCTATTTTTGGAGTTGGTTTCATAGCATTTGGTATTAGAGCTTTTGATTTTAGGGTTTCGCTGCTCCAAATAGGTCATCGTGGAATTTTCACTATAACTTTTATTCTATGAAGGTTTAGAAGCTAAAATTTTTATGAAGTGAAACCGAAATCCTTTGGAACTTCCTGTACAAATTTTAGATCTTGGTTCACGACATTTTCGGAGATATGATCTGTGTAAGTTAGGGTTTTTTCAGGCTCGTGAATTTCATCTCAAAGAGGTGACCATGGGATAATCGTCATAACTTTCTCTCTGAGTGTCGGATTGGAATTCTATAAAATGTGGTTGTAAGTACAAAAATTTTGGTTTTCTGTGTATCAATTTTAGAGCTGAAGGAGGAAACAGTGACATGTGGAACATCATACAAGTTCTCTCTATGGAACCATTCCATACTTAGGTCATTGTGGGAGATTGGGATAACCTAGCCTTGAAGAATCGAAATCAGGTTAGACCTGTGGCATTTGAATAAGGTTCAGAGTGCTACTATAGGGCTAAATTTTAGATATTGAAGATCCGAAATCACATAGATAATTCAATTTCAATATCAAGCTCCTTAAAAGCAGTAAAAAGGTGTGTATTGTTTTCCAAAT
The DNA here is from genome assembly GCA_034641835.2 of Pinus albicaulis. Lineage (NCBI taxonomy): Eukaryota > Viridiplantae > Streptophyta > Pinopsida > Pinales > Pinaceae > Pinus > Pinus albicaulis. The sequence continues at coordinate 1,949,512,916 of CM076578.1, forward strand.
TGCATAAGTCTTGTTTGAAGAATCAATTTGAATTGATTCCAAGGGCATATTGTAGAATAGATATCAGTATTGGGTTCTAAAATGCCCCCTAAAAAGAATTCAACACCCATCAATACTTCAAAAGGCTTTACTATGGCCCATGAAGATGAAGAAATGCAACATGACATATCAAAATTACAAGAGCAAGTGCACCAAATTTCACTCTCGCAAAGAGCAACAAAAAATGAAATGGATGTTTTGAAGAAAAGCGTGGAAGCTAAGATGGATGCTTTGAAGAAAGGCATGGAAGCTATGATGGATGGTTTGAAGAATGGTATGGAAGAAAAAATGGAAGGTTTGGAGGAAGACATGGAAGGTTTGAAGGAATGTTTGTCAAAGTTGATACAAGAAATGATTCCTAATGGAAAAAACATAGTAGAGGAAACTCATGATGAGAACAAAACAAATGTTAATCGTGATTTTATAAACTCTAATGTTGAATTCGTGGAAAATTTTAGGGGCTAATATTCGCAGGTGGGCTAATTTTCCATGATTTTTCCAAAAACAAGATTTGCTAATTTCCATTTTTTATAAAAATGATTCGCCCAAAGTTTACAATATAAAATTATTTTACGTTAAAAATCGACAAAATTATATAGAGAGTATATATAAAATCATTATAAATTTGAATAATTTTACAAATACATCAATAAATATTTTATAGTTTGCATATTAGGGACTAGTGAGATTCGCCAATTTTTTAAACTTCAAGATAATTTTCCATCCTTAAAATTCTCCCTGGGACTTGACCCACGATCCCTATTGTAGGTTGTTGGGTACCTTCTCTCTTGGTTTTCCTATATTTCTATGGGGTATCAGGTCTACCCTTCCAAGCATATTTCCTTCAGGATTATGCATTCTTAAGATAATTTTGTGGCAAAGGTGTATTTGTCCTAAGGTCTTTCAGTCAGTCCTCTTTCTGCGAGGGGTAGGGGTTTCTGAGTCGATGGTTCAATGCCTTGTTACTATATTGGTACCTTTATGCCTTATAATTCTCCTGGTCATGCTGGTAAGTGAAGTTTTGGCATGGTTTGGGAGTCTCTCTGCAATCATAGTTCTTTTGTGTGTTGGTAATTGTTGGCTTGTTTAGCCTTTACTTGGTGTCGTTGGTTTTGCTGTAATGCGCCTTGAGCCATGCAACACTCATTCTCTCCCCCCGAATAAGCAAATTTCGGCCAGTCATGGGGGTCGTGGATCACACTTGTATATGGTAATGGCAGTAGAGGCATCTCTAAGTTATGTTCGGGGTGGTCGAACTGTCGGTAGCTCGATTGGGTGACTTATGAGGCTTGTGGTGGCCATGGTGGCTCGTTGGCTAGTCATGGGGGGAGAACCCCCCGAACTCCAAAGTGGGGTGGAGCGACTTATCGAGGTGGAATGGGTATATGGCGGAAGGCAAGACAGCTTGGGCATGGAGAAACGATGGAGTGTCATTGTTGTTTGGACAATTGTTGAGATTTTATCTAGTCTATACTAGACCGCCTAGAAAATTTTGAGAGGGCGCGGTAGGAAGAACATGTACCGCTCATTGCTACATTGAAAAATATGCATTAATTTAAGTTTCATGTTCGGGAATAGAACGTGATGTTATGGCTTGGTCGAAATCTATTATCAGAGAAGGTGGAGAAGCTAGAGTCATGGGTGGCTCACTTCGAAGAGCATGTACAGTGCTCCTTCCATCCTCCTCCTCCTCCAAGGACTACTCCATACAATCATGTTTCTATAACCTTCGATGACTGAGCATGGGTACATGTATTTTACTTGTTTTACCTATTTTCCGGTGTTTTTGGCCTCCTAAGTTGTGGACGGTGTCTCTAGTTGTTCTTTTTTTTCTTTGTCATATGTTGATCACAATAGTCAACAAACATGGCCGGGGTGAGACTACCTGCATTTTGATACTTATGTACTTCTTTTTTTATGAACAAATAGAAATTTGACTTTTAAAAAAAATGTAAATTTAAATGTAAAATATTAAGAGTCCATTTTTTTATTTATTAATATGATTAGTGTAAAGAAAAAATATATTTTAATTAATGAAAATTTATACTATCACTAAATTTTATATCACCATATGTGGATGAAAAAGAGGTAAATGTAAATGTAAAATTTTTAGAGTACATTTTATTTATTTATTAATATGATTAGTGTAAAGAATTAATAGATTAAAGTTAGTATTTTAATAAATGTTGTAAAATGGATTTTTAGAGAATATATATATATATATATATATATATATATATATATATATATATATATATATATATATATATATATATATATATATATATATATATATATATATATATCAATTTTAAAATTGTTTCTAATTGGCTAAGAGCTTCTTTTTCTTAAACTTAAGTAAATAGGATAATGGTATAATACCCAAGGTATTTGGTAAGAGTGAAATCTTGCCCCATTATAAATTATCAAGTCATTTTAAGTCACATAGTTTTTTTTGAAGAATTATGGTGAGTTAACATGTATTCCTAAATAGAGACCAGTGATGGATTCCCTCATTGTTGGTTGAACACTCAGTTATAATACGATTTGTCACTTTATAAGCTAAAAATTTACTAAATGTGATATTTATTTACATACAAATTTATATGTAAATAAATTTAAGTATGGATGTTTAGTGCTAAATGTGAACCTTATTGGCATACAAATTTATAAGTATGGATGTTTAGTGTCATGTCTTGAGATGAAATGAATGAATATGACTTTAATATTCAATAGAATTGAAGGTACAAAGAATCTTGATTTTGTAATAATAAAAATGGGAGCCATGGACCACTAAATAAGTCCAATTGAGCTAAAAAGAAACAATACGAATGTGAAAAATTGTGTTAAAGGGACGATATAAAGGAAGGCAAATAAACAAGTGCTAAAAATTCAAGGAGAATTGAGAAAATAAAACCAAAAAAATAACAATGTTACATAAACAAGTTCAATAAATATGGGAAATCAAAGTGGAAAGCTACTTAAAGCTTAACATCTAATGACATGAAAAATAAATAATAATAAAAAATAAAAAATTGCATACAGAAATTGAGATGTAAAATAAGAACATGGGAATAACAAAAAGAGTGATTGGAATAAAGGTGGTGATAAGCATGTGGAAATATAGGGTAATTACCAAGTATAAAATTATCCTACATTGCATAACATACCCATACATCAAGGAAAGGTTAAATTTGCATATTAGGCAATGGGAATCACAATTTCAAGAGAACTAATGAGAGATACAAAAATACCAACTGAGAAAAGTGGGAAAGGGATGGATAGGCAAGAATAGGGTTAACAAGGCAATTAGTCCTTGATGTAAAGCAAAAGAGTTAGATTGTAACACCCCATTTTTGTGTATTCTACTCATTATTTTCTTCATTACTGTAGATGGTGGATTCCCTTATAATCTTAATGCCTCTTAGAGCAGCCATAAACAACATATCTGTAGCAAGTGACATCAAACTTACCTCATGAAATAAGAAGTAGTCCCATTCTTAGGAATTTTGCATCAAAAAAAATTTCCCTTGGGATTTTTTTGATAGGGCAGCACAGGGTTCTCCTTTTGTCAGAGGAACTGGTGGAATTCTAAACATCAATATATCTTTCAACATATCTGAAAATATTGGACAAGCCATAAACAACTACGTTGAATTATTTTCTCTAAAACTTATCCTATAGTTTATAAAAGAACAAGGGCTACAAAAATTGCATATATATCATGAATCTATGACAATAATCAATTGAATGAGGGGAATAACTCAAATACAAAATTACACACGTCTCCCTCTATATAAAAAAAATTGCATTCTAAAAACAACTTTCTTATAGATCTCTTTTAACCATGTCTATAGGCACATGAACTCACAAGTTGACTCCCTCTTAAAGGTTGGATTGGATTTGGATAGAATCTCATGTAAGGCCATAAAATAAGTGGCAAGACAACTACAAGAATATTTTTATTGACCCTTGGGAATAACTAACATGCATGCTTACATTATTGCTCTTACCTTTTGTTAAGTCCCTATATTAATAGTGTAGTCCCTTATTATGTTAGTGTAGCCCCCCTTATTGTTATTTTTGTACCCCTGTAACCCCCATATTGTTATTATTATGCCCTTACATTATTATTTTTAGGTCGGCTAGGATTACATTGTGGCCCCATGGACTCCTATATATAGAAAGGAGGTTTTGTCATTTGTATCATCCAAGAATTGTTCATTCATGTAATATATTGGAGGTTTCCCCCTCGAAGTGGCTTATTTACAAGGCATTGATATCTCTTTTATTCTATTTTGGAGCTGGTTTCACAACATTTGGTATCAGGGCTTTGGATTCTAGGGTTTCGCTGCACCAAACAGGTCATCGTAGAATTTTCACTATAACTTTCCTTCTATGAAGGTTCCAAAGCTGAAATATTTAGAGCATGAAGCCAAAATCATGAGGAACATCTTCATAAAATTTCAGATATTGGTTCGCAATATTTTCAGAGATATGATCTGTGGAAGTTAGGTTTTTTTTCAGGCTTCAAAATTTTATCTCAAAGAGGTGATCGTGGGAAAATCTTCATAACTATCTCTCTGAGCATTGGATTGGAATTCTGTAAAAAGTGACTAGAAGTGCATATACTGTATTTTCCTTCGTATCAATTAAAATTCAAAGGAGAAAACAGTGACACGTGGCAAGTCATAGAAGTTCGCTCTACGAAACTAGTCCATAATTAGGTCATTGTGGGACATTGGGCATAACTTTGCCTTCAAGAATCCAAAGCAGATCAGACCTATGGCATTCAAAAGAATATTCATAGGGATACTTCAGGGCCACATTTTATTTATTGAAGATCCAAAATCACATAGATAATTTAGCTTCAATATCGTGCTTCTCAAAAGCAAGAAAAAGGTGTGTATTTAGTTTTTAAAATTGCATAACGTTTGTTTGAAAAAGCAGTTTGAAGTGATTCCAAGGGCATATTTTAGGATTTTTATCAGTATTGGGTTCTATAATGCCTCCAAAAAATAATTCCATACTCCTTAAGCCCTCAAAAATCTATACTATAACGCATGAAGAGGAAGAATTGCAGTATGAGATATCAAAATTACGGTACCAAGTGCAACAAATTTCAATCTTACGAAGAGCAACCGAAGATGACATAGATGGTTTAAAAGTATAAATGGAGGCTAATTTAGATGGTTTGAAGTATCAAATAATAGCTAATATGGATGATAAATTAGTAAAATATCACATCGAGCATCAACAACAAGTTCTCCAACTCTCAAAGGATAACCTAACTCTAGTGCAGAATCTAATGAAACAACAGGAAGATCAACATCACATCGAAAGACGTTCTGAAGCAGTCACCAAAAAAATAACTTGACAAGTACAATAAATTTCAGAGTATCTCATCAAATGGAATAACTTTCCTGTAGAATATTCCACATGGGAGGATGATAATTTTATACAGAAGCATCAAGAAATAATCAAGCATTGAGGACAACACTTGTTTGAAGGAGAGGGGCATGTTAAGTCCCTATATTAATAGCGTAGTCCCTTATTATGTTAGTGTAGCCCCCCTTATTGTTATTGTTGTACCCCATTAACCCCCATATTGTTATTATTGTGCCCTTACATTATTATTGTTAGGTCAGCTAGGATTACATTGTGGCCGCATGGACTCCTATATATAGAAAGGAGGTTTTGTCATTTGTATCATCCAAGAATTGTTCATTCATGTAATGTATTGGAGTTTTCCCCCTCGAAGTGGCTTATTTCTAAGGCATTGATATATCTTTTCTTCTATTTTTCGAGCTAGTTTCACAACACCTTTTTTATGTTTATGAAAATAGTGTCTTCTTGATGATATATGTATATATGTGAGATACAACCTACAAATGGTTATCCAAAACCTTGGAAGATCATTTGAATGTATATGTTACAACTAGTTAAAGGAGGGAAACATACCTCCTAGTGGTTTTTTGTGTCTTTTTTATGATTTATTTTTCAAAGGTGCCTAACTCTCAGAAGCTACACAACCATCTAAATGCTTACATTCATATGCACATGTAATTTATTTAACTCTCATAAATAGATTTATGGATTTTTTCCTTAGGAAAAAAAAAGATGGTAGATTCACTTGTTAATTCATGCATTTTGAAACCTTATTTTTCTTGTGGGTCTTATTATTCACATGAATACTAGATTAAGTACATGTTAAATATTATGTTAATCAATTTTGTATGATTATTTTAGATGGTTTCTTAGGATATGCATATTCCGCATATAAGAACTTTATGCAATCAATGTTACTCACATGTGGCTTGTTATTCCATTTATCTAGAGGTATAATTATCATATCATCTTATGATTATAATCCATTCATTATCATTATCAATTAGGATGATGTTAATGTTTATGATTAAATGATATATTTATCTTTATAGTTATAATCCATGCTCATCCATCTCTAGTTAGTATAGTGGTGTAATGTGATGCTTACTTGAGAATCTAACAAAAATTTTTAAAGAATGAGGAAATACAAATCTATGATATCAGGACCCACAATGACCTTAGGCTTAATTTTGGTGTAGCGCAAATGAATTTTAATAATGCAATGGAAATCACACCTAAGGAAAATACTTTTTCTCAATGAAGATAATCAATCTAGATGTTAGTAGCATATGAATATTGGTCAAAAACATTTGAAATATCTTTATTAAGTTAATTTACGGTTTAAGGGTCTTGAGTGTTAGGTTTAACCTAAATGTTACCCTAAGCATTTCTAGGGGTGGTAAATTCTCTCGAAAGGTGATTAGAAAGGGAGATTTGGAACAAATAAACTTTCTTGAAAAAGAGTAATATTTTTTGTTTATGGTAATAGAGAAGGGGTGGATTACCATTAAGAGATTGGTCCCGAAGTGATTAATGGTTATTATCTCAAGAAAGGTAATTATTACTAGATTGTGTTTATAGTTATATCAATTTGAAGACTACTTATATATTTTCAAAGGGGCCAGAGGATGCAATGAATGTACTAAGCTTGAGAGGGATACTAAGGTTCAATATTAAGTTTGGCTCTTGATTGAAAGAAGAACCCCATTTTTGGAGGTTTTGTGGTACTAAGATCATGATTTGTAGTGTTCTTATGTACCAATACCCTGAGAGGTATGGTAGGGTAACAATTTTCCTAGTTGACTTATGCTAAGTAGTGTTGTTATATAAATCCAGTTGAGTATACCAAACCATGATTTGGATCATATATATATATATATATATATATATATATGTGTGTGTGTGTGTGTGTGTGTGTGTATATATGTGTGTGTATATATATATATGTGTGTGTATATATATATATATATAGATATATATATATATGTACATATATCTATATATACATATATAGATATATATATATATATATATATATATATAAAATATTATATCTATATATACATATATAGATATATGTACATATATATATATATATATATATATATGTACATACATATATATATAGATAAATATATATATATATATATATATATATATATATATATATATATATATATATATGTACATATATGTATATATATATATATATATATATATATATATATATATATATATATATATATATATATATATGTATGTACATATGTATATATATACATATATACATGTATATACATATATATGTATATACATATATATATATATATATATATATATATATATATATATATATATATATATATATATATCTATCTCAAGGAAATAAATCAACCTCCCTCTCTGCCCAAGGGCTAGAGTGAGGTTGATGGAACTAGGTCAGCTCACAGGTATACTCATTTAAGAGTTTACAAGGCTCAAAGCCAATATAACAATATTCAAAAGCATGAAAGTCATTACAATATATTTATCGAAGGCATTATAGCTCATCATGTTATTAGCATGATTTGAAGCTGGGTGGGGGGAGATCGCAACCATTCCACCGAACCACCTAAAATGACCCCAATTTACTGGATCAATCACTCTAATTATCATATTTTCCTTCAATTTTATTATATTTAACAAGTGTAATATAGTACCTTCCTCTTAAGTAAAAGGTCATTCATAATTTTATAATAATAATAATTTAAAATTTATATAGATAGATAAATATATTACATCACTGTGTGTGTGTGTTGAAAATGCAACAAGAAAATATCAGTTTGACTTTTCGTTGGTCAAATTACAGAAAATTCGAATTTCCACAGTAGCAGAACCTTGGAGGTATTTAATTGAGGTGACATGGCACTTGTCACTCATTTAACTCAGTAAATTCAAGTTGGGGAAGATTGAGTGTTGTTTCATGTGATTGACTTCTAATTTGTAGCAATCTATTTCAGTTAAGTTGAGTTATTGTCAGTTAAACTAGTCCCAGCTATTGGAGAAACTAGTGGAAGGTCAAGTTGTGTAGTGTAACTTCAATCACACTCGGTGGTCATCTATTTAACTGATCAATCAACCAAAAATAACAGATGCATACAGATAATTTGAGCTACACAGTTGAGATGGAGATTCCCAGGTAATGTACTATCATTTTTAGATTAGTTCCATGTGTACAAGTGGTGCATGCAGTAAAAGAATGGACCTACAGGAATAACACAACTTGGATTGAAGAACCACCATATTCCAAATATGGATATGAGGAATTTTGATGGAAAGGATCTCGTAACATGGATACTACAGATGGAGCAATATTTTGATCTCAATAATGTGTAAAACACGCAAAAGGTACACATTGCAACTTTACATTTAGAAAAAAATACATTTATATGGTATCGATGGCTTTGCTCCTGTAAAATAATTGTCACTTGGTCAATTTTTACGGAGGAAATGATAGCACATTATGAGGATACAAAGAGCAACGCATTCTTTAGCCAAATGATAAATCTCAAAAAAAAGGGTTCAGTGGTGGAGCACATTGAGGACTTCCAAAAATTGAATATAAGGGTAATTGATATTCCAAAGGAAAACAGGATCGATGTCTTCATAGGGACTTTAAAGGACAACATCCAACATGACGTTTGTTTGAGAACCTAATTCATTGGAAAAGGCATTCAGGTTGGCAAGAAAAATTGAATGTAAAATTATGGTGACGAGGAAGCCTGCCACTCACATCTATAAAGATGGAAGTGTTGCTACTCCTATACTTCCACAACCTACAAGGTCAACACCACAACAATTGGAAGAAAAAAGAGAAAAAGGGTTTTGCTACAGTTGTGATAGAAAATACACTAGAGGTTATAAGTGTGCTAAGAAGAAATTATTTTACATAGATTGTGAAGAGGAGGAAGAAAATGAACAAGAAACTTCAAAGAAGAGGATATACACCAGGAACCAACCCTAGAAGAAGAAGAATGACTCCGACCATATCCTGTAATTCATTGGCAGGAATTACCACTCCTCGAACTCTCAATATAGAAGGACATATCATGAAGAAAAAATTAATAGTGTTGATTGATTCAGGCAGTACCCATAATTTTGTTCATTGTAAGGTAGCCAAGGAATTGAATTATTTCCTATACCCAGCACCAGAATGTCAAGTGATGGTTGCAAATGGAGGAACTATAAATTTCTCTAGAAAATTCTATATTATCAAGCTATCCATGGGGGAATATGTATTGAATAGTTCAATGCTTTTCATCCCAATGGGAGGTGTTAATGTTGTACTAGGAGTACACTAGTTACAATCTTTGGGGACAGTAACTTTTAATTTTAAAGAACTTTTCTTGAAATTTTTTTCGGAAGGAAAGGAAATCGAATTATGGGGTATCACGGGGAAGCTAGGAAAGATAATAAGCTTTAATTTTATGACAAAGCTTCTGAAGAAAGAACAACGAGGCGTAATTTCACAATTATTCTCACTAGAAGTTCCAACATCAAAATCATTTATTTCTCCAGATCTCCAAAAAGGCTTGGACAATCATTCCAAGGTGTTTAAAACTCCCAAATGACTCCCACCTATTTTTGATCATGATGATGCTATTCATTTGATTCTAGGAAGTGTTCCTCCAAACATTAGGCCTTAAAGATATCCTTATGCCCAAAAGAGCGAAATTTAACATATGATTGCAGAAATGTTAGAGGCGGGTATAATTCAACCTGGTCAAAGTTCTTTCTCTGCTCCAGTATTATTGGTGCACAAGAAGGATGGATCATGGCGCATGTGTCTGGATTATAGGGAGCTCAATAAGCTTACTATTAAATATAAATTTCCCATTCTTGTGATTTATGAATTATTGGATGAATTACATGGAGCATTTTATTTTACCAAGTTGGATCTTCGTTCACAATATCATCAAATTAGAATAAATACTGAAGATATTCCAAAAACATAATTTCGAACTCATGAGGGTCATTATAAATTTTCAGTCATGCCTTTGGGCCTTACCAATGCACCTTCTACATTTCAAGGGTTGATGAATTCCATTTCAAACCCTTCCTTAGAAAATTTTTTCTAGTATTTTTTAATGATATACTAATCTACAGCAAGTCTTAGAAGGATCATGTTCAACATGTTGACAGGGTGCTCAAACTATTAGATGAGAAACAATTTTATGAAAAAGCATCCAAATATTTATTTGGAGTACAAGAGGTGGAATATCTGGGTCATATTTTATCTCATGAGGGTGTTAAGATGGACCCTAACAAAATTAAAGCCATTAAGGAATGGAAATTCCCCACAACCATAAAGTAATTGCGCAGATTTCTCGGGTTAACAAGGTATTATCACAATTTTTTTAAGAATTATGGGAGAATAGCAACACCTCTAACAACATTATTGAAGAAATATGCATTTTCATGGACTTCTGAAGCAACTAAGGCCTTTGAACATCTTAAAGAGGCAATGTGCCTAGCACCAGTCTTAGCGACGCCAGACTTCACAAAAACCTTTATTGTGGAATGTGATGCCTTAGGAAATGGAATTGGTGTTGTTTTAATGCAAGGAAAACCCATTTCTTTTGAAAGTCGTCCAATCAAAGGAATACTAAAGTCTATTTATGAGAAGGAAATGTTGGCAATACTACATGCACTAAATAAATGGGAGCCTTACCTAATGGGAAGACACTTCAAGGTAAAAATTTATCATGATAGTATTAAACACTTGTTGGGACAAAGACTATCTTCAGAAGAGCAGCAAAAATGGGTCACAACGATGTTGGGTTATGACTTTTAAATTATCTACAAAAAAGGGAAGTTAAATGTTGTTACAGATGCACTCTCAAGAAAGGATGAAGAGGTGGAAGCATTGATTTTTTCCATTTCTATTATCCAACCAGATTGGATAACCGAAGCAAGGGATGAATGGAAGAAGGACGAAGAAGTGTGGACACACTAAAAACAAAATATTCTTTTGGAATTTCACACTTCTCCTTTAGGAGGACACTCAGGATTTTTGAAAACTTACCACAAGGTGAAGAAAGAATTTTTTTGGGATGGCCTTAAATCTAATATTCAAAATTTTTGGTGGAATGTTTGGTTTTCCAGCAAAATAAATTTCAGACAATTAAGACCCCTGGTATTCCACAACCTTTATCCATTCTATGTCAATGATGGGAGGAGATTTCAATGGTTTTTATCACAGGTTTACCTAAGTCCGAAGGAAAGAGTGTCATCATGGTGGTAGTTGATAGAATTACCAAGTATGCACCCTTTTGTTCTTTATCTCGTCCATTTAAATCAAGTACAATTGCTACTGCATTTATGGAAACAATTAAAAATCTACATGGAAACCCAAATATTATTGTAAGTGAGAGAGATCCCATTTTTATAGGAAATTTTTCGACAGAATTATTTTATTGTTAGGGTACTCAACTATCTCATAGCTCATCTTATCATCCTCAATCCGATGATCAAAATGAGATAGTGAATAAATGTTTGGAATGATATCTTTGTTGTTTTGTATCTGATAAGAAAGCATAATGGGTCAAGTGGTTACCTCTCGCTGAATGGTGGTATAACACTTCCTTCCATACCGCAACAAAAATGACCCCATTTATGGCACTTTATGGATATCATCCACCGTCCATCACATCTTCTTTAAGGGAAAATTATAGGGTTCGAGCAGTGGAAGATCACATCGAGCATCAACAAGAAATTCTCCAACTCTTAAAGGATAACCTAAATTTGGCACAAAATCGAATGAAACAACATACAGATCAACATCGTAGTGAGAGAATTTTTTATGTAGGAGACTGGGTATTTTTACAACTACAACCATGCAAAAAAATGTCCCTCAAGCAAGCTAAGAAGGATAATAAATTATCACCAAAGTACTATGGTCCTTATAAGGTGTTTCAAAAAATTGGTACTATGTGTTGTCCAAGTAAATCCCCTCTATGGACAGAGGTGATCCCACTAGCCATAGGGTGGGTCTAGCAACTATGGGAACATAATAACATATACCTTCCTAGATTGTAAATGAAATTCAGATTAAAGAATATGGCCTACCCTATTCTGATGCTATGTTGTCGTCTTCCATCGAAGCTTCTTGATCTGTCGCTCTTCCCAAGCTCAATGCATGCTGCTATCAACGTTCGATTACCTGTACAGACAGTCAAGACACCACAACAAGTGTAAAACCACGAAAAACATAAAACAATTACAACCTATCTAACTGATCAAGGAATTATAGAAATCTCATTATAAATTTAAACAAGAGTGGAAGATAAACATCAAATGCATTTTATTATGTTAAAGATGAGGGGAGTTTACAACCAAGCCTTGATGTTGAGGCTTTCCTTCGGTAGGTCTGTATCCAAGAACGTTTGTAACACCCTCGCACACAAAGTTCCAAGATCTTACTATGTTCCCAACACACAAAAACAATCACACTTTGCACTATTCTCCCGAAGCTATAATTGCTTCTCCTTTCCATCATCACTAAGTTTGTTGAGCTGAAGGAGTTCTCCTTATATAAAAATAGAGGAGGAGGTTATGGGCCCTCAAATAATGGGAAAAGAGCTTATCCTTTGGAGTAGTTCCTATTTCTTGGGAACAAGAAGCCCAAAAGGGAGTTCCTTGGCCATATCCTCAAAACAGACTTCTAGCTCGCCACCTCGTGAAGCTTCTAGTCATGGAAGCTTTGCTTCTATTTAAAAAAAAAAAATCAAAAGAGGATCGGTGCGGGTCAGACATTAATACATAGCACCGATCGGCACGGGCCTCAGTGTAAATCTCTGTTATCGACGCGGGTCAGAAACTGAGAGAAAGCATCGACCTTGAAAACTAGGTTTTTATAGGAATCTTCCAGAAAATTTGTAAAGGGAGATGATTTGGCAGAAAAAATGTGGTTCAGGGGTATGTATTCCATGCTTGGAAAGTACATAAGGGTCACTATATGGGTCCTCCAGGATTAAGGAACAGGGAGTACATGGATGGTGACAAATTGATCTGTAACAGATTCCCCCTAAAGTATGAAGTCTGAACATGAGTGAGGGGTGAAATTCTTTACAAGTACGTGCAATGAACTAGACGCTGCTATTGGGAGACCTACAAATCAAGCATAGATACATATACATAACTGAAATCTCTGATGAAAATACATGAATCAAGGTATGGATGCAGCCATCCATAAAAGAGACCATGGTATGGTCGTAGCCATCCATCTGAGAAATATCTCATATAGAATCATGGTATGGTCGCAGCCATCCGTATAAAAGAAACATATATCCAATAATGAATGACTCATCACTCCTTGCAACCTAGACTTTTTTGATCGAAGCCCAAGGTCTTGCGCTCCAACACTACCCAATCAAAGTACAAATTCCAACATGTGAATAGACGTGTTGAAGTCAAACATGCTATAAAATCACTTGATTACCGGTCAATGATGTGAACTATTAACAAGTGCGAGAGAAACCACCCATAATTTCAATGGCTCTCAAGGTACTACTAGTACAATCCATGGAATGTGAATAGTGATCTAAATTCGAACACCTGTGAAATCCCCCGATCGAAGGCCGATGATGTGAACCTGTTGTCGAATGTGAAGAACTTGCCATTAGGGAATGCAAGCTCTAAGGTACTAGAAAGGAGTCTCTAGATCAACTTCCTGAATAATGAGCTGAAGTCGACAGGAAGTGATTCATCGAAGGAGGGTCATAATGAATCCCACATCATCAATGCGAAACAGAGAAGGTAATATGAGTGTGTATCAAAACTGAAACAAAGGATCAAGGAATGTACAAACTGCAGAAGGATTTTCTCTTGAACATATCAGCAACACGACTCCGGAACTTGGCAGTATTTGACTCAAATAGGATCAAAGGTCATGTTGACAAGATTTTTAATCGAATGAGAGGCAAATGGATTTCCCAAACCCATTGAGGCAAAGTGACGGAGTGAAGATATCCCAACCCGACATGAACTGCAGATAAGTGTCATGTTCAAGAGTGAGATACTGCCAACACAACTGATGAATAACTTCCATTTTCCCCCAACATTTCTGGCGAGTACCTCTTTATTTTTAAACAAGCTTGAAGAGGATAGCATATGCTTGTCATATAAGTTTTTCCTTCGAAAAATCCATCCAAGTACATTTTACGAGCCCTAGGAAGGAGGAACTCGGTGACGTCATGATGAGTGTGTTCGATGTCATTTAGTTTTAACGAGTCTGACAAAGGAAGAACTCAACAAATTTTCATGTTTAGAGAGTTTGAAAAGAAGCATAAAATAAAACTCCAACGAGTCTCTTTTCGTAGGTAGTCTCACATATCCAAAAAGGTAGAAAACGATATCTGAGAGAACCTCTTAGTTTCAATAGGCTAAGGTATTCCTTTTTTGTAAATAATCTATCCAGCCCAAAAAATGGGTAAACGTATACTGGGTAGATATCGTTTCTCAACCTTTAACAAGTTCAAAACAACAAGGCTCTCGGTAATCTTTTCAATTTACGAGATTCAAAAAAGAGCTGAAAGTTGACTCCTCCTAGAGGAATGAGTGGTATAAAGGGTAGCAACTGGTTCCAGTGATGGTGGAACTGCTCAGAAAAAGTAAAGGTTAAGAGGCTGGCTAACAAGACCACTCATTGTAGAGGTTCCTCAAGAATGGATAAAAAATCAAGTGAAGGCATATGATTGGCCAAGTAGATTGTGGTGATGGAATGAGAAAACCAAGGTTCATCAGGAAAAACATGTTGATAAAATGGCAATCACGAGAGGTAAAATGAGAATGGTTTCATTTTTACACAAGATTGAATTAGGAAACTCTTCTTGGAACTAGTTTCATTTTTACACAAGCTTGAAACTTTGTAGAAAACTGTGCTTGAAATCGGTTTCATGTTTACACAAGCTTGAAACGGAAACAAACTATGCTTGAAAATTGGTTTCATTTTTACACAAGCTTGAAACAAAGATAAACTATACTTGGGATTGGTTTCATTTTTACACAAGCTTGAAACAAAGATACACTATGCTTGAAAAACAGGGAAAAAACAAGAATGCCCCCAGCATGGTGACTCAATTCGAGGTACATGCCCCCCAAGCTTTGGTCCATATGAAGGGAAAATGGAGTGAAAGCTTAAATTATGAGATCAAGAGAAAGACTCGAATGGGATTTTACGAGATCGTATCAAGGACTCGAATTGAACAGGAACATGTTTCATTGTTTTAACGAGGTTGACACATTAAAATAACTATCCTCATGAGATAATTCATTTTTTAACGAGGTTGACATAGGAGACGAACTATCCTCATTACCTAATTCATTTTTTTAAAGAGGTTGACATAGAATACGAACTATTCTCAAGACCAAATTCATTTTTTAACAAGGTTGACATAGAAGACGAACTATCCTCAGATGATCTTGTTTCATTTTTTAAGGAGCTTGACACAAGAAAATGAACTATGCTCTGATGAGCTTGTTTAATTTTTTAAGGAGCTTGACACAAGAAAATGAACTCTGCTCCAATGAGCTTGTTTCATTTTTTAAGGAGCTTGACACAAGAAAATGAAATCTGCTCCAATGACCTCATCATGTTGAATAAGAAGTCATGGCTTCCAAGAGGTTCTCATTTGATGGGAGAACAACATCTCGGAAATCAGGACCCAATTCCCCCAGCACACGATGCACAATGGCACTATCACTGAATGCGGGCATGGGGCAGGTAGCCACATAATTAACCTGTATTGGGGAAGATACAACTAGCGGATAAAGACCTGGAAGAGATGATGGTGGATCGGATGTCGTATGAGGACCAAAGAATGAAAGTTTATCAATGGTCACGATCTGCCCTTCATGTGGAAAACAAATCACATGAAAGAGGGAAGAGACAAGTGTGCCCATGGCATAAGCATAATCGCGCCCCAAGAGTAAATTGAAATCCAAGGGGCCTGGAACAACCATCATGTCTATATAGATGGTTTTCCCTCCCAAAGTAATAGGCCACTTCAGAAGGATCACTAACAGTTCACTGGTTCCTCTATTAAAGGCCAACAAATTCTGTGTAACAGGCACAAGCGGTGGAGAACCAAAAGCTTTCCAAGTAGTTGAAGATAGAACACTAACAGATGCACCTTTATCTATAATCGTGCTAGGTACTACCATACCGAAGGCCCGTACTGTGATCTCAAAAGGCACATAAGAAGGAAGACGGTATCCTGCAAATAGACTCCAATCAAAGGAAGCGACCAAACTACTTGGAGGGGGTACCGTTGAACTGAGATGGTCATCCCTTGCTGTTACTGGAGCTAGAGGAGCATCTTCCTGGACCACAGGCATGGGATCATCTTGAGTGACAAGGATGGGAGGATCTTTCTCCAAGTTCGAGGAATCTAAAGAAACAAGAATAACACGAGGGGGATGAGATCCACTCTCGACGAAAAATACCTTATGAACAATAGGCGGGATCAGATCGAATGATTCCATGACCAATGGTTAGTTGGGAATGGATTCTTGAATTTGAATTTTTGAGGGAGCAGGATCGACCAAGGATGATTCTCGACTGATTGTGGTATCAACTAGCAGAGGACTTGGAGAAAGCTTCTTGTAGCCAACCAGAAGGCAAGGTGAATAAATCGCAAGGTTGTCCAACACTCTCGTGGCTTCATCCATGTACGTACAAAGGTGAATGGGATAATTCCCTTCACACAACTTACAAGGATTCGTAGCCTTACCCTGTTTCTTATGAGTCTTATCATTAATAATCGAAGATGTGCCACCAATATGACTTCCAAAAGCCAAAGGAAACGACGGACGGCCGTTGGACCATACTTCGAGCACCTTGGGAATGCCAGGGCAGTCTCAAAGAAGATGGTCACCTTTGCACAAAATGCAAGGGAATTTGAATTTTCGTGGAAGGTTGGATGGTCACCTTCTTTGCGAGTGCATCCAGTTTTCCATGTTTCATGCTTAAAGAAGGTTATAGGGGAAAAACTTCCAGTTCAAACAATATTGCCAAAAATTGATGAGGAAGGAAAAACCATATTGGAACCTAAAGAAATCATGGAAATAAGAACTCGACAACTACGAAATCAATCAATTTCATAGTATCTCATCAAATGGAAGAATTTACCCACTGAAGATTATACATGGGAGGATAAGAATTTTATACAGAAGCACTCAGAGCTACTCAAGCATTGAGGACAACACTTTTTTGAAAGAGAGGGGCATTTTAGGTCCCTATATTACTATTATAGTCCCTTATTGTTGTTATTGTAACCCCCTCATTATTATTGTTGTACCCCTGTAAACCCCATATTGTTATTATTGTGCCCTTACATTATTATTGTTAGGTCAACTAGGATTACATTGTGGCCCCATGGACTCCTATATATAGAAAGGAGGTTTTGTCATTTGTATCATCCAAGAATTTTTCATTTATGTAAATGTATTGGAGTTTTCCCTCTCGAAGTGGCTTATTTATAAGGTTTTGATCTCTCTTTTCTTCTATTTTTGGAGCTGATTTCATAACACTTTATCTGTAGCTAACATCCCTGATCCTACTTTTCCTAATGGAATAGTTCCCCCTAGACTTAAAAATTTGGGAGCTATTCCACCTGGCCATTACCCTTCCAAACATGACCCTCGAGATCCCAGTCTGGTACATTGATCCCCTAGCCAATACTCTACCTGGTTAGCTCAAAAATTATACTGCTTTGACCCCAGTCCAACCGGTTGCTATGACCCCTCCCTTTTCTTTTGTGCCTCAGCCACCTCAATAGGATTCTACTCCTATTGTGAAAGCCTCAAGTGAGGGGGGAAAAGCTCGCAAAAAGGCACCTAAGGACAAGACTTCCCAGACAACACCTGTTCCTCCTAAGCCTCTAAAGCGTACACCTTTGTGTGCTTTGTGTGATGTTTTCAATCATGTTACCCACAATTGTCCTGAATTGTCTCGTATCAAACCCATGGTCAAAGAAGAATTTCCTAAGTCTGATATCCCAGAAGTCCATGTTACTTTACCGACTTCAGCCAAGAAACTCAAGACTTTGCACACAAATCACCTATGTTCTTTGTGTGATTTCTATTAGTCTCCTGTATTCTATAGTATCACTAGATGACTATGGCTTTTCTATAGTCTGTTGAAAAAAACATTCACTCAATATCATTTATTTTCAGAAATCTCACTGCCTTAATTATTTTCATTTGACCTATTCACTATCTCTCATTTTTTATATTCAAATAACATCATGCTATGAAAACCTATCTTTGATTGGAATCCCTCATTATTACCCCTTCCCCTACTAAAACCCCATTTTTCCCATATAAAACCCTCCTCTTTCTCTCATTTCACATTGTTCATTCAAAACAATGTAAAAACCCACTTTTTACCATTTTTTAGATTAATTCCTCATCGGGACCCACTCCTTTCAATAAACCCTATTTGTTTAAGAATACTCAGCCCCGTTATATTAAACCCCGACTCATTTTCTATTAAAATTCCCCGCTCTAATAAACATTTCTACCCCCCCCCCCCCCCGCTTTATTATATTCCTAGGCCACCACCATATTAACCGCCCACTCTAAAACCTTCATTTATTGGCTCTCATATAACTCTGAGCCTCGCTTTGTTATTTAAACATGTCGCGTCATTTCAAAACCTAGGCACCACCTTCTAACTCACCCGCGACCCATTCTCACCCGACCACCGTTGGATTTTCGCCCCCCCCCCCCCCCCTCCAACGGATGTCGCGCCTCATCGCAAATCCAAAATCTTAGGGGTTAAAAACCTTCAAACCTTGTGAAATTGGCAGTTTTACCACCATCCTATCCCACCACACATCGCCCCCTCCTCTTATTGCATCCCCACGAAATAAACCACCTTACCACCTATGTCCCGTGCGAAAACCATGAAACTGCTCTCACGCCATAAACGAAACTACTAACCCTGTTCAAATATTCCAAACCCTATGCTATCGCAATAATCCCCCAATCCACTTTGTAACCCCTGCAGCACGTCTAAGAGACTTGGAAGGCCATAATCAAATGCAAAAACCAAAGGCCCCCAATACCTGGACTTTGTCCACAGTTCTTCCCGTTGCCTCCAGGTCATATATTTTCCCCACAGAGGTCCTGTGTGTTTTTGAATTAACAAATTGTTTTTAATTGTGTAGGTGGCCAATGTATAAGAAGATGAATAAATTGCATTTATAATTCCAAGGATTATCGAATCAAGGTTCTCTGGGTGATGATCCAGAATTCCTTATTCATCAAATGGATTAGGAGCGCAAGAATGAACATAAAGCATCAAAAAATCAAAGAGGGAGGCATTGATAACTGCCAGTGTTCATACATTCATCTTGGCAGCTTCAGGACTTATTCAAATCAAAGAAACAGTAAAATCAAAAGGGTTAAACACAACCGTCAAGTTCAAAATAAAGGACATAGTTAAAGAAAGAGTGAAAGTCAAAGGATTCACCGTGACAGTGAAAGGTAAAAGAGATTAAAGGTTTAATCAAAGGTTGAAGATGAAAAACATGGTTAGAAGAAAGAAAGACATAAAAGACAACAAAGACCGTAAAGTATTAAAGGATAAGGGATACAGACGAAGGCAGAATCAAAATTTAAAAGACAAATTAAAGGTTAAATGAAAAATTAAAAGCAAATCAAAGAAGAAGATAGATCTGAATGACAAATAAAATCACCATCTACTTCTTCACAGTCATATTGGCCACCTACAGCCTGAATTTTGTTTCAATAAAGGCAGCTACATTTAGTGATCAGTCAAATATATTTTAGCAACTTAGAAGTTATTGAAAGAGTTAATATTGAAGCCAAATAGTCAAAAATATCTAAAAGTTAGCTCAGCAATAAATTAGGAAGTTATTTCTATAGTGAGTCAGTCAGAGATATTTTGGAATTGGGCCTTGCATGGTCTCAATTGTCAACGATCATTTACTCTGTAGTAAATACAAATTTTTCACCCTAGACTAAGGAAAACTCCTCATCTGTAGTTAAATACTGCATGCATTTTTCATTATTATTGTTGGTTAGTTGCTTAGTTAGTTGATTGCTAGGCTGGTTTTGATCAGAGTCTGAGCTGCAAAGGTCATTTCACTAGAGTATTGTAACTATTTTGGACATCAATAATACAAGAACATTCACAAGATTCTTGAGCTATGTTAATGGTGATGGTATCCCTCTTTGTCAATGTTTCTCCTACTATTTTCCATATTGTTCATCAATTTCTCTGATAATAGAATAGAAATTTTATATTGAGATATGCTATTTGGGCACCTTAACTCTGTCTATTTCTATTATATTTATGTTTTCTTCTGCAAGGTCTGATTAAAGAATTCAGGGGTGTCCTGCTCTTTAGTTTCACTGAATTTTTATCTTGAATGTTTTCTTTGTCTGAAAGTAATAGCTAAAGAATTCAGGGGTGTCCTGCTCTTTAGGATTACTGGATTGTTGTCTTAAGGTTTTCTTAGTAAAGTTTGATTAAATAATTCAAGGGTGTCCTGCTCTTTAGTTTCTCTTAAACAGTTATCTCAAAGGCTTTCTTGTTAAAAGTATAGATTAAAGGATTCTTAATTTCCCTTTAGTTTTACTAAATTCACAACTTACTGTCATCTCACTTTCATTTTATCTAAAAATATCCACTTGATATGGTTAGCTTGCCCTATGAAAACCCTTTAAGAGTTGATGTACAATTAAAGTCTTTTATGACTCCATATCCCAATGGATTAATCCTCCCACAGTTGATCTATTCAACTAAAACATTTAAACAAAACAATTAATAAACCAAACAAAACAAAGAAACCCCAAACTTCATAACTAGCCTAAAATTAGAAAACTTAAGCATAAAGATAAATCATTTTTAGATAAATAATTTTCATCATAAACATAGAGAGAGCCCTCTCTAAGCCTAGGAAGGCTAGGTCTTGGACTCCAAAGTGGTTTTATGTGGTTCCCTGCTACTTGTTCTTGCCAATCTTGCAAAATACAGGGACCCAACATAATGGTGACCATACTGGGGACCTAAGTTATTAAAAATATTAATATTTTATCAAGGACTCAGAAACCCCATTCAAATTTAGATGACTCAAGTGTTAGCCAAAACTGGTATCTGGCTGCTAATGGTGGACAACAGCCGGCCTTAAGATAGTTAAAATCATCCACCTGGTGACTCCACTGCTTTTCAGTAGGCCTGTTGACTCCACTGTTTTTCTACATAATCCACTAGGAAATTATTGATAAATCCTGATAGTATTAAAATTAATAGAACCCATTTAAAATAATTTGTGGATTAAGTATTTTTCTTTCACATATTGGTTTTTTTTTCAAATTGTAATAAAACTTTCAACCTCTCTGAACCTTGGGTCCAAATTCTGGGTTCTAGAAGAATTTTCACCAGATCCATCCTGACCCAAACCCTCCTACAATAGTTGGCAATCCAAAGCACATCCTAAGGAAATATCCTAGATCTAAAATTCAATTGTTAGCAAATCTATTCAAAAAGCAAGTTCCCTACCTGAAAACCTTAAAAAATTGCAGAATATCCTATTTTACTCACCCCTGGAACAAAGCTTGTCTAAGACTAGATCTCATAATTGGATAACCCAGATAGTTTTAGACCCATCCATCTTACAACAGAATCCTGTTGTAATAACTTCAACCCCCATCCATACCCCCACTTTTCACCTTCCTCCCTTTGTAAACCCTCCACTTGTTAACCCCCCTTTGTTTCCCCAACTACCAGCCATGGCGACATGGTATGCCCCATTAATTCTACCTTTTCCTTTAGTTGTTCTACTATAGGACTATCAGTCCAAGATTCCCTTATATGATGCAATTAGTTCAACAACTTCTCAACAACAAGTGGATAGAATGAATGACTATTTTGACAGGCAAGAAATATATGATCAAACTGTTAAACTAAGATTTTTTTCTCAAAGTTTAGGGGGAGAAGCAAGAAAATGGTTTAAAGGCTTAACCCCTAATAATGTACATGACCTCTCGTCTTTTCATCAATTATTCTTAAACAAATGGGAAGTCAAGAAAATCCCCTCCAATTTTTATCTGAGTATGAAAACATTAAGAGAAACATTAGAGAAGGTTTACAAGACTACTGCACTAGATTCAATAGTATATATAATTCCCTCCCTCCTCACATGAAACCTCCACAAGGTCTATCCCTAATGAAATTTCCAAATGGATTTTACCTAGAAATGGCTTACCAACTAAGATAAAGAGACCCTCTTACATTAGAATACATGCAGAGAGGTGCAGTAAGTGTAGAGGAAAATCTGATTGCCAAAAGGGCTAGAATGAGAAATGAAAAAAGAGTCACATATAGTGAGGAAATGATAGCCTCCTCATATGATGCTAAAATTGGCAACCTCATTAGAACCATGGAAAGGATGATGTAGATAATAAACATGAATGAGAGAGATTTCCCTAGATAAAACCAAGCAACTCCTCAAAATAGAAACCAAAACCAAAACCAAAAGTTTAGAAAAAATCCCCCTCAAATAAGACAGAGAGGACTTGATCAGCAAATCAGGCCTCCTTTCCAAGAAAACTATGTTGATGAGGATGAGGTAGTGATTGAAGAACCAGAAGAAATTCAAAGCAATCTGATAGGAGTAAAAAATGGGGATATTGTTTTCCTCACTGAGGAAGAGCAAGGCATGTTTTCCCCAACTCAATTTGAATAAGAATGCCTAGAATTCTAAGACTATAAACAAGGCTTCGAAAAGTCCATTATGGAAGTACATAGGTAGTATGACCTCAGAAGTAAGAAAGCCCAAGACACTCCCAAGAGAAATAACCTGAAATTTCTGCAAGAAAGACTCCTGAAACTGATCCCAAAAATATAGTAGAAACTTCAAACATTTTGGTTAAAAGTTCTGATAAAAAACAAAAAAACAAAAAAGTATATAAAGCAGCACTAGTACATCAACTAGTATCCCTAACAAAACTAATTTAACTGAGAATCCCAATGAAAATCAGCAAGCTTAAATTTTTAAAAAGATAGTGTTTGATAAAACTGATTTAAATCAGCCAAAAATACAGACACTCTTCAGTATTGAGAACGAAATTTCCAAGATAAAAATCTCCATACCTCTTACTGAATTAGTTGGCCAAGAGGTATATAGATCCCAAGTTTTGAAAGCTTTAAACATAGGAGAAGACACTGATACTATGAACTTGAGTGATGATAAACCAGAGATTTTATTTGGACCCGAAGTAGGAGGTAGATTCCAAGAGGGAGGTGTACCTCCATTTTATGTCATTTTGAACATCCATGATAAAATCCTTCATAATGCCATGTTAGATTCAGGAGCTTCTCATAACCTCATGCCAAAGGTAGTCATGGAAATACTATGCCTTGAAATAACCAAACCATATAAATACTTGTACTCCTTTGACTCCAGTAGAGTTAAATTTCTAGGCCTAATCAAAGATCTATGTGTTACTTTAGCATAAATACCAGCCAAAATACTAGTAATGGATATTGTAGTGGCTGAAATTCCCCCTAAGTATGGCATGTTCCTTTCACGCTCATGGGGAACTAAACTCCAAGGCAACCTTCAAATGGACATGACCTATGCTACCATACCTGTCTTTGGTCAAACAAGGAGACTATATAGGGAAACTCATATGAAATACATGATCAACAATCAGGACAAGCCTAATAACTCCTGTCTCTATTCTGTCCACGCATACCTTGATTCATTTATCCTTTACAATGATGAAAACATTAATGAAAAAGTGGTAGTTAATGAAAAATTTGTGGAAAATAAGGAGGAACAATCAAACCAAATAGAAAATAAACAACATAATGCTGAACATAATGGAAAATTTGAAACTAGACCTCTATGGAGCATGAGCTTAGATGGTTCTTGTGGTAAAACTGGATCAGGAGTAGGAGTTTGGGTACACAACATTGAGAAAATCCATGCAGAGGGTCATTCATATAGACTAAGCTTCCAATGTACAAATAGTATAGCATTATATGAGGCACTCCTTCTAGGTCTAAAATTACTCAAGAAATTAGGAGCCAAAAGGATCTATGTCCATGGAGATTCTGAGCTATTCATTAGGCAGATCAAGGTAGAATATTCAACTAAACATCCTAGATTAAGAGAATATAGGAATGATGCCCTCGACCTCCTAGAAAAATTAAAATAATATGATCTTGCATTCATCCCAAGAAATCAAAACAACCTTGCCAATGGACTAGCATTTGCAGCCAATACTTGTCAAAAACCTCATCATAACAAAAAATACACAGTACAAGTCAAATACAGACCAGTAGTCCCTGATAATATAAAATATTGGCAATTTTTCGAGGGAGACAAACATATTGAAGATTTCTTACAGTCTAGAAATGAGTTTGAAATGCCAAATTCAGACTCAGATCATGAAGAAGACTACTCTGTTGAGGAACAAACACACAAAAAAGAGCCTCCTGATGATGCTGATATAAATCTATTAGCAAAAGATGACCCACATAAGACAGAAATGTGCGCAGATCCAAAAAAAGAAGACTTTGAAGTGCTGCAGTTCAGAGATAATACCTTTCCAAGAGGACTTGTCCCTCTAGAGGAACTTTTTGATTTTAATGATGTTGCTAGAAAGCCAAAGATGGAATCCACTGAAGTAAATGTATAAGAATGCAATATAGGCAGTGAGAAAGAGCCAAAAATGATAAAACTGTTAAATTCTCTACCACCACATATAAAACAGAAATATATTGAGTTGTTCAAAGAATTTAGTGATGTGTTCGCTTGGATATATGAAGATTTAAAGTCCTATGATACTGACAATATCTGGCACAAAATTCCACTCGAAGAAATCCACAAGCCCTTTAAACAGAAGCTGCGCAGAATAAACCCTGTCCAAATGCCTTTGGCTGAGAAAGAAATAAAGAAAATGTATGATGCTGGAATCATAGTCCCACTAAGGTAATCAGAATGGATCTCAAACCTTGTATCAGTGAGGAAAAAGAGAGGAGAAATTAGGCTTTGCATAGACTTCAGAAATTTAAACAAAGCATGCCTGAAGGACAACTACCCTTTACCAAAAATGGATCATATATTACAACGTGTAGTAGGTTACAAAAGGATATCTCTACTTGATGGCTTTTCAGGGTACAATCAGGTGTTGGTACATCCAGGTGATCAACACAAGACAACTTTCACTACACCTTGGGGCACCTTCATGTATGTTAAAATTCCTTTTGGTTTAATGAATGTTGGGGCCACTTTTCAAAGAGCCATGGACATTGCTTTTCTTGAAGAAATAGGATACTTCATTGTGATATATCTTGATGACATCGTAGTCTATTCAAAAACTGATGAATAACACCTAGCTCACCTAAGGAAGGTCTTTGAAAAATTCAGAAAGTATGGCCTATCTTTAAATCCCAAGAAAACCTTTTTTGGCCTTCAAGAAGGGAAGCTTATAGGCCACATCATATCTGAAGAAGGGATCAATATTGACCCAAAAAGGATTGAGGGAATATTGCAAATCAATCACCCAAGAAATATCAAATAACTGCAATCTTTCACTAGAAAAATAAATTTCTTAAGAAGGTTCATACCAAACCTTGCAGAACTCATGAGGAACATCACTAACATGATAAAAAAAGAATAAGGAGTCAAGTGGGCCAAAGAAGCAAAGCAATATTTTGACTCAGTGAAGCAGACACTTACACAAACACCAATTCTGATCATCCCTAACTTCACCAAATATTTTTTCATTTTCTCCTTTGCATCAGAACACACGGGTTCTGTTGTCTTACTACAAAAGAACATAATGGGACAAGAGAAGCCCATAGCTTTCTTCAGCTAAGCATTAAGAGATGCACCTCTGAAATATAATATAATGGAAAAACAAGCTTTTTCCTTAATCAAGGCACTAAAATATTTCAGAGTCTACATTCGGCACTCACACATCATTACATTTGGGCCTCATACAGTGGTTAAAGACATACTTACACAAGACCCTGATGGAAAAAGAGGTAAGTGGATTGTTGTCATCTTGGAATAAGATCTGGAAATCAAGCCCACCAAGCTAATCAAAGGACAAGGACTGGTTAAACTCATGGTTGAAACAAATCTTCAAGCATTGGACATACATATGATTCACTCATTAGATGAACAAGAGGAGCTGGCGACTCCACCTATTGAGGAAGAATTCCTAAACTCTCCTTGGTATGTTGATATACTTTATGTGATTTTTAATTTAAATGTTCCTCCTGGTTTGTCCAAAACAAAGGCCAGATTCTTGAAATGAAAAGATATTAATTTTCGCATTCTAGACAAATTTTTATATTGGAAAAACTCTGGTGGTGTATTGCTTAAATGTTTTCCTAAAGAATATGTTGACAGGATTAAGCATGAATTTCATGAAGGAGAATGTGGAGGCCATCTCTATTGGAAAACCACTGTCAATAAAATCCTTAGGTCTAGTTTTTATTGGCCTACATTCTTCCAAGACATCCACAAAATGGTAATTGCCTATCATAAATGCCAAATGTTTGAAGGTAAAAGGAAACTGATGCCTTTGCCCTTACAGCCCATCTCTATTGAAGCTCCTTTTCAACAATGGGGTCTACATTTTATTGGAGAAATCCACCTTGCCTCCTCTGCCCAGCATAAATGGATCCTTATTGCAACTGACTACTTTACCAAGTGGATAGAAGCCATTCCTTCCAGGACTGCCACAGACTCAGTAATTTTCAATTTCCTTGAGAACAATATTTCGTCTAGGTTTAGTTGTCCTAGAAAAATCATTATTGACAATGCTACTGCTTTTAAATCAAGAAAATGGTGGATTTTTGCCACATATATAACATTACTTTGGGGAATTCTACATATTATTACCCTAAAGGTAATGGGTTGGTTGAATCCTTAAACAAGGGTTTGGTAAACATCATTGAAAAATTGCTAGAGGAAAACAAGAAATCATCTCACAACAAATTAGTACATGCATTATGGGTAGACAGGTTAACAAATAAGAAATAAATTGACATGTCTCCCTGTCAGCTAGTCTATGGAACATATGTAGTCTTCCCAACAACCTTGGGAGTGCTAGTAATGAAGCTCATTCAAGAGGTACAATCTAAAGAGAATGATATACAGATAAGGATAAACCAAACTATTCAACTACAACAAACCAGAGAAGGAATGTACAACAAAACACAACTAGTACAAGAAAATATCAAGAAGCTTTTTGACAAGAGGACCAAGGCAAATGATTTTAGCATTGGAGACAAAGTGCTCAAGTGGGATTCCAGAAGAGAGGACAAAGGAAAGCATGGAAAATTTGACAATCTATGGAAAGGCCCATACATCATCCATTCTGCAAGATGTAATAATGCATTTTTCTTACAAGAAATGGATGGAAATGAATTATTTGAAGGGCCTGTCAATGGTAGGATGCTCAAGAATAATTTCAATTGATAATATCAGTTTAAAGCTTTATTCATTGTATATAACATTTCTGAAACAAAACTTAGATAAATTGATACAAAAAAAGAAAAAAAAATAAGAAAAGAAGAAAAGAGGGCAGATAAAAAGAAAAAGGTAAGCCTCATACCAAAAACAAATATTTCTGAAAGTGTGAAAGTCAAAATGCCAGTACTTTTGAAAAACTCTTGTTCAATTATATATCCTAATCACGATTGTACAAATTTTGATTTTTTGCTGATAAGTTAGAAAATGAGGATTTGCCAAATTGTTCAAACTTGGCTTATCAGTAGGTAGGAAGAACATGTTATTGGTTCAAAAGACTAAATATGAACCAAAAGTGAGGGATAAGAGATAAATGAAAGATCCAAGACCAAAGCCCTTAGTTTTAGTTTACTTGTTGCAAAATAATATTGTTTGCAGCTTGTCTAAAATGCCAGAATTCATGACAATCAAACTGCTTAATCTTGATTCACTCATGCTTTAAATTTCATGTTTATAGTTAGTGAAAAAAAATCTTTCAAACTATTTAATATTGACAAATAAGTAGTTAGGTAGAGAATAAGAGAGCTCATCAGTCTAATATGAGCCTTTGGAGGTTATAAGGGTAGAAATAGATAGTTTTCTTTAAGAAGAAAATGATGTCAAGGGTTTGCAAGTCCAAATGCACCCAAGAAGTGAAGAAAAAATGTTAGACTAAGGTGATGGGTATGTAGAATTACTTTTCAGGAAGCATGATGTTTAAAAAAGGCCAAAGTCACAAAGAATTGCAGCAGATCAACAACTACATAATAAAAATCAGCCAAATACAAACAAGCTACTAATCTACGAAATCCAGAGATCTGAGATTCTTGACACCTCCTAAAGGAGCTGCCCTCCCCAGCTGGAGCCACTGTTAATCTCCTGTATTCTACAGTATTAATATATGACTATGGATTTTCTACATTCTACTGAAAATAGCATTCACTCGCTATCATTTATTTTCAGAAATCTCACTACCTTCATTATTTTCATTTGACCTATTCACTATCTCTCATTTTTCCTATTCAAATGACATCATGCTCTGGGAACCTATGTTTGATCAGAATCCCTCATTATTACCCCTTCCCCTACTAAAACCCCATTTTTCCCCATCTAAAACCCTCCTCTTTCTCTCATTTCACATTGTTCATTCAAAACAATGTAAAAACCCTCTTTTTACATTGTTTTAGATTAATTTCTCACCTTGACCCACTCCTTTAAATAAGCCCTGCCTGTTTAAGAATACCCAAACCCATTATATTAAACCTCAACTCCTTTTTTATTAAGAGCCCCCACTCTAATAAACATTCCCCCCCCCCCTGCTTTATTATATTCCTGGGCCCCCACCATATTAAACCCCCCACTCTAAAACCTTCATTTCCCCACTCTCATATAACCCTAAGCCCCACTTTGTTATTTAAACCCATTGCATCATTTCAAAACATGGGCCCCACCTTCTAACTCACCCGCGACCCGTTCTCACCCAACCACAGTTGGATTTTTACCCCCCCCCTGCGTGTCCCCATTCAACGTATGTCGTGCCTCATCGCAAATCCAAAAGCTTGAGGGTTAAAAACCTTCGAACCTTGCGAAATTAGTGGTTTTACCATCGTCTCATCCCACCACGTGTCACCCCCTCCTCTTATCGCATCCCCGCGAAAGAAACCACCTTACCACCTATGTCCCGTGCAAAAACCATGAAACTTCTCTCACACCATAAACAAAACCACTGACCCTATTCAAATATTCCAAACCATCTGTTGTTTCAATAAGCCCCCGAGCAACTGTGTAACCCCTGGAACACATCTAAGAGACTTGGAAGGCCATAATCAAACAAAAAAACCAAAGGCCCCCAATATCTGGACTCTATCCACAATTCTTCTCGTTGCCTCCACGTCATATCTTTTGCCCACAGAGGTCCTGTGTGTTTTTGAATTAACAAATTGTTTTTAATTGTGCAGGTGGCCTATGTATAAGAAGATCCATAAATTACATTTCTAAGTCCAAGGATTATTGAATCAAGGTTTTCTGGGTGACAATCCAGAATTCCTTATTCATCAAATGGATTAGGAGCACAAAGCATGAACATAAAGTAGCAAAAAAGCAAAGAGGGAGGCATTGATAATTGCCAATGTTCATACATTCATCTCGGCAGCTTCAGGACTTATTCAAATAAAAGAAACAGTAAAAGCAAAAGGGTTAAACAGAACGGTCAAGTTCAAAATAAAGGACATATTTAAAGAAACAGTGACAGTCAAAGGATTCACCGTGACAGTGAAAGGTAAAAGAGATTAAAGGTTTAATCAAAGGTTGAGGATGATAAACATGGTTAGAAGACAAGGTTAAGACAAAAATCATATAAGAGATGGTTAAGGGATAAAATAAAAAGATAAGGAGGTAGATCAAACAGTGAGATAAAGAAAGAAAGACAACAAAGACTGTAAAGGATTAAAGGATAAGGGATACAGACGAAGACAAAATCATAATTTAAAAGACAAATTAAAGGTTAAATGACAAATCAAAAGAAAATCAAAGAATAAGACAGATCCAAATGACAAAGAAAATCACCATTTAATTCTTCACTATCATATTGGCCACCTACACCCTAAATTTTGTTTCAATAAAGGCAGCTACAGTTAATGATCAGTCAAAGATATTTTAGCAGCTTAAAAGTTATTAAAATAGTTAATATTAAATCCAAATAGTCAAAAATATCTAAAATTTAGCTCAGCAGTAAATTAGGAAGTTATTTCTACAGTGAGTCAGTCAGAGATATCTTGGCATTGGGCCTTGCATGGTCTCAATTGTCAACAATCATTTAATCTGTAGTAAATACAAATCTGTCACCCTAGACTAGGGAAACCTCCTGATCTGCAGTTAAATATTGCATGCATTGTTCATTATTATTGTTGGTTGGTTGGTTAGTTGGCTGATTTCTAGACTAGATTTGATCAGAGTCTGAGCTGCAAAGGTCATTGCACTGGAGTATTGTAACTGTTTTGGACATCAGTAATACAATCATGTTCACAGGATTCTTGAGCTATGTTAATGGTGATGTTATCCCTCTTTGTCAATGTTTCTCCTACTGTTTTCCATATTGTTCATTAATTTCTCTGATAATAGAACATAAATTTTAGATTGAGATATGTTGTTTGGGTACCTTAACTCTATCAGATTCTATTATATTTATGTTTTATTCTACAAGGTCTGATTAAAGAATTCAGGGGTTTCCTGCTCTTTAGTGCCACCTAGCTTGTTGCCTTGAGGTTTTCTTATTAAAGTAGTAAATAAAGAATTCAGGGGTGTCATGCTCTTTAGTATTGTCGAACTGTTATCTTAAAGGCCTTCTTTGAAGTTTGATTAAAGAATTCAGGGGTTTCCTTCTCTTTAGTTTCATTGAATTGTTATCTTGAGTGTTTTCTTTATCTAAAATTAATAACTAAATAATTCAGGGGTGTCCTGCTCTTTAGGATTACTAGATTGTTGTCTTAAGGTTTTCTTAGTAAAGTTTGATTAAATAATTCAAGGGTGTCTTTCTCTTTAGTTTCTCTTAAACAATTATCTCAAAGGTTTTCTTGTTAAAAGTATATATTAAAGGATTCTTAATTTCCCTTTAGTTTTACTGAATTCACAACTTACTTTCATCTCACTTTCATTTTATCTAAAAAGATCCACTTGATATGGTTAGCTTGCCCTATGAAAACCCTTGAAGAGTTGATGTTCAATTAAAGCCTTTTATGATTCCATAGCCCAATGGATTAAGCTTCCCACATTTGATCTATTCAACTAAAACAGTTAAACAAAACAATCAATCAACCAAACAAAACAAAAAAACCCCAAACTTCATAACTATCCTAAAATTAGAAAACTTAAGCATAAAGATAAATCATTTTCATCATAGACATAGAGAGAGCCCTCTTTGAGCCTAGGAAGGCTAGGTCTTGGACTCAAAAGCGGTTTGATGTGGTTCCCTGCTAATTTTTCCTTCCAATCCTGCAAAATAAAGGTACCCAACAATTTCCATGGCCACTATACTCACCTTTGTCCTCACCTCAAAGATTTATGCACCTCCTTGGAAGCGGTTCGCCAATTCGAGGCCGAGCGCAACAAATCCGCCTCTCCCTTACTTGTGAATTTTTCTTTGGCAGAACCAGAGGACATATCCCCTCCCATTGACAATATATAGACTAACTCAATATTTTTTTATAAATATAAGGGTTTTCCATTCATTCACTACCTCTTTTTTATCACCTTTTGATCTATACCTTTTGTCAGACTTTGATCCTCCATCATTGTCATATTTTCTACTTTTTCTTGTGAGCTCCCTTTGAGTTCTATTTTGTCTAGGTTTTCTGCACCATCAAGAGAGAGAGATCTTGGATCTAAAGCACTGAGGACATACAAGAAACCATCCCATTGAGGGAGACTGGTAACATCTTTCTGTGTTCCCTTCGTAGGTGTCACAATACAATAAAAAATATCTTTATAAGTTCTTGTCTTGTCTATTGGATGTATGGAGCAATTCTTGTTTATTTTCGTTGTTTAATGTCTTTGACTCCATAAATCTAGATTTTTGTAGCATTTATTTCGATCACCTACTACAGATCTAAGGAAATTGACAACCACATTTGATGTTAGGGTTATTTTTTATGCACAACTAAAGTGAGCGTTTTCTGTATGCTTGCAATTAGAATTCACACTAACAAGCACCCCCCCTGTACTGCTTCGGGTGAGACTTTGATCTTCCAAGCAGGTCAATTTCGAATAGGCCAGTAGTTGGAGGGTTTTTTGGTTGTGCGATAAACTTTGAACCTAGGTCAAGACCCCTCAAGCCAATAGGCTCTTGCACTATTTCCTAGTATTGGAAATATGGCAGAGAGATAGGGAGCTATTTGTATCTCAGGGCAAGTATGCCAAGGAGATTCTGAGGAAGTTCCACATGGAGGGTAGCAAACCCATGGATACTCCTCTAGCTAAAAACTGGATACAAGAGGATGTTAATTAAGGTGAAGTCATGGATGTTATTGTTTATAGGCAGCTTGTGGGTTCACTCATGTATTCGGTGAACACATGACCAGTCATATGCTACATAGTTAACCAGCTGATCCAGGCTATGGTTAATCCTACCAAGCTCTTTTGGAAGGTAGAAAAACATGTGTTGAGATACCTTAGAGGCACTACAAAGTATGGATTATGATACTAACAGACAAAGGGAGTGAAGCTTAAAGGCTTCACCAATGCAGATTTGGCAGGGAGTCCATCCGACGGGAAGAGCACATCAGGGGGCATCTTCAACATAGGATCAACAACAGTTTCTTGGTATAGCAGGAAAGAGAGATCAGTTTCACCCATTTCAGCAGAGTCGGAGTACATGGTGGTCAGTCAGGAGATCAGTTGCACCCATTTCAACAGAGTCGGAGTACATGGTGGTCAATCAGGCAGCATGCGAGGCCATATGGATGAGGAAAATACTTGTTGGTTTTTTTGGTCAACAAATGGATCCGACGGTGATACATTGTGATAACCAGAATTGCATCAAACTCTTGGTTAATCCAATATTCCATGACAGGTCCAAGCATATTGATATATGGTATCACCATCTCATAGATTGTGTGTAGAGGTGGATTATGTCATCAGAGTACATTCCCATGGAGGAGCACGATGAAAAAATTTGACGAAGGCACTGGCAAGAAGAAAATTCAAATTACACAGAGACAAGATTATTTCTTGTTGAGAGGGAGTTTTGAAATGGCACCCAAAGGGGGCTTCTGATTTAATTTTCCCTTGATTAAATTGGAAGAGAAATTGTAATTTCATCTCATGACAACTTTTATTAGTTAAATAAGTTAGAAATATTGAGTTAGCATAGGAAATTTGAGTTGAGGTTCAGAGAGGAGGCATGTAGAGTTCTCCCACGATTATAGGGGGTCCAATTAAAATTATTTGTGAGTTTTAATTAGTTAACTCAATTAATTGAGTTAAAATTAGTTTAAATAGTTCTAACTAAGAGATGAGCTAGTGAGAAGTCTAGTGAATTAAATCTGATTTAATTCACAAGTAGTGATTAATCATTGAACTGATAATTCATTATAAATACTTGTTACATGTCAATTCTAAGGAAGGCCCAATTGATACTAAGGCTAGAGAGATGGTAACTATCAGTTGTATAATTAGAAAATTGTACAGGTTAGTTATAAAGTCATGAGGAAGCCTATGATGCATTGTGCAATCAATTCCAAGGAATTTCCTATTTAATAGGGAGACAATTCCTCCATGAATGTGTGATAAAGGTAGCCTGCGTAGAGGTTGAGAATTGGTTAAGTACTTGATCGATTTTTCCTAAATCAAAGTGAGACAGTTGGCAGAGTGTAGGAGTTTCTCGGTGAGAGAAAATCATTGTATTGTTTCATGGACTTGAATTTATACAATATATAGATAACCGAGTTTTAGGTAGTGTGCTCTCCCCCTATACATATTGTGTTGTGTGATTGATTGTTCTTTCTCTTACTTGCTATGTGATTGTGCGATTGTGTTTTGTTTCCGCAAATTGTAGAAGGAATTCAATATTTTATTTTAGTACATTACAAGATCAGATTGAATCCCATTGTTGTATTCTCTACATTAATGATGACATGTTAAAAAATATATGTAGAGTCACGAAGTGAACGATTTGAGTTAATGGTAAAATATTATATATTATTTGATATAATTTATGAAATTAAAGATTTAGTAATATAACATGATTTAGTGACTTTAGTAAAGTGAAGATGTTTTCTCATCAAGATTTAAATTTATTTGGTATATGACTATTTTTGGTATATCAATTTTTAATTTTTTGTTTAATATAATTTGGAATACATATAATCATTCTCACCTCTGAATAGGTCTCTTAACTAGATTGAGTTGCGAGTCTATCTTGTCAACAATAAATTATGTATTTTGTAATGTATGGTGAACTGCAACTAGAATCGAGATTTAGAATACGAAGGCATGGGGATGCATTTTCTTTTCTTTATATCACGGAAAAGGTTTGACATGTGATAATATAACTTGTAATAATATGAGATAATATAATTAGTAAAAACATTATAAGATTGGGTTTAATTAGAAAATTAATTTGAATTAGTTTAGTTAAAAAGTTATTTTGATATTTTCATGGAAGAATTTGAAGCATTATTTATTAAAATTTTATTTTGAATTTGTGTATGTTAATATACATTTAACTAGTTATTAGATTACTAATATTTGAATATAGAATTTTAATATACACATACCGATTATTAAATATTATTAGAAAATTGCGAGAAAGAAAACTATAAATTTGCAATTGATATATATCATATATTATGTTGTTGTTGATGTTGTTGTCATTGTTTTCATTTTTTTTCCATTCCTTTGCTTGGTTAGAGTTCTTGCTTACTCGCCTGTTTAATATTTATTTGATATCAATGTTATGAATTTCTTATCTACAACTAAGTTGCAATACCATGCAAAGGAATTTTGTGTTCCTTCCTTAATTTCTTGTTTGTGTAGAGTGTGGAGGTGTGGAGGACACAGAATCAAAGTGTAACCATCCTCCTCCCACACTTACCCAAGTTCATCGGCTCATCGAGGTAAATATGTGATGAAGAGTTACTATGATATGACTCAACCTCCTAAGTATAGTTAAGGAAGTGGAATCAACAAACCAAAAATTTACTGACCTTCCTCGAGAGCTACAAGACCCCCAAGATCTTAAACACCCCTCTAAGTGCCCAAACCTTAAGTTAAATTTATTTTTCAGTGATCTGGAATCTTAGCCACAGGAATAACACTACATAAATT
Organism: Pinus albicaulis; assembly: GCA_034641835.2. Lineage (NCBI taxonomy): Eukaryota > Viridiplantae > Streptophyta > Pinopsida > Pinales > Pinaceae > Pinus > Pinus albicaulis. Next base: position 1,949,548,705 of record CM076578.1, read on the forward strand.
CAATTTTAGGCCTATAGTCACATGCATAAGCCTGCAAGGTAGCGACTGCAGTCCCATTTTCCCAGTTTTGTGCCACCTTTTCAATGCTACACTCCACCTCACTACCCATAACTTGATGAAATTTTCCAAAATAATAAATGACACAAAGACAAATCATCTAACACAAAACTTGATCAATAAATTGATCTAACCAAGCCTAACCATGACAAAAATTTCGTCAAACATATGGCAAACATGTAATGTATATGTCATGAAAGAATATTTAAACATAGGGGTATGATACTTATCTGAGAATCATCAAGAATATATAATACCCTCTCATAATGGATGCAATAACATTTTTTAGTCCATGGATTCATAAAAAAATGTCAAGAGACATGAGTAATATACATCATATATCCAACACATAACCAATATATAAACCAACAAATAACCAACATATAAACCATGGCAACTCAGACATAATATCACCATCATAATAAATACATATATACATGAATCACAATAGAAGAATAGCTCTTATTAACATATGAAAATGCCAACCAATTCAAGGACTTTCATGTACCACCTAACCATAGATTTTGATGAATCAAATCTCTCTTTCAGCCAATCACCCCCGTGTCATATTCTAAGCATGAATGTGGGATCTGTAATATTACTTTTTTTTGTGTCACCTATGACAGGGCTAGGATAGACTTCCAGAGTTAGGAGAAGACCGGTCACAGGTACAAGTTGGTGTCATCAGTGGACCCAGGGGCTTTTTGGAGGATTTTTGAGGAGTTTCTATGTGTTCGGGTGGCATTCGCTTGATATATTCCATCATCTGAGCAGTTTGGATTTCGTTCCGGCACATTCTGACAACTTTTAGAAATTTGAGTTATTATGGGCTTAACTCAACTAATTACGCTCACGGTGGCATTCCGCGAGGAATATATGACAGAACACCTTAGTGTAATAGCTCATTGGAACCGAGACGAGGATACTTCCATGATGGGACAGTTGGACATGAGTTTTAGTGACCGAAGGAGACGTGGTAGTCTATTTACTCTTTTCTGCATTAAAAAGGAATATTTTAATAAGAGGGAAAAGTGCTCCATGAATAAAATAATGCTCTATAAGGCTCCAAGAGATCTACAAAATAAAGGGAGGAGGCCATTGAGGGATATATTTGGATCATATCATTTTCTTGTATGAGAGGTTTGAGACATGGTTCTCTACTTCAGCTGCAGCCCCAGGACAGAAACCCTCGGATGATTTGTGAGCGTTGGACGGAAACCCAACTATCTTTGAGGAGACTTAATTCAGAAGGTTCACAGAGCTTCAAATATATTGGAGTGAGGATCATTCAGATATTCAACAAGTGCTTCAGTGGATTCAGTGGTAGTTGTTTCCAAACGGAGAATGCAACAGTCATTTTTGGAGGCCATCGCAATGTAGCAGTGCAACAGTTTTTCTTGAGGCCAGTTGTATTTCAGTTATCTCAGCTATTTTTCATTTCAGCATGTAACCCTAGTATATTATAATAAATTTGAGTTATTTTTTGCATTATGGAGTTATGGATTTGCATGAAATTGTATGTTTGTTTTACAAGGAAATCTTATGTTAAAAATTCATGTTGATTTTATGGCATAATTCGAGGTTTAGATTAATTTATGAAAATTTAGGAAAATATCCCATTTGGGGATATTACAGTGGTATCAGAGCTTCAACCTTGGATCGGCCTGTGGGTTTCCGGTTTTTAGTTGCAGCTATTTTGGTTAGAACGGCCTATGCAGTCATTGGAGGAGGCTCATTTGTGGGAGCTGCATTGGTGGGATTTTAGAGCTGGGGTGTTGGGAAATTGATAGGATTGCATATAAGGAGGTTGGTTGGGATTTTGGAGAGCAATGATTGATAGTAGCAGCTGCAGTGCTAGAAAACGAAATTGGAAGAGGGCCAAACTACAAAGGGTCAGATTTTGAAGGTTGGAATTAGAGGAAAGCCTTCTGGGTTTTTCTGGGTTTTGGGTAAGGATCACCTTCCCAAATTCCTAGAATTTCCTGAGCAGTTTTTAGTGGGTAAATCGGAGGCCAAATTTAGGAATCAGTGTAGTCTTGGAGAAGCAGTGTAGTTTCTAATGGAGCTTTCTATTGGAGCGATTGGATTTCGTTGCAATAATCACCTGGTTCCTGTAGCTTGCCTTGTGAAAGTCCAGATAAACCACTATTACTTCCATATATGTCTTTGCAACAATGAATTTTTTAAAACAACTCCTAAATCAAAATAGCAGTGCCTCAATGGGTTGCGATCTAAACCAAAGACCAAAAATATTAAACAATGCAGAATTTAGTTCCTTGAAACAAAACAACATACCCTTCTCCAAGGAGGTACATAATTTTCTCCAACAAAGGCACCCGAGGAATTTACAAAAGGAGAGAGAAGTGGGAAATTGGCTTTATGCACTTGGGATGGACTTAAAGAGCGGAAGATCAGAAAATGACTTTCCCATGTTGGAGAAACTGGAATCATGTCTTCCAAAGATAGAGCAATCTGATTGGAGTTTAAATTGGGCCTTGGAGCCATCTATGCTTGCATTGGTACAAGCCAGATTCTTGGAACATCCAAGTGAAAGAGTCAAGCTTATAGTTGCCTCTTGTTTCAGTGATATTTTGAGGATAACAATACCCTTCCCTCCCTACAATGATGACATTATGAAAATAATTTTCAGATTTATAGTAGGAACCTTTCGGGATTTGGACAACTGTGCAGGCTCTACATTTGGGAGGAAGCTTAAGGTTTTAGAAGTCATGGCCATGACCCGGACTTATGAGATCATGTTTGACCTTGAGTGTGATATCTTTATTCTGCAGATGTTCCAATGCTTCTTCAGCATTAGGAGACATGATGCCCGGGCTAACAAACTTAAACCACATCATACTCTTAGTTTATATATAAAATTTCAATTTCAATTTAAAACCCACAACCTTCACTCCTTCTTGTTTGACATAAAACTACACTCCAATTTTTTGCCCAATAATTTTGAATCTGGGCAACCACTAACATGCGGAAGCTTTATTCCTTAAACAATGATTATAAACCCATATAACACAAACCCTTCTCAATCTTCATGTGCGGAACTTCACCTATTTCAGATCTATGGTTAATATCATATGACATTACCCATTTCATGAATTAGGATCAAGGGTTCAAAACTTTAGTTTAACAACATGAACATAAATTTGAATCAACATTGATTCAAAACCCCGACACATAAAAAATGCCTTCCAAACTTTATACCTCGACTTTGATTTAAAACAAAACCCGACAACCATTCGGGTCCCACAGAAACTTCATACTCGCGCATCCTTTGTGATATTTCATATCAACGATAATATATTAACATATATTACATCCTCTGTTCAAATATTTGGAACATTATAATAAAACCCATGCCCTTGGCTTTAAACCCAAACGATAACATATATAAACGTCTTCGGGGCCCACAGCAACTTACCTCATTAACCTTCATGCACTTTCCCACGCGAATGTCGTTCATCTCCAGCACCATTCCATCGAACGATTATAATGAATATCACATTTTTTTTACCTCCGGACTTTAACTCTCCAAAAAAACATGAAACACGTGGTTTTCAAAAACCACCTCCGCCTTATGTGTCAAACGTTGAAATGTATCGCGTTTTTTTTCAACAACCAACTTACTGTTTTTAAATTATGCGAGACTGTCGGTTTCCAAACTCTGGTTTTACTGTTCACGCTCCCGGTTTCATTACTCCGCTCAAGGTTCCATTGCCCTTTACTTTCATACACTCATTTGACACATTTCTTTAACGTAGTCTTAATCTGATTCTAACATTCGAAGACCCAAGTATTAGTTTTAATATGCGCCCAACATAAAACTCATTTCATGCAAGGTTCGACCATATCATATAATACATGTATCAACATACATATCAGGCGTTAAGGAACATTAATAAACCTTGGGCTTTGGATTAAAACCAGCACTAATATATTCAAATAACCTGTCGGAGTTATAACTAGAAACTCCCACGACATCCCATGGGTTTCCAAAATAATATAGCCCTATACCAAAATTCTGAAATTGGATTCAGAATTCCTCCCAGGTCATCGATCCTTGCAGTGATCGATGTCTGCAAGTCCTCAATCTCCTCAGAAATATATGTAAGCCCTCCTATGTTATAATGGATCCCAATTATGTAGCGAATCACAAATATACCCCTTGCACAGAGTTTTACAATGTTCACAAACCCTGAATAACTAAATCACGCTTCCACAATTAATTCAAGCAGTCTATACAGGCATGATCCAATCACAGAGTTTCATATTTACCACAGGAATTCAAATATTCTTCATCAAGAACACATATATATATTCACACAGAATTTAGGAACAAATTCCTCCTCAATGTATACAAATGAATTCAATCACAGAAGCTCTCTCGGTTCTGGCCAGATTTTCAAATCAAATGGCTCGTTTTCTCACTACTATGTCTCTGAACAGTTGTGATACTTCCCCTCTGCCTCTTAATGCCATTGAGGCTTACATTTATACAAATTAATAATGAATCTTTTCAGCTTCCTTAACAACTCAACGAAGACTCTTGGAATTCTCCAAAGTTCTAAGATTAGACTCAATTCCTAAAATAATTGAAACTGACCCTTCACCTTCCTAACTTAATCAACTTCTCTCGTGTTCTCTAGTGGTTAGAGAACATTTACAATTCCTCACTATTTTATTCAAAATACTAATAATTACATGAGAATTTAAAAATATAAGACCCCCTATGTCTACTTAGATACAGAGTATTTTATTGTGCCTAATGCCCCTGCATCAAGACATCATTCTGACATAGTCATAACACACATGTAGTCCATCCTGTCATCATGTATGGGAGTCCGTGAGGCCATTTGCTGGGAGTTGCAGGCTAGGCTACTAAGCATTTGGAGGAGAGAGCAGTTGGTCTCACTTGCTGCTTATGAGCTAACCCAAGGGCTAGTTGAGCAAAACATTGAGCTTTTCAGTAGAAAGTTGACCAGGGAAGAGCTACTCCAGTTTCGTGGATCAGGCAACAGAAATGAGCTGAGGAGGATGGGACTTTGCTTCATTTGCAAAGAACCTTGGGGGCCTGATCACTCATGCTTGAGTGATGCAGCTGATGCAGCAGAGGCAGAACATGAGGCCATTCCTTCTGTATGCCAGGGTGAGGGCTCTTCTTCAAATGAGTCCATGGGATAAATTGAGGATGCTTCTGCGGAGCAAGAGAAGTCATGCAGAGATGATGACAGTAGACTAGAGTTGTATTCTAATGTGCAGGGTGAGCAGACAAGGGACTCTATGGGAGATACTTTAGGTTATGAGTCACTTGTGACGATTAAACCAGAGCAGCATATGATGGAGCCTGGGTCAGTAGAGGAGGATACTATGCACATCAGGCATAATAGTCCTTTAGGGGAGAGCCAGATGGAGGCTCGCATGGAATCTATAATGGATATATGGTTAACCTTGGGGTCAACCATTGAGGAGGAGCAGACAGATGCACAAACATCGAGTACGGTGACCACAATTTCAAATCCATATCCCCTGGACATGGTGGAGATTGATGGGATAGTTCTGCAAGGGGCTAGTAGACAGTAAGAGCATTACATTCTCAATCAGGAGAGGGATGAGTTGTTGGAGATGGTGGATCATCCATCTTTGGGTCGACACATTGATGAGGTGCAGATGGATGTACATACAGTCGGAAGAGCTACAGTAATTTCTGTGAGTAGCACTCTCCAAGAGTACATTGATGGGGCTTGCAACATATCTTGCCCACTTTGGCCCATTATAGAGAGAGGGGATTTCTTCTCCAGGCAGCTTTTGTTGGCAGACAGGGCAGAGCAGTGTGAGTTGATGACGGGCTGGTGACAATTCTCCAGGCATGTTCCGTATGTAGTTGTTGCTACATTGGATTCTTCTTCCAAGATGGATTGCTAGGAGATCATGAGTTGGTACCCTCTTGTTGGTACGATATTATTCGTAGGGAGCACAGCAAAGCAAGGGACCTTAGACATGACATATGATACAGATTCCAGTTAGCAGTGGGGCACATATTGACATTTCTTCAGCATCCCATCCCAGTTTTAGGAGAGTAAGATCAACACTGGATTTAGTTAGGGATTGGATTGGAGAGAGGTGATGAGTCGGTACACAATTGGTGGGGAAGCTTACACTATCATAGATACAACATAGCAGAAGTTGTGGTCTTTACCTTTTAGAGCATCAGTTGTAGCCAGAGGTAGTGCGCAATCCAAGCCGTGGGACTTGGGTGATGATTGGCCATCGCGGCATGGGGATCTGGGAGGATTGTTTGTTGACTAGTACAGTAAGAGATCAGTTTGGGATCCCGACATTGAGGGGTTTATTCCGAGTGGTTTGACACAGGTGCATAGTAGCACCTAGAGGTTTATATGGGATCCGGGTATTGGGTCTCAATTACGGGGGGCCAACAGAGTGGCGCACATATTTTGATTTCTTGAGGGCAAGAAATCTTGGGGCGAGAGGTCTGTAATATTCCCTTTTTTGGTGTCACTTATGACAGGGCTACGATGGACTTCTAGAGTTAGGAGCAGACCGGTCACAGGTATAGGTTGGTGTCATCAGCAGGCCCAGGGGATTTTTGGAGGATGTTTGAGGAGTTTCTACGTGGTCGGGTGGCATTCGCTTGATATACTCCATCATCCAAGCAGTTTGGCTTTCGTTCCGGTGCATTCTGACAACTTTCAGAAATTTGAGTTATTTATGGGCTTAACTCAACTAATTACGCTCATGGTGGAATTCCGGGAGGAATATATGACAGAACACCTTAGTGTAATATCTCATTGGAACCGGGACGAGTATATTTCCATGATGGGATAGTTGGACATGACTTTCAGTGACTGAAGGAGACGTGGTAGCCGATTTACTCTTTTCTGCATTAAAAAGGAATATTTTAATAAGAGGGAAAAGTGCTCCATGAATAAAATAATGCTCTAGAAGGCTCCAAGAGATATATAAAATAAAGGGAGTAGGCCATTGAGGGATATCTTTGGATCATATCATTTTCTTGTATGAGAGGTTTGAGACGTGGCTCTCTACTTCAGTCGTAGCCCCAGGACAGAAACCCTCGGATGATTTGTGACTGTTGGACAGAAACCCAACTCTCTTTGAGGATACTTAATTCAGAAGTTTTGCAAAGCTTCAGAGATATTGGAATGAGGATCATTCAGATCTTCAACAGGTGCTTCAGTGGATTCAATGGTAGTTGTTTCCAGAGGGAGAGTGCAACAGTCAGTTTTGAAGGCCATCGCAATGTAGCAGTGCAGCAGATTTTCTTGAGGCCAGTTGTATTTCAGTTATCTCGACTATCTTTCATTTTAGCATGTAACCCCAGTATATTATAATAAATCTGAGTTATTTTCTGCATTATGGAGTTATGGATTTACATGAAATTGTATGTTTATTTTACAAGGCAATCTTATGTTAAAAATGCATGTTGATTTTATGGCATAATTCAGGGTTTAGATTAATTTATGAAAATTTAGGAAATTATCCCATTTGGGGATATTACAGGATCTCATGGAATAAACCAACCAAAACCAAACCATGGCTTCCAGAGGCCAAACCACCTCAACCCTCAACCAATGATTCTACCTCATGGTTGAACATCACTAACCATCACCATATCGGTCTCTACCCAACTTGTCCATGGATTTAAATCATTTATTCCAACCCGACTCCAGGACTAGTAATTCAACCCACAATTGTCGCATGGCTCCAGAGCATTTGCTCAACCAAGGCTCCAAGACTAGTAACTCAACCCACCAAGGGCTCCATAGAATTTTTCCAATCAAGGATTAAATAATTAGTAACTCAACCCACCAAGGGCTCCATAGAATTTTTCCAATCAAGGATTATATAATTAGTAACTCAACCCAAGCTATTCCAAGGCTTCTAGAGCGTTTTTTCAACCAGTACTCTAGGAACTAGTAACTCTACCCACAACCATAAGGAACACGTGCACCAATCAGAAAAAAATGGGAAAACCCACAATACTATGACTATGTAGGAAATGGAAAGACTAGGAAAAACCACTATCAATCCAGGAAATCCTCCATTCCAATGACAACTCATGACCATTAAACCACATGCATGTACCATGCATGCAAAAACTAGCTATCAAACCATACATGCAACTTGATACCTGCAAAGCAATCCAGTTTTAGCCACTGATCCAATTGTTCCCTTGCGCTTTATTTCTTTGATTTGCCTTCTTTCTCTAATCCAAGTGAATACCAGAGTGCTCCAAGCATGCTCTAGGAGTATGAGAGAGAGAGAGAGAAGGAGAGCGTTAAAGACTGAACTGACAAAAATGCAAGAAAATGATCATGAGAAGCCTTTTTATCATTGAGGCCTATAATTTCTTTATTTTCCTTCATTTTTCCTTCAATTTTTTTCTCGTGCAAATATGTTACCTTTCACCTTTCTTTTCTCATATTTTCCATTATTTGCGTAAATAAAATTCCAATTAATGCCTCTTTTCCTTTCCAAAGCCTTTGCCAATTTCCTTAGCCATAATAAACCAAATGAACACCCAATAGGATGTTTTTCCCAACATTCAGCTTGGAATACATGTCCCATGACCTTGGTGTTATATTTTTTTTACATGGAAATTCAACCAGGGGCTATTACAGAAAGCTTCCTCGCTACTCTACACAATGAAATTTGTTCCCATAATGGAGGCAACCACTCATTGTAAAACGATTCATCACTCAAATTTGTGTTGCAAGAATTTGTCAAAGATCATGAATCTGTGTACAATTGAAAAGTAATATTTACATTGTTGGGGCCTTTGTTATGAAAATGAAATATTTTAGTTGCGGAGAATAGGTGGCGGAGCGGAACCACGGTAGATAGGGAGCTGTCACGGTTGCAGAGAGCTAGAGAATAAGTGGCGCAACAGTTGTGAAAAACCAACACAGATGGCAGGAAGGAGCGACAAGGACAGGCAGCAGAACTCCCAGTGATCAGGAAGAAGCAGCAAACAACAAAGCAGGAAAAGATGAAAATATGACAATAATGTTGGCAAAGGAACAAATAGGAAATCAGCCAGTGTAGACAATAGGTTATTCCAGTAGAGGGCTGAGGAAGAGAGCCGTAGGAGATCTCTTTTCTGTTATTGTTGTAATATGTCTCTCTGTAATCAACTCTGCGGAGTAATGTAGTTGTTTGTTATGGATAATGAAACATACTTCTACCTATGTTAGGTGTTCTGAGTTCCGTGTTAATCAGTTGGTTATTATGAATGTATGGCCCGCTCTTAAATTTTAATTTTGCATCCTGAATATGCTTAATGAGTGGTATCTTGTGCAAATTAGTAAGATTTGTTTTCTATTCCAAGTTCTTTCTGTTTTCTTTATAGTTGTGATCGGTCGATACTTGATATGTTACTAACCTTAATAAGGTCATGGCACACCTCGGGTGAGACTCTCTGCTCTTCGAAGTAGGGTGAAAATTCCAGCATTGTGCTAGACTACTGCGGAAACCTTGTTGGCCTCTCCTCTAAACCTGGATCTTGCTCAGAGACCTTCTTTCTCGCCAACAAATGGTTCTGTTGCCGGGACCTGAAATTTTATTTAGGAGCTAGATCATGGCATCGCGGATCTACGAGAGAGAACTATGAAGCTAGTGAGATAACCATTTAGATCAGTTCATATCACAGTAATCTGAGTTGCGACAACAGAGGGAAAAATATATCAAGGATCGGGTTCTATTCTCTAAATCTGCAAGCGATCTATACGAAATATTCTGGGAAATTTTTTTGGAGGAACTCTATAATTGGTTGCGGAGACTACAAGTCAAGACATTCCAAGGAGGTTTGTGTAAGCTCTGTCGTAAGTGGACGCATGTGGATCTGGTAGAACTCCATCGATTAGATATCGATTTCACCCGAGCTGTAGATTTCTGGGTACAATATACCTTGGAAGGATATATAGTGGAATTTGCAGCGAAGTGTTACCAGTCCTTTTCAAAATCAGAAGACGTACTCAGATCTGGATTGCAGGGAGAGTTGTTGAAGGAAATTCCATTTTGGATCAAAGCTTTAATGGTAGATGAGGGATTGATGGAATTTCAAAAATCTGAGATGGAGAATTAAACCTCTAGTACTGGGCAAAGGAGCTGAGGGAGAGATGATACAAGTAAGTTGGAAAGGGGAATAGGGATATGGATGCCAAGACCTCTAGTAGGTTGAGAGAGCAACGAGCACATCGGAGGGCGTAGATTGATGAGAAGTGGCGGGAGAGGGTAATGAAAGAGTTGGAGAAGCAGGAAAGTAGTCGACAGGACAAGGAGAAGGCGCCTCAGATGACAAAGGAAATGGAAGGTTATACAGGATCCCAAGGAATAGGAGGGACCATCAAGGAAGTCAAGCAAGTATATAGGAGCCCAACCCAAAGAGAAAAGGGATAAAATTCCAATGTGGAGGACGCACACCCCAATGAGATATCTGATTTGGAGTTGCATGTTGCAATGGAGTAACTATTCCGAGAGAGGCCGACACCCGTAACTCAAGGTAACTTTATTCCCCAAATTTCAAGTAGCTCTAGTCCTAACCTTCCCCTAATACTCTATCAGCCACTAGGTGAAATTTTTGTTAAGTTACGAGAGTTTAGCAAGTTGAATAGTGTTTAGTCTATAGCAACAATACCTACTAGCAATAGTGCTAGTAATACAATTTCACAGCCAGGGAATAGAGGTTTTATTCTAGTGCCATCCACACAAAGAAATATGGTAGGATCGTTTACACGATACCCAGAGTTCTCTAGGAGGGGCAATGATGATGTGGAACAGCACTTGTATCTCTGCGAAGCCATATGGAGGGCTCAGCAGACACTAGAGGCAGTTAAGTTGATCGAGTTTCAAACTAATCTAAGAGAGAGAGCTCTTCGTTGGTTCATTAAATGGTTTGAAGCACATCCAAACCCCATGATAGATGATGTGAAGAAATAATTTGTCGAATAATTTAAGTTACCTCAGACAGATCAGCAGGGTTTATCAGAGATGTGGGAGATTAAACAATGAGAAGGTGAAACGGCATGGGATCTGATGAGAAGGTTCAACGATGAAATTGGAAAACTAAGTTACCCAATCATTCTAAATCATCATAGAGATTGGTTTATCAAGTCCCTTCTTCCGTTGACGAGAACTCCCCTAACACAACATAATATTGATACATTACAAGATGCATTGGAGCAAGCTATGAAGATAGAGGCTATGGCGAGATATCCGCGGGAATTCAAAGGAGGAGCAGCAGCTCAAGAACCTTCCATATTTGGGTTACAACATCAGATAGCTAGTCTAACGGAAAAATTGAAGGACATTCAGCCAATACGACCTACAAGACTCAATGTCTAGTGTACGCATTATCTGATGGAGGGACACGTGGTCACCGAATTCCAAAGATTGTGGGGACAAAATACGAGGACTTCAGTAGTTGGGACACAAGGGACTCCATCAGTAGGGGGATTTGTACAGATAAACACTCAAGGGTTATAACCGCCACAACCCCACTTCCCAGAGTTCCCTGTGCAACAGAATCAGACCGCAACTGAATACTGTGAAATATGCAAAAGCATCGGTCATCCACCACGCCTATGCCAAATTTTGCAGAAATACTCCAACGTTCCAAACAATAAATATTGTGAGTTCTTTGCTTCCACAACACATAATACAGAGCAGTGTAGAGCCCTAGATGCATCGGCGGGACGATTGGACAGGCCATCTTAAAGAGTGAATGAGGCTCGAAGGGGATGAGGAGAAGGAATGAGAGGAGGCAGATTGGAGGAAGAGGACCTGTAAGATGCTACAATTGTGACCAAGAAGGCCACGTAGCCAGGGAATGTCCACTTCCTATAATAACATGGTGCTCTCAGTGCAGATTAAATACACATGCAACTGAACACTATCCATAGTTAATTAAGAGATGGGAAGAAAGAGCTAGGTAGAGAGAAGAAAATCTTGTGAATGCAGAACCAAGAATAGTAGAGGCTTAGGCTATAAAAAACATAGCCATAGTAACATGAGGAGGAAAGAGAACAGAGGAGGATGCAAAGAATGTAGACCTAATAAAGCTGATCAAGCCAAATTTTAGGCCAGATAGACATAAACAATATTTTGAAGAGGCAGTGGAAACATTTTCCAAACTCGGGGGGATCAAATGCATCGAGTTACTGCAGCCGACTGTAGAAAAAGAGAATCAGACCAATACAAGTACAATGATTGAAGAATGGTTCCAACTATTTTTTAAAATTGTAACTAATGCACCAATGCTGAAACAACTAAAACAAATTTTGGAGATGGTGGTGTAGGAAAACGCAGAACCAGAGGAGGCAAATGACTCAACCCAGAAATATATACGGAGAATCAAAATAAATAAGAGAATAAAAGGAAAGGAATTCCGTGTAAATACTCAAGTCACGAGATTCCAAATTAAAGACACCATGCTTGACCTAGGGTCAGATGTCCATTCTACCAAGAAAGACATGAGAAGCATTGGGGAGACCAAAGTTGACATACTCACCAATCCAGCTTCGCATGGAAAATCAATACCGAATTGTGCCCATAGGCAGATTGGAAGAAGTTGAAGTTGATGTTGCGAGGGTAAAGACATACACAGACTTTGAAGTGATAGACATCATGGGGGATAAGGATCCATATCTGTCATTATTGGGGATAGATTGGGCTTTTGAGAACTATGCAGTGATCGACTTGAAAAAGGAACTGATGATATTCAAAGATGAGGAAGTCAGGGTCACTCAGCCACATGACCCATATCAAGGACCCCAATATACAGAAACTATTGAAAACAGAGAGGATGCTCAACTTCTCGATCATCTTTACCAGATGAAGATAGGGAAAAGACAAGACTACTTCAACCCAACAGCGGGAGGAACTGTAAGATGGAGAAGTGTTCATAACTTAGACTTGGGCTCAGAAATAGCCTGAGATGATTGGAAGCAGGGAGAATAGGAGACCAATACAAGAAGATGTGCTAACTTCTGAAAAGTCAACTAGATTGGAACTGAGGTAAGACGATATCCGAATTTATCAAATATGAATGCTGTAAATATATTTATTGCAAGAATAGAGGATAAAGTACCAATGGAACATAGAGTCTTTCTCATTGATGTGGCTCTACAATCCACGTCAACAAGATGGTGGAGAAATCATTGCAACTCTCTGTTTGGGAGGATGTTGCAGTAGCGTTAAGAGCCAAATTCAAAGAAGATGAAGGACCAAAATTAAATGAAAAGTACCAAAGGAATTCTAATCCCATTAAAAATTTACAAAATTGTGAGTTCCACTGGAAGAAAGAAGGGTACCTAGAATATCTGTGGATGCACAATTTTATACATTCACTAGATTCAGTTCCACAAGCTTGGTACTTAACTAAAGAGAAGAGAAGAGGAACTGGCACCTGGAGAGCAGTTGCGAATAAGTTTACACAATGTTGTTCTTTCGAAGGAGAAACAAAACCAATCACATAGGAAATACAGGCCATCAAAAGAGTACTATTCGTTCCAGAGATTCAAGAAGATGAGGAATAACCGCTCTCAAAACAGATTATTAAACAGTCGGTAGAATGCAAAAATATAGACAGTGAAATGGATGATGATGATCTAGAAAATTTTAGACACTTATATTTTGAAGAAAAAGAAGGATAACGGGATATACAAGATGAACCTACAACAGAGAGAATCCATCTACTACCATTGAAGACCAAAAATATTAACATAGGAACCCTGGAAAAACCCAAAATTGCGTCAATCGACGACTATTGGGATGCATAAACGACTATGGAGATATTTAATCTTCTACAGGAATATGAAGACTTATTCCCATCCTCAGTAGAGGAGCTAAAAGGAATAAAAGGAGATATGGGGGAAATGCGTATAATCTTGAAGCCCGACACAAGACCAGTAAAGCACAAACCTTACCATTTGAATCCAAGAGTGAAAGAGAAAGTCAAGGCAGAGATAGATAAAATGTTGAAAGCAGGGTTGATTTTTCCGGTGGAAGAAGCAGAGTGGGTAAGTCCTATAGTCATACAAGGTAAAAAGGAAAAGTTTGAGACTCAAGTATGTGTTGAATACAAGAGCCTCAACAATGCATGCATACATGATCCATTCTCCACTCCGTTCAGTGATGAGGTACTCGACAATGTGGCAGGGAATGAATCTTATTCATTTACAGATGGATTTTCAGAATACCATCAAGTGAGGATAGCGAAATAAGATAAGAGGAAAACAGCTTTAACAACTGAATGGGGCTCGTTTTCATATCATGTAAAGCCCTTTGGGTTGAAAAATTCACCGACAGTATTTTCACAGTGTTGTCGCTCCTAGAGACAGCCTAGAGTTGTGATAGACCAGTGCCTAGGACATCTTAGCATAGCAAGGAGCGTATAATATAATGTATGAAGTTGTCAACTTCAGCTCACATGATATCTCCTATAAACAGGGAAATATAATAGAATGGGACCAAACTCTCAAAAAGTAACACAGGAAAAGAGATATTGCAGAAGCAAGATGCAGAACTCTAATACAAAAGTAACAGACAATTCAGAGACAGTTTACTGCAAAGCGGTCCGATTCAGAAATACTTCATAGAACAGATTCCCTTGCTCACTCATCTTATGAGTTTGATGATACAGATCCAGAAGACTCCTCTGTGGATCAGGATGAAGAAAGACCTGCTAAGAGTCTAGTATGGTTGACTTGGTCAATCCAACCAATCTATGACACTGATGGCGAGAGTTACGACAGTATAATAGCAGATGAAGATTCTTTGAATCTTCACTCTGCTTTACCACAGATCATCAGTGAGACTGGAAACCAGCAGCCTTCCTTTTTAGAGGATGAGGAAGAAAGCAAAGAAGAAATCCTTGAGCGGTTTGAAAGCAATGAGCCTTCTCTTACAAAAGAGTAAGTAATGGAAAAAACCACTGCTCAAGAATACATAGATCTATTCACAGAGCTCAGCTCATCAGATCAGAATATATCAGAGCTCCAAGAGGACTCAACTGCCATACATGATGAGTCCTCCAGTTCAGAAAAAGAAGAGGAGGGAGATTCTCTTTCTCAAGAGAGTCTTGTTCTTGATCCAGTGGAAGAAGAAGAAATCCTGGTTGAAGCCTGCCTGCTACATATTCATCACCAGGTATCATATCATGATCCTTATGCACACTTCCTGCAAACATTTGAAGAAGGATCAAGGGTCTTTTTGAGCAGCATGTTGCCAGCAGAAAGAAAATTTTTCAAAGCTGCTATTATGGAACAAAAAAAAGAGATACCATTGCCTTTTGAAATACAAGCGGAAGGTGATCAGGCTTCCAAGAGTCATATTGAAGATGCAGTGGAAAATGCAGAAATCAAAGCTGCCCAGGATGAAGACAGCCTACCAATCATGGAAGGCCAAAAAGAAGAGATGGTACATCATGTGTTCATTGATCCTGTGGCAGAATATATGGAAGCCCTGATTTTCTCAAATTCTCCAGCATTGATCCTTTGCCAGGGCCAGATTCATCAGGAGAGGCCACCATTGATGGTGACCACAGTTTTGAAGAACCACATGCAGAGCACCCTGTGGTTATCTCTGACAAGCAGTCAGTGCTCATATCCTTTTTTGTTACTACTTAACTGGATGCACTGGCATTATTGTATCACCTAGAGCATCAAAGATTTCTAGGTTAGAGTAGAGTAGGTAGGAAGTCTAAAATAAAGCTCAAACTGTGAGCATGTAGTTAGTTATTTTAATTTCTGCAAAGTTTAGTGAGCCAGACAGTCTAATCTTGGCTTGGTTGTTTTTCAATTTTTCTTTTAGAATGTAGAAAAGAAATCTGCTAGACAGTTTAACCCGAGCAGATGTAGTTTAGGTAGAGAAAATGTGAGACCAACAATTTAATCTGGTCTCATGAAGTAATAAGGGTAGAAGTAGAATACGTTTATTTTTCATGTTTGCAAAATTGTGAAATTATCCAAGAAGGTCCCAGAAGAATATGAGGATTTGTACCTGAAATTATTTCAGTCTTATAAAGAGGTGTTTGCATGGTCATATCGGGACCTGAAAACTTCTGACATCAGCATAGTGCAGCATACAATTCCTCTAAAGGGAGAACCTCAATTTCAAAAATGGGGATTGCAAAATATGAAGATACAAGGGAATGGAGACAGTGAGGACTTTCTGGGTCTTGGAAGAGACTTAGGATTTCTCAGGAAAGGAATGGTGGCTGAATCATCAAGTAAGGCCATTGGGTCTTATGTTTTCGAAGCTGACAATTTGGCTGTGTTGGCAGGTATTGCAAAAGACAATCTATCTTTTGGGGTTGCCTCGGATACAAATGAACTACTACAGTGATGGAAAATCAAGGAGTACCATTGCGTACGAAGAGTAAAAATGGAGATATTTGGAAAGTCTACGTACATGATAAATCGGGAAGGTACGCGAGTTCTCAACACGTTCAGGGTTGAACGTGTCGTCCCCAGGTGGAGCCAATGTTGATCATAATCAGCTTCCTATAAAATTTTCACAGGCAATCTGGCTTAAAGCTCTCAAATTCCCCCTTTCAGCCTTGGAAAATCATTCTTATGCCTATCGTTACCATTTCCCGCCTCCAAATTATATAAAAGGCCACAGATCATAAATTTAAAAATATAACGAACCCCAGCCTTATAACAGCCTCTGCTCTTTCCCTCCACGAGGCCCGAAACGAACCGAGTGCTAGCTCTAGCGCTTATCAAAAGAATATACGTTGTTCGAGGCCGCAAGTACAAGATCGGATGGTGTTCGTTCGTCTCGCCTTTTAGGATACCGGAGCTACGCGTCCAATTGAAGCCGTGAAATCAATGGTCTACAACCTACATATCCTGGTGGTCACCATGCCCAAAAGCACTGTTCAAAACTGCCCGGTATTCATCGCACCGCCTTTCGGCGGAGGGCGGTAATTCCCGTTTGGCTAGCGATTCCATACAGTGTTTGCCACGCGTCCCAGCGTACGGCTCCAAAACCGGCGTTCATCGCACGTTATTGTTCGGAACAGATGCTGATGATATCACTATCGGCGGTCGAATGCAGTGATCTTCATCTAACAATTAGCCGTGCTCTGTTGCATGGGATTTAACGCAAGGAAATCGTACCTCTGGCCCACTGGAAATTTCCCCCGACACTGTTTCAACCGTCGATCTCGTCTTGAGATCGGACTGTCTAGATCATTTGCACGCCCCACTATTGACCCGGTCTTCCTCCACGTCATCATCCCACGTGTTTATCGCATTTTTCCCTCCGCCATTTATACATTACATTCATATGATATATTTTAATGTTCCGCATTATAAACTCTAGCCAGCCCTTTCGCCATTATTTCCACTGCATTTTCTTCGTCACCACCCTGCGTGCTTCCGCCATTTTATCATGTTGCTTCACTACACAGTCGCCTCCATTGCATTGTCGTCCCCCATGCATTTGTTTTCTTCACAAATTTGTGTGTTTTGCAAGTTTACAGTGATAGAGGATTATCATAATTTGCAGCATCCATTACAAGAGCCGAGAACGCGTCAGAGGACCAGTTCTTTAGAGGCGAAATTTATGAAGAAAGTCCCGAGTAGCTGCTATGACATGACATCCATTCAAGAAACAGGGTTATACTTTGGCGAGCTTCCCAGTGTCATTCAAGAGGCAGATATCATAGATGGAGACATTAATGGAGCGATAGAATATCGGCGAAGGTTGGAAATTGAACATATAATTAAAGACTTTAGGGCCCTGATCTAATGATGTTAACCTTTTGAATGCGAAGAACCGGTCAGTGCTGAATCACTCCCAAAGATTTGTGCACACGAAACAATACCCTCCAGGTTTTATTTCAACGGGTGTTTTTCCTCCGGGGAAAGGACGGAATGTCCATGTGATTATAACCGTATTCTAGAAGATATTTTTACCGTTAGTTGCTTGACGACGAAATGAAATCCTGAAACATGTCAAAACATATTCATTTGACGGTAGGGGCGCGAATGTTTCCGCCATTTTTCCTTAATTATGCAAATTAAATGCTCATCATCTACCTCTTTTACTAGGTTTTGATTTCTCCTATAAAAACGATGAAGAAACGCATTGTAAGGGTTCCAGATTTTATCAGAAAATTACGCAGTGAAAGGCTTTTTGTAAACATTTTGTAAAAATTTGGTATGAATGCACAAAGCCCATAGGGTCTCAGTGAGGAGGAGTTCTATCTGTCAAAGAGGATTATGGTCTTTGGTATTTCACAGTCTGTAACTTTCCTTATTGTGTTATATTAATAGAAAATTTCATTTCATCCACCTTTCTTGTATCATGTTTTGGAATGCAAGTGGCTCACTGATTTTTGGTATGGATTCATCCTAGTTGATTCCCATGCTCGAGTCAGTAAAGCGCTTTAAATATGGCTCATGCATGATATTCTGTTCCATTATTCAGCTAACCATACTTCTGCTATATTAGTTTCTTTGGGAGGGTGCTTTTAAAATGCTATTATCATGTATGGATTCTTAGATTGGTAAGCCCATACATGGTGGTATTGTATATCTGGGTATCAGCTCAATGTTAACTAATATCTTCTCAATACTTCTTTCACTACATACACCTTTTGATAATTTATGTCTGTGAAGTATTTCTGAATCGGCCCGCTTTGCAGTAAACTGTCTCTGAATTGTCTGTTGCTTTTGTATTAGAGTTCTGCATCTTGCATCTGCAGTATCTCTTTTCCTGTGTTGGTTTCTGAGAGTTTGGTCCCATTCTATTTTATTTCCCTGTTTATAGGAGATAGCATGTGAGCTGAAGTTGACAACTTCATACATTATATTATACGCTCCTTGCTATGCTAAGATGTCCTAGGCACTGGTCTATCACAACTCTAGGTTGTCTCTAGGAGCGACAACACACAGATCGTGATAGCAACATTTCGAGAATATATCCACAAATTCCTTGAGGTTTATATGGGTGACTGGATAGTTTACATCCTTTTGAATAATCATGCAACCTTATTAAGGATAATGTTCGATAGATGCAGACAACTCCAGATTTCACTTAATCTTAAGAAGTGCATCTTTGTAGTACCTTTTGTGACGCTACTAGGACATGTTGTTTGTAAACAAGGTGTTTGCATGGATCCAGAAAAATTGGCAGTTATAATCATCATAGAGGCACCAGAAACCGTGAAACAATTTAGATCACTACTAGGCCATACTAAGTACTATAGAAGATTCATCCGCAACTATGCAAGGATAACAGCCCCATTGGAAAATCTACTGCGGAAATCAGAGCAATTCATTTGGAAAAATGAGTGTACTACTGCCCTCAATACACTTAAAGAAAAAGTAGAAAGTGCACCAATATTAGTTCATCCTAATTGGGACAAGCATTTCCTCGTCCATATTGATGCCTCCAGCATTGCATTAGGAGCATTTCTGGATCAACCAGGAGAAACTTCAGTAGATCACCCAGTTTACTTTGCAAACAGGAAGTTATTGATGGTTGAGAGGAACTACACAACAGCATAACGAGAAGCTTTAGAAATGGTGTATTCCCTTCATAAGTTTCACCATTGCCTATTAGGAGGTACGTTCAAATTCGTCATGGACCATTCATCATTGAAGTACCTAGTTAACAAGTCGGTCCCTGAAGGAAGGATCTATAGATGGCTCCTATTGTTCCAGGAGTTCACCTTTGAAGTGATAGTGAAACCGGGAAGACTGAATGTGGGTCCTAACCATTTATTAAGGCTGGAATATGGAGAGAATGGAGGATCCCTGGATGATCAGCTTCCAGACGCTAATATCTTTAGAGTAGAAGCCATACCGGACTATTTAGATCAGATAGCAATCTATCTGGCAATAGGACAGTTCCTGACTGAATATACAACGACTTGGAGAAGACATATTGTTGTAAAAGCAGCCGAATATCAGTTAATAGCAGGAAAACTGTATAAGATGAAATTATACCAAGTCTCACGGAGATGTGTCATGGACCATGAAAGGGAGGATATACTATGGGAGTGTCATTGTGGAGTTGCGGGGGGTCACGTCGGCACAAAACCCACTGCAAGAAAGATATTACAAGCAGGGTTATGGTGGCCCACAGTACACAAGGACAATAAAAAATTTGTAAATAAATGTGATGTCTGCCAAAGAACGGGACGTCTATCACATAGAGATGAGCTACCACTTCAACCAGTACGAGCATTGCAACCATTTGAGAAGTTGGTCGTTGATTTTATAGGACCAATCGCACCTGTTGCAAGACATTTGCAGGCAAGGTACATAATTACGCAACATATTATCTTACCAGATGGGAAGAAGCAGTACCAGTGAAGGATTGCACGGCAAAAACAGCAGCCAGGTTCATTTTTGAAAATATCATTAGCAGAGTTGGTTGCCTCATAATTCTAACCAGCGATCAAGGTACACACTTCATCAATACAACAATCAAATCTCTGTTAGAAAATTGTATGGTACAACATCATAAGAGCAGTCTGTACCATCCTCGGGCAAATGGAATAGTTTAAGCATTTAATAAGATTCTAGAAAAGGGACTAACAAATATTTGCAATGCTAATCGAGATGACTAGGACAAGCACATACCAGCAACATTAAGGGCGTACAGGACAACTGTGAAAATACTACACAACCAGAGGGAAGCGGTGGTACCTGTTGAATTTATCATACCGAGTTTGTTAATCACTTCAACACTACATTTAATAGAGGAAGACTCAATCAAGGAGTGCCTACATGAGCTATAAGAACTTGAAGAGGATAGGTTTCTAGGAGAATTCCATCAGACAGTCCAAAAATACAGACAGAAAGCTTGGCATGACTGTCATATCAAACATAAAACGTTTATAGTAGGAGGAAAAGTTTTATTGTATGATATCAAGTTCCAAAAGTTCCCAGGTAAGCTCAGAATGCATTGGATGGGACCATACCATGTAATTGAAATTCGAGATTCAGGAGTAGTTCGGTTAGCACAATTGGACGGCCAAATGTTACCAGGTTGGGTGAATGATGCACGCCTGAAGCCTTATCATGAGTAAGTTTCATTTTTTCCTTTTCAAATAACTCTCGCAACTGAGAGGAGTCGGTAGGGTAGAATAGAGATATATAGAGTCAATAACTCTCTCGCACGTGAGAAGAGAATAGATAGAAATCACAATAAAGCGCAAACTACAATAACAAGAGGAACCTCACTATTGTGATTTGAAGACCGCATCGCAACCGATTGTGGTCGGGGGGAGGGTAGTGTTCATCATGCCATCCATGTTAGAAATTCAAATGTGTCAAACATCATTCCATCATAATGACCCATCATACCGATGTCAATTCATAGGATTACCCGGATTTGAGAATTAACTGCGATAATTAGTAACATCCATACCGTTATAAATTTTCTATACTAGGCCATAATCATTACCCATCACGTCTACCCAAATCCCAAAGTCACAGTCAACCATGTCAGAACATTCCTCATCGTGGTAACTAATCACATGATTATAGCCTCGGGGGAGGCAGAAAAATTAATTAGTTATGGGGTCTTATCAACCTCATTCATGCTGGTTACATTACTTAACCCGCATGAAAGAAGAAAGCACGAGAATGTCGGAGAATTTTGAGTTAGAACAAGAAACAGTAGCAGCAGTAAGCGAAATATCATCAGCAGAATTCCAAAGAAAGGATCTAGCGGCAGGAATTTACAGAGAAAGAGCAGGGGTATCACTTCTAGTGTACAAAATAAGATCAAAGATGATGAAGGTAGCACCAACAGTCGTCGAGCCTGAGCTCAATGAGAGAATTTAGAAAATGGAATCACTAGTGGGAAAGTATGAGAATGCGTCGCTGATCAACACAGATTTCATGGATTCATACCAATTTCTGACTATGAAGATGAAGGTCTACATAGAGAATTATGGTACGGAAGGAGGAGAGGAAGCAGCAAGATGAATCCAGAGTTCAGAGGTATCTAGAGGTCGACAATACTGAACCTCAGGAACCTCCCAGTGTTTGGAACCATAGGAGCAGAAATGCAGTGTACAAAATTCCTACTAAGCAGACTCCCGAACAGGTCACTATGGCTAGGGAGGGAGATACCGATACATGCAGAATATATTCACATGCTAACAGGATTATCAGCAGAAGGAAGGGATGTCTCCACAGCGTTCCAGAACGTCTCCAAGGGAGAAAAGAAGGCAGGAGATTCTGATTACTATAAGAAATACGACACTAAAATAGGAGGGAAGGGGGCAAAGATAGACCTTATAAATAGCCCAACAATTAAATTTTCCTGTTACCTGATTGCAGGCAAGACAATGAGGCACTACACGAAGGGAGAATGTACCCTCGACACCATTTCAGTTGCAGAACACTGCCTCCAAGGAACCCAGCTGAAATGGTGTACGTTTCTGCTGAATGAACTGTTCGAAGCCTGCGAGGATAACTAGAAAAGAGCCACTGGTTTCATTTATGACTACCTCATCATGGCATTTGCAATGTGGAAATGGACTCACACAGGGGTGATACAGCTCGCTGAAATCACAAGTGATCAGCCGATGGTAATGAATTTTACACCCTGGAAAATCTCGGGAGACCCCAGCACAAAGGAGGTAAATGAAGAGGCATTCACATTCTGGTACAGGCAGATGGTGGATATAGTGGCGAGGCAACAAAGGGTTCTAAGGAGTCTGCTAGACAGATATTCTACTCAGATATGGTTCGAGGTCACTCACAAGAAAACATACATTAGGCCCACTTGCATGGATGAAAAAACATTTAAAATGAAACCGTTAAAGTTTGAGGTTGGAGAAAAGGCATTCCACACCGAAGTCTGTTCCTAGCCGAAGGTGGGAATGGAGATCAGAAGTGGAATCCATCACTATTCGTTCGAGGGCATGCTGCTAAGAGCATTACCAGGGGAGACACCAGATGAGATGCTGAGCAGAGTGTCTCAGTTGCAGCTAACACCCATACTAGCGGAGTTGGACACAAGGGTAAAAGGCTTCAATCGGGTAATTCAAACTCTCACCATTGCTTCTCCTGTGTTTCCTACTTTTTCAGAATTCCAGTCCTCAAGTTCTACATCACCTTCCATGGTTGCACCTATCATCACTGCCCTACCATCCACCATGTTTAATTCACCCCCAGGAACCACAGTAGTTCCAATCCAAAAGAGTAAGGCACCTAAACCACCCGTAGCTACCCCTAAGGCCAAGAAAGCAAGAGTCATGGTGCCTAGGAAAATATTTTATCTCACTGAGGAAAATCACACGTAACCTATGGATAGAGGAGCGCCAATTCAAGAGGAGCCAGATGTGGTCACCCAAGTCACCTTCGAACTACCTGTGTTCAATCCGTTCTCAATTTTGAATGTTCAAACTTCATCTCCACCCCACACTCATACCTCTTCACCTCACATTCACCATTCCTCACCTCACACGTCATTCACTTCCAAAGACCGTTCCACCCACACTCCATCCACATCAGCAACAATTTCAGACCCAGTCAAGACAATAAGCAAGGCAAATGGAGACAAAGAGGCAGAAGTTAACTTTATTATGGCAATGGTACCCAAAGTTAACCAACCTCTAGTGGGATAGGGCACTTTCCTGGACCTATAGTTCGCGGGGGATATTTTACCGCAGACACAGCGCCCTCGCCCAAGGAGTTGAACCCTTTTCAGCAGGAAAATTTGATACTACAGCAAATTTAGCCAACCACAAGCATGGACGACCCAAGGAGTCAACTGCTGTAACAGAACCAACCCACATCACCACATGAGCACTCAGCCAGATCAATAGCCAGTGGTCAACCACTCAAAGAGAGACCACCAAACAATGATATGTCTGGTGCTGAGAGTATGCAGACCTGGGGCACAAAACAACTGTACAACTTCATCTGGCGTGCAACACAAGAGGTAGAAGGACTGCACAACGACCTCTAGCAGACGTTTAGACAGCAACAACTACAGATCAATGTGCTTACTAAAGAGCGCAACCAGTTAAAGGGAGAGAAGGAAGGTTTGCAAGAGCAACTGGAGAAGGTAACAAATATTTTCAAGGATCTGTGGCCAACAGTAATGGCTCAGGATGACAAGACATAGGGAGACATATCGGCTTGCACCATAGTCGAACGGTCTAGCCGCATGAAGACAAATTGTGTGAATCTCAGCAAGGAAAATCAAGAGCTAATGGAAGTGCTCGCAACCAGACCAGCGTTGCCAGATGTTGTTTTCATATACACCGAGAAGATTACGGAGAAGTAGAAACAAGAAACCGAGATGCAAGAAACCCTAGGGACAACGATAAAAGAAGCTTACAACCTCTTGAAGCATTTACATGAGTGTTCTAACTCATTAACTATGAAGGCCCAACCAATCTCGGCACAACTGCAACGAATTTCACAAGAAATAAAGGAGGCCATAGATCCCGTCGACATAACCCAGTTATACAATTAAGCGCAAGCACTGGAGACCACAATACAGAAGATCGAAGAGCATTTTGCTGTCACAAAGCAGGTCCTCAGAGAACTGAGGCAACCAGTCAAGCATACTGCAGAAGCAATACAGAAAATGGCCGCTGAGGCCGAAATCAAAATTAAAGAAGTATTCAGCAATCTGTCGGCCGTTGCAGGAGAAACTGAATTTGAATGAGTTGCCACTGAAACTAACCAGCTCATTAAGGAATGGCAACAGGCAATTAATGACTTTGACAAACTCAAATCTTTAGCATTGGAAAAGTTTCTCGAGTTGGGGCCTTTGTTTGGACAGAGAGAGGAAACAGAGAAGACAGGGCCAGCCACAGAGGCATACATACCAATGGAGATAGAAGCAGTAGGAAAGGATTGACTTGGGACGAGTCAATAGCATGTGGTTGGGACCTGTTGGGGCCTTTGTTTTGAAAATGAAACAGTTTTGAGTTGCGGAGAATAGGTGGTGGAGCGCAACCACGGTAGACAGGGAGCTATCACGGTTGCGGAAAGCTGGAGAATAGGTGGTGTGGCAGTTGCGGAAAACCAGCACAGATGGCAGGAAGGAGCGAAAAGGACAGGCAGCGAAACTCCTAGTGATCAGGAAAAAGCGGCAAACAACAAAGCAGGAAAAGAGGAAAAACTGACAGTCACGTTGGCAAAGGAACAAATAGGCAATCAACCAGCGTAGACAGTAGGTTAGTCCAGTAGAGGGTTGAGGAAGAGAGCCGCAGGAGAGATTTGCTCTGTTATTGTTGTAATATGTCTCTCTGTAATCGACTCTGCGGAGTAATGTAGTTGTTTTTTATGGATAATGAAACATACTTCTACCTATGTTACGTGTTCTGAGTTTCATGTTAATCAGTTGGTTACTCTGAATGTATGACCCGCTTTTAAATTTTAATTTTGTATCTTGAATATGCTTAATGAGTGGTGTCTTGTGCAAAGTAGTAAGATCTGTTTGTTGTTCCAAATTCTTTCCGTTTGCTTTATAGTTGTGATCGGTTGATACTTGATATGTTCCTAACCTTACTAAGGTCACGACATGCCTCGGGTGAGACTCTGTGCTCTTCACAGTAGGGTGAAAAATACCGGCGTTATACTAGACTACTGTGGAAACCTTGTTGGCCTCTCTTCTGAACCTGGATCTTGCTCAAAGACCTTCTTTCTCACCAACATGCATTGAAAATGATAAAACTTATCTAAGTTGAATTATAATTTTTTTATAATAATTAAAATTTAAAAAAATAATAATAATAATTTTTTTATTAAATAAATTGAACATAAATAAAATTTAAATAAAATTACCTTTCAGCTTCAACAACATTACAAATAAATTACACTTTCAATTTTCCATTATTAAAAAAATCCAAGTTGAGATTGCCAAAAAGTAAATAATTGAATTACCAGAGAAAATATTGTTACCACCAAAAATTAAATTACCCAAGAAAATATTGTTACCACCAAAAATTGAGTGAAAAAATTATTGGACCCAAATCCATAACCATCAATAGATGTAGATATGCTTCTAAATTAATTTATAGTTTGGCTCTTTCAAAATTTATAGTCTCGAGTAATTTCACTAGAAACTACGTACTTTGGAAAATTCAGAGAGTACAAATCCCGTGTGAGTAACTAGGAAATTTATATATTAATTATGGTTCATTAACAACGAGAGGATAATTTGCATTCTAAGGTTTCTTACGCATGATGCGATCTAATATGAATGTCAAACCCCAAGATGCAGATTATCGGCTCATTGTCCTTGGTGTTGTCATATTTAGCGGGATAAATGGTGTGCGAGAGGTTGTGAATGCAAAGCAAAAAACACAAACCTCCGCACTCCCACACTTCCTGCACTTTTTCATAATAAAGCCATGCCCCAACCAAACCAATCCCTGCATGTGAAGAGGAATTTCCCTGCACGTAAATAACATCGAGACAAACAACAATTGCAATTGTTCTCAAAGTCAAGATTCAAATATATTCATTGGTTATGTTTATTAACAATAAATTTTGGAATGAAGCTTTTATTATTATTTTTGTGTTCTCAAAGTCAAGATTCAAATCTCTAAGTTCAAATCTATCCATTGGTAATGTTTATTAAAAATAAATTTTGGAAGAACCTTCTATTATTATTTGGTTGAAGTCGACAAGTGTCTTCTTCCATAGTATTTGTTATTTGTTGGGAATGATTTTTTAAAGTGTTTCCATTAGTTATGCTATCACATTAATACACTTTTGATTAATTATTTTAATAAAGTTTATGCATGGGTATTTTTATAAAACAAAAAAATTATATTGTCTTTGTCTATTAAATCTTGGAATGTTCAAGTTTTTTTTAGAGATAATGTAATGAGAAATAAGTATTTTTGGGCGAAGTGTAGAGGTGTAAAGGAATATTTCATTATATATTTTCTACACTTCACACAATGTATCGATATTACTTCCTCCATAGAATGTATCAATGTTATGAAGCTCTCACCCACCCACCCACCCCTTCTTTTCTTCATCTGCTCCTCAACACTCCACACAATGTATCAACTTTATGGAACCCATCAGTTCTGGCATCATTGGGTAAACCACTAGCAGTGTCAATGTCAAAGCACTCACCTACAAACCTCTCACCCCTTCCCCCTCTCACTTACTTAAATGACCTCCTCAAAGCATTGACATTGATGCTAGTGTCAAAGCATTCACAGATGGAATGACCACTCACAAAATTAGCCTATTTTAAATTCCCTTTTTAATTTAAAATGATTTTTCAGCCAATGGAAAATTAGAGATAAGATTTCCAGAAATTAGAAAAAAAAATTGAATTTAAAAAAAGTTAGGAATATTCAACATTTTCTTGAAACTTTGGTTAAAATTGCAAAAGAGTCAACAAAATTTGACCGGGAGGCCAGTGTTATAGCACCTGGCAAGGCACAAAGTAATAAAATGGTTTATCATAAAAATTAAATTTATAAGAAGTTTAATTATTCTTTTTTAAAAATAAAATTATTTATTATAAAAGAAATAAATTTTAGAACACTACATAATGAAGTGGCGTTTGGTTAAACACTGATGAGGCGGGTTGTTATAGCACTCATCAGATGTAAAGACGTGTGAAAAATTATATTACATTGTGTAGCATGCTTATTATAACAATAAATATATATTTGATAAAAAATTACATTTAATATTATGATTTATTTATTAAACATAAATTAATTGGTTTCCAAAGAATTAAATTTCCATCAGCTCAATTCTAACTAAAAAGAATTGAGAGTAAAAACCACTTTAAAAAAATAAACTCTAAGAAATAACATCTAGAATAATCTTACTCATAGACAAATTAACCTTCTGTTTAACATTAAAATTCACCTAAACTAATTTTTTATATAATTTATTAAAAAAAAAAAAAAACCATACCACCAAAAATAAAACAATTTTGAAAAATGAAATATGAAATATTAACATATTAGAATATATATAGTATCAATGTCACAAATGACATTTGCTTTGAAAATAACAACCAAGTTATGATGAAACGTGGAATTAAGAAAAAACAATTCTGAAGAAAGAAATATTAACATATTAGAATATAAAGTAACAAGGTCGTAAATGGCATTTGCTTTGAAAATAACAACCAAGTTATAATGAAATACGGCCTTTTTGTTTTTTTTTAATGAAAATGCATTGAAAAAGAAATTTGATCGATCCCAAAGAAAAAGAAATTTGATAGTGTTTGGTTGATTTTTATAAATTAGTTTTTTAGCTTTATGAATGACAGTGATATTAACACTTTATCCAATTACTTATAACGTGATTGCTTCACAGATTTATAATTTATATAATTTAAAATTATTGGTCCATTTACTTATAACGTGATTGAGATTTATAATTTATATAATTTAAAATTATTGGTTAAAGTATAATGAATTATTAATAAAAGTTTGATTAATTAGTAAAATGGGAGTATTGTTATTAATAATAAAGTTATTATAATTTATCATAATTTTATTGAGAAGTGTTAAGTTTCTCATTTTACATAGTTTAGGTTTATGTTTGAGTTGTTTTAATGTTATTTCTTTGTTTTGTTTTTTGGATTTTAGCACCATTTTGTTTTTAAAATCTTATCGACATCATGTTTCTATTTTCTCTATATTAATTTAATCACACTATTGACTTGTTATTTTAATGTTTCAAAATTTCAATAAAAGATATTTTTTATTTGATGAAAATCATGTTTTTAATGGTGACTTTGTATTATACTATTGGTCTTGCCCACTAGAATGGCCCTATGCCCATCTCAAGCCCTACCTCCCCAATTTTCACCCCAATTGTGGCTCGACCCATGGTGTAACTTCAAGGATGCTCTCATTTTTAGTAGTCATATAACCAAGATCATGGAACAAATCTCATGGCATTTTATGGTCTCTAAAGTGTTATCCTCTTCATTTATAATGCCAAAGATCATAGAGTTTCACAAATGGAGATCAACCACATATATATTGTAAATTAAGGAAGAAACTTTTATCCATCCCTATGTAAAAGGGTTTGTTAATGTAGAATTTCAATTGTCAGAAGATAAAGACAACATCCTCAAATCAAGCCATGGTACTACAACAAAGTGGGCTTATACTTGAAGCCCCATTCCGAACCTTTGATTGTACTCCAAATTTTCTTCCCTCTATCCCAGCCTAGGTGATACTCCTAAACTTTCCTCTCCAAATCTATGGTTTTAATAACACTACAAACTACTATAAATTCCATTGGAAAATTATAAAATTGGATTAGAAATAGCAAGGAGACACATCATTAAGTACACTTTCAACTTCAATAACGAATTTTTGTTAGAGATTAAGTTGGTGGCCAAAGACTACACCTAGTCTTTACCTCTCAATTACAACCATGTTAAAGCCAACTTTATGGGATGTTGGATTGGAGGATAATCATCTCATCAATAAAGATATGTCCCTAATAAAATAAGAGGGACAACCTCCAAAATCATATCCCCTCCCACCTCGCGAGAACCCTCGAAAAAGTACCTTTGGATGTGCCACAAAGAAAAGAAGAAGGCATATCACCCCAACCAATCTTCATCTCCAAAAAAGCACCTCCTAGCTAACAAAAGCAAGGGTCGGACTATTTATCTTTACAACAAGAATAAACAAAGACCTCTCTTCATTCTTTAAACCCTTTATCCATCATAATTCAAAAGTAAAAAAAGCAATGAAAAACAAAAGAGAAAAAACAAAAAAAATAACATCCCAACAACAATATTAAAATATGAGAAACCAAAGACTCGATTAAAAAAAATCTACATGAGCACATGAATCCCCTTGTAAAATAATGAATGGATTGTGTTGGCCACCTATAAAATTTGTTCTATCAAAAGGTGGCCAAAACATTGTTTAGCCTTCAAGGAACAGTTTCATTGCAGAAATATTATCTCTTGAAGCCTCTGCTAAACATCATCTCCTCTATCCAAGTCTTCACTGTTGTTTCCCTTCAGAACTCAGAAATTCTGCTAAAAATTCCACGAGAAAGACTGCTGCAAAATTTCCTTTTCTCCCCTTCCTTCACCCAGAAACTAACCTCATTTTAACCCTTTTTTTACCCCTTGTTTAGCCTACTTTCCCCTTTTCCCCTCTATTGTTGCCCATTTCTAGCCTTGAAAACCATTGAAATCCATGAAAAACCCACATTTTGGACATATATGGGTCTTAGCCCCCTTCGGCCCACCCCCTTGACCTTTTCCCCCATGTGACCCGGGCGCCGAAACCAGGCGCTAGTCCGAAAAAGCACTTAGCGCATTTGGTCATCGGGAGCATTTCTCACCGTTGAATTCCCGACCGATCCGACGATCCTCGCAAATCCCATCGCGCCCGTGGTCCCCACTCCTGTTCACCGCGCGATCGCATCACAACAGTCCTTTTAAATCACAGATCCGACAGTCCTTTTTCATCCGCTCGGTGGTCCCCACTACGGTCATTGTGCAAAAACCGACGGTATCCATCGCACCGCTTTCACGCGCAGGGCGGTTTTCCCCTGATCGGCAGCGATTCCACTCACCGACTGACGCGTGGCCTGGGCACTGTTCACCAAACCGCCATCCATAGCGCGTTAAACATCGTAAATGGACCCCGTGCGATATTGGCGTACACCGTCCGATCTGAGGCTGCTCATCGGACGATGATCGCTCACTGGAGATGCACACGTGATAACTCAGGGTACGGTGCAGCGGTAACAGCATCTCCGCTGTTGATCTGATCTGCAGATCGACGGCCCAAATTTCATTGCTCGATCTCTTCGTTTTGACTTTCCACCTGCGCTCCTAATTTTCTCTTCCGCCTTGGCATTCACTCCTCACGATCAATCTCGACCGTTGGATGATGCCATCCAACGGCCATGCTCCATTCACATGCCTTCTGAAGCAGTCAGCCTATATATGCAGGATTTTTTAATAGTTTTTCGTATTTTTGCAGGGTTTAAATGGTTTTTTCCGCCATGCTGAAGAAAAATTCACAGGTCGAGGGTGACGATCCTCCCGCCTGCGATTCACCACAAAATCACTTACAGGGTTTTAAATTCGCATTTTATCAATGAATTCATGAGGCATTGATGCCATTCGACCCCTGTACATCCCTGCACACCAGAAAACACAGTTAATCGAGCATCGATCAAAGAGTATCAGTGTCGAAGACAGAACACACCAGAAAAAGGAGATTGAAGTCCTAAAACACAGCTCTCAAGTAAATTAAAGGTGTTTAAGGAAAGACAAAGACATCTGTCAAGCTGAGAAATCTTCCACCGCCATCAGCCGAGGCCAATTGAACCCTCTCCAACTCCTTAAGACACCTGCAGCCTCACAGAAATCAAATGAAGCTTAGTCATTACCTGAACAAGAGGTTTTTCCCTGAAGACAGTTGAACAATTAATACAAATCAAAGAATCTTATCTCTAATTGTCGGCAGAACCATTTTAGAAGATTAAGAACAGTCCAGAAGCACATCTTTCGATCATTATGCCTCAAAAGGCAGGAACAGATGTTATGGAGCAGAGTTAGAAATGATTACATAATTAATGATATTTGATCCTTGGGAAATCCTCCCACTTCCTCATTTCTCTATAAATACCTCTGTAGAACATAAGAAAATGTTGGTCTCTGGACATCTGAATGCATGTAATGGTTTTCTGAAGCTACTGATGCACTGTGTGCAATTTGAAGATAAATAAGCTGATATGAGAAGTTTGAAGTTGTAGAGACCCTCCGGGCTTGCTGATTGTAACTGGTTTGAACATCAAATACAAGTTGCTGATTTATGGGATCCTGATTTGTGTCAATGGTGATGTGTTCCTCACTGTCAATTGTTATTTTCTTTAATTTTTCACTCTGTTCATTTTCTCTGATAAGGAACAGCAAACATAGAGCTAGGACTTACTCTCAGTAGTACCCTACTCTTACTGAAAGCTTTATTTTCTATGTTTTTCTTTTGTTAATACTGAGTATATTAAAGCAGGTTGGTTTCAAAGTACTAGCCTGATCTAGATTGCTCATTATGATGATTATCAGTGTTTTCCTTTAGAATATGTTGAAAGCAGGTTGGTTTCGAAGTACTCACCTGATCTTAAGCTGTTCTAACTGTTTTTGAATGTTTTTAAACTGAAAGTACTTCAAAGCAGGTTAGTTTAAAAGTACTTACCTGATCTCAGAATTCTTTTATATTTTGTTTCTCTAAACTCAAAGTACTTCAATGCAGGTTAGTTTAAAAGTACTTACCTGATCACAAAATTCTTTTATGTTTTATCTCTCTAAGCACATGTTGAAATCAAGATAGTTTAAAAGCACTTACTTGATCTTAGATTGTGCATTGTTCTTCATTTTGTTTTGTTCTCCACTTCCCATCTGTTTCACTCCATTAATCACCCTAAGAGATCCTTTGACATAAGTGACTTGCCCCATGGATCCTTCTTGAACCTTGTTGTCCAATTAAAATCCTCCTATGACTCCATAGCCCAATGGGTTAAAACTATCTTTGCCTTTTTCTATCAGCCAAATCATTCCTTCACTTGTAGACATCTTCACCCTTCATTTTGAACTGCCTTCACCTTCATCATGTCTTTGCCCAACCAAAACAAAACTCATGCTCTTCATAACTAGCCTAATATCACATTTCAAGCTTTAAAGATCACATCTTTAAAATCATTTATAGAGATATCCCTCTCTGGATTTAGGAGGGCTAGATCCTTGAATCCCAAAGCGGTTTGATGTTACCCCTGCAGTTGGACTTTTTCCAATCTTGCTAATTACAGGGACCTAACATAATGGCGACCCCGCTGGGAAATTTTTGAGTTCATAGTTTCTTGGCCAGCTTTTATGGACTCTTTAGTTTTCCATACAACCACACAGAAAAAAACCTAAAAATATTTTAGATTGGTATTCAATAAACATGGTAGTGGACCATTAAACCTTTTACCTCCAAAAGAGCTAAAAAATTCCACTTGGTGACTCCACAATCCTGAACAGACCTTAAAGACTCCACTGGGAAGAACTCTAATCATTATAAAACCATTCAACCTCAGTAAGAGGGCTTTAGGATTAAATTTCTCTTAGCAAAAGATCAGTTAAACCTCTTACATATTGTCATATCTGGTTAGACTTTTCTTGTTTAGTTAGGTCTAAAAACCACAGCATACTGGCTCCTAGAAAGATTCACACTAGAGCCTATCCTGACCCTGATCCACCTGAGATAATTGATAACCCAGAAAGTATCCTGAGGAGGTCTCCTAGGATTAAATTATCAACTATTTTCAGATCACCCTTGAGAGCTAATTCAGTCCCTGAAAATCTTTCAGCTCTACAACAATCACAAGCTAACTTAGTAAATCCATTTAGAACTAGGTCTCTTGGTGACTTAGGTCAGTTAGATTCTGAGTCTTCACTTTCATTTCCTGAAACAAGTGAACATCCTGGTAGCAGAGAAACAACACCTCCTGATTCACATTTTCTTCACAACTTAGGTGTCTCTCATCCAAGATTTGCTCAGCAATCTATTCCCGGTCCATCCATTTCTGCTCACCCTACATCCACTGTTCAAACCACCCCACTTCAGCCCACTTTCCTTCCTGTGAATCCACCCCCACCACATATCATGGCAGCATGGTATGCTCCCTTAGTTCTTCCTGTACCATTAGTCAATCTTCCACAGGACTATCAGTCTAAAATTCCATTGTATGATGCTAGAAATGCTACAACTGCATCACAACATGTGGATAAGATGAATGACTACTTTGATAGAAATTAAATTGATAATGATTCTGTCAAGCTTAGATTATTTTCTCAGAGCTTAGGGGGAGAAGCAAGAAAATGGTTTAAAGGTTTAACCCCCCATAGTATTAATGATCTCCAAGCCTTCCATCAAACATTCTTAAACAAATGGGAAGTAAATAAAAACCCTCTCCAAATCCTTTCTGACTACATGAACCTCCATAGAGACGTTGGGGAAAGTGTGCAAGCTTATTGCACTAGATTCAATAGTGTGTATAATGCACTTTCCCTAGAACTAAAACCTCCATAGGGCTCAGCTTTAAACAAGTTTCCTGAAGGGTTTGACCCTGAGTTGGCCTATCAGCTGAGAGAGAGAGATTTTGCAACTCTGGAAGATATGCAAAAGGGTGCTCTTTCTGTGGAAGTCAACTTGATGGAGAAGAGAGCAAGAATGAAAATTGAAAAGAGAGTGTCCTTTAGAGAGGAAAATGCACCTTCTACTTCCAACTCAAAGATGGAAAAAATGATGGAGGAGATGATGAATAAAATGAGCATCCTTGAGAGAGCACAAGCAAGTCAAAACCAAACTGCTCCTCAAAACAAAAACCAGAACCAAAATCAGAATTTTAGAAGGAACCAACCTCCAAATAGACCTAGGAAAGATGATCAACTGATCACTCCTCCTTTTCATCAAAACTATATAAGTGAGGTTGAGGAAACAGATGAGATAACAAAGGAAGATGATATCAACATGCTAGGAGTAGATAATGATGACTTTGAGATTCATTATGATAGAAAACAAGGTCTTTATACCCCTTATGATGACAACATAGATGATGATGAAAGTTATTTTCAAGACATGGAAAATGTCATCATAGAGTCCCAAAAAGAATATGACCTTAGAAGCAAAACCAGTCAACAAACTCTCAACACCAAAACCTCTGACAAATCTTCACAAAACAGCACTACAACCAAGCCTAAAATTGTCAAACAAAAGGATAAAACAGTGACTGTAAATTCTGATAAAAGTAGAGAGAAGGGCACTCAAAACAATGAAAAACAGAGTGCAGACATTAGTAGTACTACCACTTCAGTTAGTACTCCTATTAATACCATTTTGTCAAATACTAATAGAACAAATCAGCAAGCTGATGTTACTGATAGACTGGCAGCTAGTAAGGCTGAGACAAATCCTTCGAAGAGCCAAATTCCTTTCAGCCTTGAGCAGGAAATTTCAAAGATCAGAATCTTTGTTCCCCTAACTGAGTTAGCTGCCCAAAGTGTATATAGGACCCAAATTTTGAAGGATTTAAATATTTAAGACAATAATGATACATTCAATCTTAATGATGACCAGCCAGAGCTCATTTTTGGTCCTAAGATTGAAGGTATATATCAAGAGGGACCTGTTCCTCCCTTTTATGTGAGTTTAAATGTTCATGACAAGATCCTGCATAATGCTATGCATGACTCTGGAGCCTCGCACAATCTTATGCCAAAGGTGATAATGGAAAGGCTAGGACTAGAAATAACCAGACCTTACAAGGATTTATATTCTTTTGATTCCAACAGAGTGAAGTGTCTGGGTCTAATCAAAGGCCTTTGTGTGAGTTTGACCCAAATCCTAGCCAAGTGCATGGTGATGGATGTTTTGGTGGCTGATGTGCCTCCTAAGTATGGCATGTTGCTGTCAAGATCATGGGGTGCCAAGCTGCAAGGTACCATACAAATGGATGGAACATATGCCACTATTCCTGTCTTTAGCCAGCTTAGAAGACTATACAGAGAGTCACAAATTAAATTCATGGTCAGTAGCCCAAAAAAGCCTGAAAATTCTCCCATTTACTCTGTCCATACTGACCTGGATTCGTTTATCTTTTACCATAATGAATCCAAAAAAAAAGTCAGAGCCAGAACACAGTGACTCAGATGACCAGTTAGAGGCCCCTAATCTAGAAATGATGGCAGTTCTAGATATGGAAGAAAACAAGAGAGAAACTTCTGAACAGTGTGTTGAAACAACGAACCAGAGTGAACAAAGCCAAGATGGCAAACAACAGACTACCCCTTACACTCAACTCCATGAAAATCCTGAAGAACAAGACCCAGCACAACATGTTGCAGATCCCAGAATAGAACATAATGATGAAAAATGCAATAGGGATGAAAATGATGTTAACCCTACAAACAATCCCTTATGGGTCATGAAATTTGACGGTTCTTGCACTAAAAAGAGTGTTGGAGCTGGGGTATGTTTGGTCGACACTGAGAACAATTACTCTAAATTCCATGCTTTCAAGCTAGATTTCAAATGCACCAACAACATCGCAAAGTATGAGGCTCTAATCCTAGGATTGTGTCTATTGAAAGAACTAGGAGCCAAGAAGATAATTGTTCAGGGGGACTCAGAATTAGTCATCAAACAACTAAACGGAGAGTATGCCGTTAAGCATCCTAGACTAAGGGTATACCGAAATAATTCCATAGATTTCCTAAACACGTTTACAAGATATGAGCTCGTGTTTGTCCCAAGAAGTCAAAACATAATTGCAAACGGGTTGGCCTGCACTGCTAGTTCATGTCAAGAATCACCTGGTGATAAACAGATCATCATTCAAACAAAATATAGACCTGCAGTGCCAGATAATGAAAAATATTGGCAGGTCTTCGAGGGTGACAAGCAGATAGAGGATTTCTTGCTTGGCAGGAACGATTTTGAGTTATCTGATTCACTTTCTAAATCTGACGAAAATTGCCTCAACAAAGAGTCCCCTGAAGGAGATAAACTATCTGGTTCCATAAAAATCAACATGTTAACTAAAAAACTTGGAACTCATACTGAAGAGTACGAGGACACAAAAAACAAAGACATTGAGATATTGTCGTCAAAGGACAAGAACGTACCTTGGGGGTTAGCACCATTAGAAGACCTGTTTGATTTTAACGACGTAGCAAAGAAACCCATTGTAGAATACATCGAGTCTGATGTCGAGGAATGCAACATAGGCACCAAAGATCAGCCTAAAATGATTAAATTAGCTGGCTCCTTGCCAACAGACATGAAAAAGAAATTCATTGACTTAATTAAAGAGTTTTTTGATGTGTTTTCCTGGAGCTATGAAGACTTAAAAGCCTATGATACATAAATCATCCAGCATAAGATCCCATTGAAAGAAAACCAAAAACCCTTTAGGAAAAAATTGCGTCGAATTAATCCAATACAACTGCCTCTAGTAGAAAAGGAAATCAAGAAAATGTATGAGGCGAGAATCATAGTGACTGTGATGTTTTCAGATTGGGTTTCTAACCTTGTAGCTGTGAGGAAAAAGACAGGAGAAATCAGATTGTGCATTGATTTCAGAAACCTTAACAAAGCCTCCCTAAAGGACAATTACCCTTTACCCAAAATGGAACACATTCTACAAAGGGTAGTTGGTTCAAAGAGGATTTCTCTGTTAAATGGTTTTTTAGGGTATAACCAAGTTTTAGTACTCCCAGAAGACCAACTCAAGATAACTTTCACCACTCCTTAGGGCACTTTCATGTATGTGAAAATTCCTTTTGGGTTAATGAATGTTGGGGCCACTTTCCAAAGGGCCATGGACATTGCAATTTCAGAGGAGATAGGGCACTTCATTGTAATTTACCTTGATGACATAACAGTTTATTCCAAATTTGATGGAGAGCACCTGAAACATCTAAGAAAGGTCCTTGAAAAGTGCAGAAGGTTTGGATTATCTTTAAATCCAAAAAAGACAATGTTTGGCCTACAAGAAGGTAAACTCCTTGGCAATATCATATCAGAAGAAGGGATTAAAATA
Source organism: Pinus albicaulis (assembly GCA_034641835.2). Taxonomy (NCBI): domain Eukaryota; kingdom Viridiplantae; phylum Streptophyta; class Pinopsida; order Pinales; family Pinaceae; genus Pinus; species Pinus albicaulis. The sequence continues at coordinate 1,949,586,360 of CM076578.1, forward strand.
GATCCAAAGAGAGTTGAGGGAATACTAAAGATTAGCCAACCAAGGAACATAAAAGAATTACAGTCCTTTATTGGAAAAATTAACTTCTTGAGAAGGTTTATTCCCAACTTAGCAGGCCGCCTTAGAACATGACTAATATGCTCAAGAAAGAAGTAGGAGTGAAATGGACTGTAGAAGCCAAAATATCCTTCGAATTGGTAAAACATGCACTCACCCAGGCACCTGTCCTGATCAACCCTGACTTTTCAAAGGATTTCCTTATTTTTTCCTTTGCCTCAGAGCATACTGTGGCTGCTGTCCTATTTCAGAAAACCCCAGAGGGACAGGAACAACCTATTTCTTTTTTCAGTAAGGCTTTAAGGGATGCACCCTTGAAATATAACATAATGGAAAAACAGGCCTATGCTTTGGTAAAGGCCTTAAAGGACTTCAGGGTGTATATTCTACATTCTCACATCATTGCTTATGTGCCTAACATAGTGGTAAAGGACATCTTGTCACAAGACCCAGATGGAAAGAGGGGCAAATGGATTGCAACAATACTAGAGTATGATTTGGAAATCAAACCCACCAAACTCATTAAAGTTCAAGGTTAGCTCAATTAATGGCTGAATCTAATCTACAAGCCCTTGACATTAACATGGAAAATTTGACTGTTTGTGGCAAGGTCCTTACATTATTCAGTCCACCATTGGTCCAAATGCCTTTTTTCTGCAAGAGTTAGATGGCATGGATTTGTTTGGGGGTCCGGTCAATGGCAGGGTCCTTAAGCATTACTACTTCTGAGGTTCTATTTAAAAAAAAAAAACTTTCATTTCCATTGTAAATACCATTGCTTTGTTCAGTTTCACAAAGGAAAAAATATATATACAAAACAATAAAAAATAAGAGAAAAGAGGGCAGATTGTAAAAAAAAAAAAAAAAAAAAAAAACAATCAAGGTATAGACCCATACCAAAAAATAAAAACAAATCTGAAAGTGTGCAAGCTCAAATGCCACTCCTGAAAAACACACTCCTAGTTAGTCAAACATTCTAATCTTGACTAATTAGTTTTAAATTTACTGCTGATAGGATAGTGAATTTGATTTGCCAAACTGTTTAATCTTGGTTTATCAGTAGATAGATTAGGTTAGAAATTAAAGGTTCAAACATGCTCAAAACCTGAACCTAAGTTTCCAAGCAATAATTGACTCCAAACTATGTTTTATTCTGAGTCAAAACAGAGGTAAATCTGGTTCTAATCAACTCAAAATCTGAACCAGAGAAAAAGAAAGAATAGCTTAATCAAGAGGCAATCAGAGCTATAGAAAGGTGAAGGAAGTGCTTTGCAAAGTCAGATATTAAGCCTTCCATTTTTTATTTAAATTTTTCTGCAAAATAAATATCTATGTGCAACTTGTTTTTTATGCCATAGATCACAGCAAGTCAAACTGCTTAATCTTGACATGACTGTTTTTAAATTTTTGTTGTAGAATTTAGAGAATAAAATTTGTTGGACAGTTTAATCCCAACAGATAGTAGATTAGGTAGAGAATCATATGGACTCAACTGTTTAATCTGAGTCCATGGAGAAATAAGGAGTAGAAATAGATTAGATTTCCTATTTTCAAAAGAAATAAAATGTTGTAAAGAGTTTTCCTGTCCAAGTGCACTCTAAAATGAAGAAAAAATGTTAGATCAGTAGGATTGGGTAGGTAGAAAGCTTATTGATGAAGATCCATTGTTTTCCATAGCTGCTAATATGTTTTCAGGAAAAATAAGAGCATCCAAGCAAAGAAGGCAGCCCAATGGATGAAGCACTGAATCAACCTCCTAGAGAATGCAAGTCTGAAGTTCTTGATGCCTTCAAGAAGGCACCATCCCCAAGTGGAGCCACTGTTAGCCACCTATAAAATTTGTTCTATCAAAAGGTGGCCAAAACATTGTTTAGCCTTCAAGGAACAGTCTCATTGCAGAAATATTATCTCTTGAAGCCTCTGCTAAACATCATCTCCTCTATCCAAGTCTTCACTGCTGTTTCCCTTAAGAAATCAGAAATTCTGCTAAAAATTCCATGAGAAAAAATGCTGCAAAATTCCCTTTTCTCCCCTTCCTTCACCCAGAAACTAACCTCATTTTACCCCTTATTTAGCCTATTTTCCCCTTTTTCCCTCTATCGTTGCCCATTTCTAGCCTTGAAAACCATTGAAATCCATGAAAAACCCACATTTTGGACATATATGGGTCTTATCCCCCTTCGGCCCGCCCCCTTGACCTTTTCCCCCATGTGACCCGAGCGCCGAAACCAGGCGCTAGTCCGAAAAAGCACTTAGCGTGTTTGGTCATCGGAAGCATTTCTCACCATTGATTTCCCGACAGATCCGATGGTCCTCGCAAATCCCATTGCGCCCGTGGTCCCCACTCCTATTCACCGCGCGATCGCATCACAACCGTCCGTTTAAATCACAGATCTGACGGTCCGTTTTCATCTTCCCGGTGGTCCCCGCCACGGTCACTGTGCAGAAACCGGCGGTATCCATCGCACCGCTTTCACGCTCAGAGCGGCTTTCCCCCGATTGGCAGCGATTCCACTCACCGATTGACGCGTGGCCTAGGCACTGTTCACCAAACCGCCGTCCATCGCACGTTAAACATCGGACGTGGACCCCGCACGATATTGGCGTACACCATCCGATCTGAGGTTGTTCATCGAACGATGATTGCTCGCTGGAGATGCACACGTGATAACTTAGGGTACGATGCAGCGGTAACAGCATCTCCGCCGTCGATCTGAGCTGCAGATCGACGGCCCAAATTTCATCGCCCGATTTCTCCGTTTTGACTTTCCACCTGCGCTCCCGACCGTCGATCTCTACGCGATCGACGGCTCTGATTTGATTTTCTCTTCTGCCTTGCCATTCACTCCTCACAATCAATCTCGACCGTTGGATGATGCCATCCAATGGTCATGCTCCCTCCACATGCCTTCTGAAGCAGTCAGCCTATATATGCAGGATTTTTTAATAGTTTTTCGTATTTTTGCAGAGTTTAAATGGTTTTTTCCGCCATGCTGAAGAAAAATTCACAGGCCGAGGGTGACGATCCTCCCACTTGCAATTCACCACAAAATCACTTGCAGGGTTTTAAATTTGCATTTTATCAATGAATTCATGAGGCATTGATGCCATTCGACCCCTATACAGCCCTGCACACCAGAAAACACAGTTAATCGAGCACCGATCAAAGAGTATCAGTGTCGAAGACAGAACACACCAGAAAAAGGAGAATGAAGTCCTAAAACACAGTTCTCAAGTAAATTAAAGGTGTTTAAGGAAAGACAAAGACATCTGTCAAGCCGAGAAAGCTTCCACTGCCATCAGTCGAGGCCAATTGAACCCTCTCCAACTCCTTAAGACACCTGTAGCCTCACAAAAATCAAAGGAAGCTTAGTCATTACCTAAACAAGAGGTGTTTACCTGAAGACATCTGAACAATTAATACAAATCAAAGAATCTTATCTCTAATTGTCGGCAGAACCATTTTAGAAGATTAAGAACAGTCCAAAAGCACATCTTTCGATCATTATGCCTCGAAAGGCAGGAACAGATGTTATGGAGCAGAGTTAGAAATTATTACATAATTAATGATATTTGATCCTTGGGAAATCCTCCCACTTCCTCATTTCTCTATAAATACCTCTGTAGAACATAATAAAATATTGGTCTCTGGACATCTGAATGCATGTAATATTTTTCTGAAGCTACTGATGCAATATGTGCAATTTGAAGACAAATAAGTTGATATGAGAAGTTTGAAGTTGTAGAGACCCTCTGGGCTTGCTGATTGTAACTGGTTTGAACATCAAATACAAGTTGTTGATTTATGGGATCCTGATTTGTGTCAATGGTGATGTGTGTCTCACTGTCAATTGTTATTTTCTTTAATGTTTTCACTCTGTTCATTTTATCTGATAAGGAACAGCAAACATAGAGCTAGGACTTACTCTCAGTAGTACCCTACTCTTACTGAAAGCTTTATTTTCTATGTTTTTCTTTTGTTAATACTGAGTATATTAAAGCAGGTTGGTTTCAAAGTACTAGCCTGATCTAGATTGCTCATTATGATGATTATCAGTTTTTTCCTTTAAAATATGCTGAAAGCAGGTTGGTTTCGAAGTACTCACCTGATCTTAAGTTGTTCTAACTGTTTTTGAATGTTTTTTAACTGAAAGTACTTCAAAGCAGGCTAGTTTAAAAGTACTTACCTGATCTCAGAATGCTTTTATATTTTTTTTCTCTAAACTCAAAGTACTTCAATGCAGGCTAGTTTAAAAGTACTTACCTGATCACAGAATGATTTTATGTTTTATCTCTCTAAGCACATGTTGAAAGCAAGATAGTTTAAAAGCACTTACTTGATCTTAAACTGTGCACTGTTCTTCATTTTGTTTTGTTCTCCACTTCCCATCTGTTTCACTCCATAAATCACCTTAAGAGATCCTTTGACATAAGTGACTTGCCCCATGGATCCTTCTTGAACCTTGCTGTCCAATTAAAATCCGCCTATGACTCCATAGCCCAATGGGTTAAAACTATCTTTGCCTTTTTCTATCAGCCAAATCATTCCTTCACTTGCAGACATCTTCACCCTTCATTTTGAACTACCTTCACCTTCATCATGTCTTTTCCCAACCAAAACAAAAAAAACAAAACTCATGCTCTTCATAACTAGCCTAATATCACATTTCAGGCTTTAAAGATCACATCTTTAAACTCATTTATAGAGAGATCCCTCTCTGGATTTAGGAGGGCTAGATCCTTGAATCCCAAAGTGGTTTGATGTTACCCCTGCAGTTGGAATTTTTCCAATCTTGCTAATTACAGGGACCTAACAGATTGGACAAAAAACACCAAAAATAAAAAATCATTGTAGCTCTAGCCAACATGACTCTAAATCAAGAGAGAAATCCATTCCAACATGTATTGCTTTAATAATTTGTTTTGTGGTCCATTTGTTTATAATTACTCATATATCTTTGAGACAAACTATATTAATATAATATCTATACATAATTGGATGCAATAGAACCATACATTATAACATGGAATATTGCATAGCTGGATAAATTAATTTAAAAAAAAACAAATACCAGTACGGTAAGAAGTCCCAATGAATAGCAGCCCCTACACCGTTATCAACCATGTTGTGATCCTCAAACCAATTGTTCACCATTCTTGAAAGACAAACATCAAAATAATTTCCTTCAGCTTGTAGCCGGATTTGGAATTGTTCCAGGAATTTCACTAAAGTATTGGTGGTCATCCTTAAACCATCATCAGTTGAGACATCGAGTTCTCCTACCTTATACCATTATTTCAGAGAGCATATTAAGCTATTTGTTTACATGCATCTTTGAATTTTTATTACAACTCTCTTCTTTGACTCAAATAACCCCTTTAGATTAAGGGGGTGGGGATGTTAGACATCTGATCCACTAAGGATTTTGGGTGTGGAATGTGAACAATAACTGGAGTCCAAGAAACCACTTGGTATATGAAAACCAAGGGTCATACACATTGTATAAATGTATATCATTGTGAATAGTAAATGCATTCAATGATTATCTTATTTGTTTTCTATTATTTCATGTGAGTTTAACACCACCACATAAAATTCATAAATAAAAAAAGAAGCTTTTTTCTATCCCCGATGTAAAATGATTTGCCTTTGTAGAATTTGATTTTTCAGCAGATAGATACCACATCCTCAAATCTAGGTCATGATTGGAGGACAAGATAGGCTTATGCGTGAAGCCTTAGTTCCAAACCTTTGATCCTACCATACAGAATCTTCTTCGTCCTAATCTAGGTGTGATTCCCAAACTTTCCTCTCTATTTATATAGTTTTGATTCCATACAATCTATTAGAAATGCCATTGGAAAAAATTTCTTCTGAGGACTAGAATCATCAAGGAGGCACATCACTATGTATAGTTAAATATGCATGAACATGGACTTCAATAAGGGCTTTCCAATGGAGATTAAGTTGGTGGCCAAAGACTACACATGGTCTCTACCTCTCAACTACAAACAGTTGCATTCAAGGGTAGATCTTACTTCGAAATAAGCCAGATAGTAACTAAACTATCTATAAAGGTTCAAAATGATGGCCAACCAAGAAGGCCCTTTAAAATGGATTCCCCCCTCTCAAGTCCTTCCTTCCCAAAATATCACCCTTATTTGTATTCAAGTAAAGGGATTACCTTAAAAGATGCCCTCATTATATTAATTATAAAATACGTGGAACAAAGATTACAATTTTGTTAATCTATAAAGTTTCTTCCCCTTCCAACCTAATGATTTCAGATGTAGTTGACCACTCTATCTACTTCAATGGCAATGGCCTCATCTAGAGACTCAATGGCATATAGCCAAAGTTCATATAGCTTCACAAATGAATATCTACCACTTGGAAGCCATAAATCAAGGAAGAATATTTTATCTACCCATGTGCAAAAGGGTTTTTCAATGTAGAATTCTATTTTCCAAAAGATAAAGACCACATCCTCAACTCTTGGCCATGTTTTTAGGGCAAGGTGGGCTTATACAAGAAGTCTTTGGTCCCAATATTTTATCCTACTACAAACACTTATTCCTTTGCCTCGATATAGGTTAGACTCCACAACCTTCCTCTCTAATTCTATAGGTTTGAATAACTACAAGCTATTGGAAATTCCATTGGAAAATTTCACTTTATAGCATTGGAAATGACAAGGAGGTACATCACTAGGTACACCTAAATATGTATAAGCATTAACATCAATAATGGATTTTTAGTGGAGATCAAGTTGGTCGCTAAATACTACAATTGGTCTCAACCTCTTAATTATGAGGAGGTTGCATTTAAGAATATATTTTTCTTCAAAAGAGCCCAATATGCAAAGGCTCGAAAAGAGGGTCAACCTAGAAGACCTCTACAAAGCCAACTTAGTAGAATGAGGCCTGGGAGCAACATCACCTCATTAGCAAAGTTCCAACTCTGACCAAACAAGAGGGATAATCTCAAACACCCCACCCCTGACCTCCCTTCCTCCCTCCCCCTACCAACTCCCTTCATGACCCCAAAAAAAGCACATATAGGTACATCCCAAAAAAAAGTAGAATAGATGACACCTCAGCTAGCCCTCTTATTCCAGGAAGGTACCCTCAGCCATCCAAAGCAAGGAATAGACCATCGACCTTTGTAGCAAAATGTCACTAAGTCTGTATTCTTGAATCCCCTCCTCATTACTCAAACCCTATTTCCAACATGTATCAGAAGGAGGAAGCATTGGGAAGCAACAATCTAAGAAGAGAAATATGATAACATCTTAGTAGTAGCATTGGAGGAAGGAACTAAGGAATAATTAAAGGAAGAGGAGCTACATGAGCCCATGATGTTCCTCTAGGAACAACAAGAGGAATGGTTAAAAGTCACCAAAAATATAATTTCTAAACTTGTTTTGGCATCTCCAACCTACATGACTCAACGCTAACATAGAAATATGCTATAATCAACACTAATTTAGTGATTTGTTATTTTTTCAATGTATTAGAAATTACTCATGTACATTCTAGAAAGGTAGATATACTAATAGGGAAAAAAAAATCTATATAATGAAAATCCCCTACATAATAAGAGTACATCAAGGCTCTCATTTAATTAAAATTTATCATGTCAACTAAAATTAAAGCTCTCCTTTATATAAGTAAAATAGTTAAACTTTTAACTCAATATATTTTGGAATCACGATTTCCGTTAGACCAAAACCCGTAGGCATTAGTCTCTGCTACAATCGCCAGAGTTAGGATCGACGAGAGGTGGTTAGTCCATGTCTCAAAACAAATGGGGAGTGTTGAACCCAATGTCCAACAATCTCCCCCCCAACGCGAGCCGGGTGAGTTTCGAACTCGAGACCTGTGGCTCTGATACCACTTGTTGGAATCATGATTTCCATTAGACCAAAACCTGCAGTCATTAGTCTCTACTACAATTGCCAGAGTTAGGATCCACGAGAGGCGGTTAGTCCATGTCGCGAAACACACGTGGAACATTGAACCCAATGTCCAACAACATATCATTTTTATCTATTAATAAAAATAAAATAAAATATTATTCTTTCCTATTAAAATACAAACTTTTAAATATTTAAATCCCTTCATAAATCAACTTATATTTTTAACAGAATAGTGGAATAACCTGTTCAAGTGTATTAATGGGTCATTAATACACTTGAACAGGTTATTCCACTATTCTGTTAAACCATTGCACCTGTATGGACTCTCTTTTTAAAAAACTTATATTTTTTTTTATTTTCATTTAAAAATAAATAACTATTATTCTTTCTCATCAACATTCAAACCTTAAATATATAGCCCTTCATAGTGAATGTGTCCATATAAGCACATCATTTATGTGATTAGAACTTACAAGTTCTTAATAATTTTATCCCTCACTCACAACTCTATAACTGATTTCAATGCAAGGAAATCTCAGATTTTGTGGAAACAAATCATTTGGGCCAAGTAAAAATTACTTCAGCTGACAAAACAAGAAAGTGGATTTGGGTAAATGCAAAACAATACAAAGGTATTTTAAAGCGCAGACTTGCCCACTTTAAATGGGAACAAAGAAGAAGAAAAAATAAGAGCAACAAAAATAAGGAAGAGTCAATCATGTACAGTCCCACAACTACACCTCTTACTTGGTCATCAGATCTCTATGCCAAGAACTGATGAAAGCTAGGGCAAGGCTGGAAATTTTAGAAGCCAACGAACATGAAAGGGACTGCAAACTTTTAGAGATCACACTTGCAAATCAATGTTTAATGGAATGTAATAGAATTTTTAAAGAGCAGATAACAATGTTACAAGATGTTGTAGAGGCAGGAAGACGAGAATGGGAAAACATGAAGGAAACATGGCAAAACGGGAATGATGCAATGGCAGCAAACAAATATATGATAATCTCTAAAACAACTTAGGTAGATACACAAATGGGTCAACAAACAATCATTTCCGAAAAGAAGGGAGAAGAGAACAAGAAGACATACATTCCAAAATAAATCAAAACTAGGGTTGAGGACACTAATGGTCATAGGATAGAGGAAAAAGAAGATGTAAGTTATCGTAGAGCACAAGAAAAAGAACATAAAGAAAGAAAAGAGAGAGAAACAAACTGTATTATCAGGGGAATAAGAGACTATGGAAAGAATGAAAGTAATTTCAATTTGACAAGGGAATTTTTGAGAGAGAAATTACAATGGAGAGAGAAATTTTGTCAAGCAAGGAGGGTGGGAAAGATATGTGAGGAAATACCTCGACCTATAAAATTCATCTTGGCAAGTGTGCAAGAGAAACATCATCTCTTAAGCAAAAGGAAACTCTTGAAAGGCTCACACTTCTTCCTAGATGAATATTTAACTAGCAAGCAACAAGAAGAGAGAAGGGAAGAAGTGGAGAAAGTTAGAGCTGCAAGAAAAGAAGGAAAAAGAGCATGGTTGTACAATGGTAAAGCGGTTATTGCAGTGTTTGGGCCTCATGGAAAAATAGGGCAGCAAGCTGACAATGAAGAAAAAACAGGTAATTCTATAATAGGGAGGAAAACAACAGGATCAACATGGATGAAAAGGGGTGAAGGCTCAAATTTGAGTCTTGTGTGCCAACCGCATAGCAACCAAATCCTACCCAGGTCTACCTAAGTCTAGTTTGTTGGAACTGTAGAGGTTACCCTTGGAGGAGGGGACCTGGGATAGGGCCTATTGTAGAAGGTAGAGACATAATTTGTCTCACATAAACTCATGAACATGATGGTTGCAAAAATCCTATTTTTGACGGTTATTTGAAGTTAGTAGTTTGGAAAGAGGCAGCAGAAAATGGCAAAGGGTACAAAGGAATACTGGTTTTAGTGAAAGAAAAAGAAGGTCGTCACATTCAATTAATGAAAGAAGATACAAATAAACAATATCTATGGTTCAAAATAGCAGAGAATGAGAACGTCATAAGAATTGCAGCATGTTATTTTGTGCCTCAAGTATCAAAAACTTACAAAAAATAAGGGATTGGACAACAAAGATCCATTTGCAGCTTTAAAGCAAGATATTGTCGCATATTCTCAACAGGAAGAAGTTCTTTTAGTGGGAGATTTCAATGCTCGAACAACAAATCAACATGCTAGTATTCTTTGTTGCAAAGAGGATCACAATCCTATATGGCTCATTGAAGAGGAGAATTCTCGATGGTTGAGATGTTCAGAAGATGACAAAGTTAGTAATATTTTTGGAGAGGAGTTGCTTACGTTGTGTGGTGCTTTCAACTTAATTATCTACAATGGTCTAGATAGATGGAAAAAGTATGGGAACTTCACTTGCAACACATACAATGGAGCGAGTGTTGTTGGCTGTGCTATTGGTTCACAAAACCTAATAGAAAGAATAGATGAAGTTAAGATTGGAGAGCATATTTGGGACTTAAATTTAGATCATAACCCAATATATTTAAAGTTATCCTGGTTATAAGAAAGACATAATAGGAGGAAAACCCAATGTTCTCAACAATTGGCATCAAGGGGAAAAATTCTTCTAACACAAAAAAATTTCACTATCTTCAAAACAATGTTGAGGAGAACAATTCAGAAGGAGAAAGTTGGTCCCCAGAGCCTCAACAACCATGAGTTAATAGAGATAATCCAGGGTGCACTTGAGAAGTGAGAAAGAGCAAAAAATAGGAAATCATAATCAAATTGTTTTCCTGTAAATGCGTGGTTCGATGAGGAATGCAAAATGGCAAGGATAACCTTGAAAAAGGAAGGAGAGGGGAAGATGAATGTAAAGTTATATAAGCAGATTTTAAAAAAGAAAAAATATGAATTCATGCAAACAAGGCGAGAAGAGCTGATATATCTAGGCAAGAATAACCCAAATCTTTGTTGGCAGGAACTTCAACCAAGGAAGAAGAAATTTGAAAATAATATTACATCCAATCAGTGGTTTGACTATGCAAGGCAATTCTATGAAAAAGAATTAGAGGTTGAGCCTCCTCCCAGGATCAACACATCTACAAAGCTTTTCACAGTACATGAGGTGGAGGCAGGAATTAAAAAGTTGAAAACAGGGAAGGCAAAGGACTTGGTTGAACTTCAAGCAGAGTATCTAAAGTGGGGAATGAACATTTTGGCACCCCACATCATGGAAATATTCAACAATGTCATTCAACAAGGATTCCCAAGGGATTGGACAACTAGTCTAGCAATTCCCTTTTTTAAAGTGGAGAAATTAATAATCCTTCCAACTATAGAACCATTATGATCAATCCTTTGTTTGAAAAGATTTTCAATGGCATGGTAGAAAATATAATCAGTAAGTGGGCAGAAGTAAAAGAAAAGAGGGAAAAAGGGCAAGCAAGTTTTAGGCCGACGCATTCTACAGTTGATCATGGTATCACACTAAGACACATTGTTGAAAAGGTTTGGGGGAGCAAAGAAGAAGTATTTTGTTGTTTTGTTGACTTCAAAAAGGCATTTGACATGGTCCCTAGAGAAAATTTGTGGCGTAGAATGGAAGAACTCGAAATTCCTTTACAATATAGAGCTGTTGTCCATAGGCTTTATGAAGAGGTGCAAGTCAAAATTAGAACTTCAGCATGCATTTCAGAAAGTTTTAGAAGTGACATCGGAGTCAAGCAAGGTTTCCCTTTATCCCCTACCCTTTTTGGTTTATATATTGACAAACTGGAAGAGTGGCTAAATTTTCAAGGTGGGGATGGGGTTCGATTGGGGGAGTTTGTGATAAAGCTTATTTTATATGCCAATGATCTTGTGCTGGTAGCTAAATCGGCCCATGGATTGCAGATGCACCTATATGCCCTTGAGAATTTTTGTAAAGTAGTGGGGATGCAAGTCAATACTAGTAAGACCAAAATAATGATTTTCTCTAATAAAAGGAAGCAAAGCCAACATGCGTTCTTCTTTGAAGGCAACATTCTTGAAGAAGTAAATGAATATAAGTACCTCGGGATTGATTTCAACAACAAGCTTAATTGGGAGGATTGCAGAAAGAAAAGAATTTTAGGAGGGTGGAACCCACTATATCCACTTCAAAATAGATGTAGAGAGGCAGAGTTATGGGATTGGAACATGATCAAAGTACTTTTTGGACTCCTAGTTTGTCCAGTGCTATTATATGGGTGTGAATTGTGGGCTAGTAGCATCCCTGTTTCAAAATGAAAACAATTTGAAAAAATTCAAAAACGCTTGATCATGAACAAGTTCAAAATAAAAAGTTCGGTTCCCTATGAGATAATGTTGAGTGAAACAGGGGAAGCTCCCATCGAATAAATTGCCATGGTGCATCTTATGAGGTATCTAAAAAGAATTGAGCAAATGGGATGAGGTAGATGGCCTAAAGTTATCTTCAATGAAGGTATGAGTGAAAGAAAGAAATCATGGATGAGACAAAACAACAAATGGATGCAAAAATGGAATATTTGCCTGAATGCATGTCCCACAAATAGCAAGGAGTTAAAGAATTTTGTGCTGGAGAAGTTCCGTAAGGGTATATGGGGAAAAGAGTTGGGTAGAAAGAAGAAGTATTATGTTCAGGAATTCAACCCCACTTGTGATCTCCAACAAAAAGAATATATTGGAGCTAACATATTGTGGAGAGCAAAGGTTCTTATTGCTCAATTAAGAACTAACTCACATCAACTTTGATGTGAAACGGGGCGGTGGAAGAGACCTAAAGAAGCTTGGGCGGAAAGGGTATGTACTTTTTGCACTTCTGGGGCAGTGGAATCAGAAAAACATTTCATTTTGGAATGTGACGCTTTCAGAGACACTAGGGACAATTACCGCAATATGTTAGCATCAATTCCATGGCGTTGTCTTTTCAATGAAGAAACTGTTAAAAGGTTGGGTCACCTCATCATCAATTTGAATAAGAAGAAGATTGAATTATAGAAGGCAAAAAACAAGGAAGTTGGTGGTCCCATAGACTATTTTTAGTCTCGTGAACAATAAAATATCATTCATTCATTCATGCTTTCATAATATGCGAAATGTGACCACTGTATTATAATATTATATATATATTAGCCAAAATTATTAGCATGTATAATTATAAATATTGAAAAACACATTTATTATACATATTGAATTTATTATTATTATTTTATTACAAAATAATGTAATAAAAACATTTTCCGATGGGCTCATTTAGTTCTTCCAACTTCCAAAATTATGCTCGAGAATGTGAGTAATAAATCATCCAATTTCCACACTGTAAATCATAAATCAGCCAATTTTAACTTTTAACTTTTCCGTTCGAGTGGAATTTAAAGTTAGTCCAACTCCATTTCTGAGGTTATTGATATCAATAGTTTATAATTTTATTTTAGTAAATGACGAGTAATAATTTTTTTAGTAAATGGTGATAAAAAGTGTATTTAAATTCTAAACTTACTGAGGTTACTCAGTTAGTCGAATTCCATGGGGTTATTGATATTAATACTTTATATTTTTGAATAAAGGACGATTAATAGTATATTTAAATTCTCATTTTAATTCCAATATTGTTATTGATATCAATAGTTTTTAAAAAATGGTTAAAATTATAGAATTTTGAATTGTATTCATATAAATTTGTTTATTTGTTTATAATTGGTATAAATAATAATATGGGTTTGTATTAATGGTGATATAAAGTGATGTTCTGTTATTATAATTTTTATTATGATATATATATTTTATTTTATTTATTTATTGTATTTAGAGGAATTGGTAAGGGATATTATGTCAATTTTAATTTTTATTGTTATATTTTTGAAGTGAATTTATGTGCATTTTAATGGATGGCATATATGGTTTAGTTAGAGGATTTGAACTCTCAAAACTTATATTTCACAAAAATATTTCATATCATAATGATCTTTAATCTAACCACCTCTAGAGACTATTATAATATAAAATTGACTCTATCAATTATTGTTTATTCATACTCACAACATAAAGAGATAGTTAAAATCTATCTCCAACTAAGTGATTTACATCTCAAAACTATATAAAATAAAATAGTTTATCATAAAAATTAAATTTATAAAAAGTTAATTATTATTTTGAAAATTAAATTTTAGAACACTAGAAAATAAAATGTAAAAAATTATATTAAAATAAAATGATTTATATAAAAATTAAATTTACAGAAGGTTAGTTATTTTTTTGAAAATAAAATTATTTAATATTGAAAATTTTAAATCTTAGAACACTACAAAATAAAATGTGAAAAATTATATTACATCATGCAACATGTTTATCAGAACAATAAATGTTTATTTTAAAGAAAATTTTTATTTATTTTTATAATTTTAGTTATGTAATATAAATTAATTAATTTTTATGGAGTTTAGTTTTTATCAAATCTAGGTTTAAATCTCATTAAAAAGTTCAAAAAAAAATTGTACCAAATAACATCTAAATTTGAATTCTTACTCATAAAAAAACAACATTTTATTTAACATTAAAATTAACCCTAACTTGAAGTTTTATATTTTTCTTTTTCTAAATTGGACTAATTCTGTTAATAAAACATAGTGTACAGGTCAAAACTTGCCTCCGGAATTGCTATGCTAGCCAATTTCGGGGGGGAGTAGGAGTCAAAAAAATAAAAAACTGACCACCCCAGATGGGGAAACTGGTTTGAAGGTCGCTGCCCTCAGAGGGGAAACCAACATTGTCCAAAAACGACAAAAAGTTTGATAGATTGCTCATGAAATGCATAATAACAGAGGAATTGAACAAAACTGATAGAAGAAACCTCTCATTTCTATGGTTGAGTGTCATGCTAGGTGTCGCGTGGCGGTGGCAGTGATGCCTCCACAATGGGACACCTGTATTCATTAGAGGAGTCATCATTTTCCTTCGAAGGCTAGGCGGCAGGTTCTGGCATGGTAGAAGTGCAGACAAAGCTGGCGCTACCCTTTCTCCTATCACCACCCGACCATTCAGGATTACCGCTATCCCTGCTCTCACTGCTGGTGGAGTGAGTATCAGGCTTGACCGGTAAAGCTACGGACTTCCACGAGAGTTGTGGAGCCGCTGGAGGGATTGTGGATTTCCATGGTCGCTTTTTGGAGCTTATTCCCGCAGAACTTGAAGGCGCTTCCTGGAAGCTGACTGTGATTGTGGCTAAAAGACGGGGTTTGTCCATTGAACAGTCAAAATGGAACTCGGCAAAATTCTGTTCAGGAGGCGGGGAGCGACTGTCAGAGTGGATGGATAAGGGTGGTCGAGAGGCCTGACCACTTCCTCTACCACGACTGCACCGCATCTGATGCCTCCGTGACATGATGGAACTGGAAGAAGTATGAGAGAGGCTAGTGAGCAGAGGTGAGGAGGTATAGTGAGCGATGGGGTCGACGAGCTAGAGTTGCGGGAAGGAATGACAAGAGGAGCAAATGGGTGTAGAATCAAGCCTGAAGTGGATGTCGCAGTGTGCCTCTGTGGGCGAGTGAGAGCTCGGAGCCGAGACAACAAAAAGACATAAGCGACAAGAGGAGAATGGTAGCAGGGGAGGACGTGGAGCCATTATGAAGAGCTTGGGGCGGCAATCCGGACTGGCATTAAGACTAAGAGTAGAGATAATTAAGGTTGTATGAGGCGAGCAGCTGGTGTAATTTAAGGCTGCCGGACAGGCCCCATGCGTGGCCATTTGGCTAGGCCATGTGGCACGCGATGGGCCTGCCACCTCCCATTTTCGTTCAAACACCCACAACTAGGGAACTTGAAGTTTTATATTAATTTATTGGAAGTTTTATATTAGTTTATTGGAAAAAAATAAATAACAACAAAAATAATCACTTTTGAACAAAGAGATATTAACATATTAAAATATAAAGTATTAACATTTGCTTTGAAAATAACAACTAAGCTGTAATGAAATGCGGAATTTAATTGTTAATTAATGAAAGTGCATTGAAAAAGTTGGTATCGATTCGAAATATAATGGTTTAAAAAGAAGTGGTTAGGTTCCAAAGCAAATTGTTTTTGTTTTTGATATAAAACATAATTTTTAATTTTATAGGTAAGAGTGAAATTACCACCATCTTACTATAAAGTAATTGGTTGATTTTTATAAATTAGAGTTTTTAATTTTTAGAATGATTGTGATATGGAGTTGTTTATGGAGGTGGAAATTTTGTCTCGAGAGTAAATTTTTTTCTAGAATTTAACTATATTTTCTTTAAAAAAATTGATGGTAGGAATGCTTGAATCTTGTTTTTGATGGTGGAAATGGATTTAGCACCATCTAAACCCAAAACACTCAAAATTTTGAAGCATGGCAGGTGTAACCGGGATTTTCTAAATTTTTTGTCAGATTTTACCAAAATTGTGTTGAGATTTCCATTGTTTTTGGGAAAATTTGTTGCCTAGTTAGACTACATTAGTGATATTAATACTTTATCCCATTACTTATAACATGAGTGGTTGAGATATTTATAATTTAATATTATTGTATAAATTATAATTGATTATTAATGAAAGTTTGATTAATTAGTAAAGTGAGAATATTTTTATTAAAATGAAAGTCTTTATAATAAATTAATAATTTTACATAGTGTAGGTTTCTGTTTTAGTTGTTCTAATATTACTTTTTTTGTCCTTATGGACTTTTAGTGCAACTTTGCCTCTAGAATCTTGTTTATATCATGTCCTCATTTTCCTTGCACTAAGTTGATCACACCATTGGCTTGCCACTTCAATGTCCTAGAGGTTCAATACAACAAATTTCTATTGGATGGAAATTTTGTTTTTCGTGGTGACTTTGTCTTACCCCACTGGTTCTGGCCACTAAAATGACTTTATGCCCATCTCAAGTCCTACCTCCCCTAATTTTCAACTCTATTTGTGGCTAGATCCATGGTGTACCTTTAGGATTCCCTTATGTCTAGTAGTTATATAACCAAGGTCATGGAACAAATATTCTTGCCTTTTATGGTCTTTAAAGTACTTCTATCTTCTTTACAATGCTAAATCTCACAGAGTTTCACAAATAGAGATCCACCACATAAAATTTGTAAGTGAAGGAAGAAGCTTCTATCCATCCCTGTGTAAAATGGTTTGTCAATGTTGAATTTCATGTGCGAGAAGATAGAGACCACATCCTCAAATTTACGCGATGGTACTAGGACAAAGTAGACTTATGCATGAAGTCCCATTTACCAACCTTTGATCCTAATACAAGCACTCTTTCCATTGTCCTATTCTCCAACTTTCCTCTCCAATTCTATGGTAGTATTCATGGTACAAACTATTAGAAATGTCATTGGAAAATTCTAAAATTGGATTAGAAATAGTAATGAGGAACATCATTATGTACACTTGAATATGCATGAACATGGTCTTCAATAAGGTATTTTAAAAGAGATTAATGTGGTGGCCAAAAACTACATTTAGTCTTTATCTCTCGACTACAAGCATGTTATTGAAGAGTAAAACCTACTTTAAAATAGGTTGTACAACAACTCAACTACATATAAAGGCTCATAAAAAAGGCCAACCTAAAAGACCCTCTAAGAAGCCAACTTTAAGGCATGGAGATTTGGAGGATCATCACCTCATCAACAAAGATCCACCCCAAATCCATTAAGAGAGACAACCTCCAAACCCTCACCCCCTTGCCATCCCACCATAATCTTTGAGAAAACACCTTTGGGTATGCCCAAAGAAAAGAAAAAGACATAGCACCCCAACCAATCTTCCTCTTCCATAAAGCAAGGGTTAACTAGCAAATACAAGGATTAACTAGCAAATATAAAGATTAAACCATTAATCTTTGCAACAAACATCTATTAAGACTTCTCCTCCTTGTTTAAACCATTTCTCGATCATAACACAAAAATAAAAGAAAAATAAAATGACATCCCAACAATAATATTGAATATCGAAAAACAATAATATTAAACACACAAAAACCAAAGACAATTAGAAAAAAAAAAAAAACTTTATGAACCCGTGATGCCCCTCTTAAAATAATGAGTGGAGACCCAACAAAATTTAAAAAATCACCAAAAAGAAAAAGTAAAAGTCATAGTAGCTCTACCTAACGGGACTCTAAATCAAGATAGAATCTATTCTAACATGTATTGCTTTATAATTTGTTTTGTGGTCTATTGGTTTATAATTAGTGAGAGCATATTAATGTAATATCTTTATTGAATTTGAATTGCTTTGAAATAGGATGTAATTGTACCCTATATTATAACATTTAATGGATAAATAAATTAGAAAAAAATAAAATATAATAAAATACTAGTACGTTAAGAAGTCCCAATGAATAGTAGCCCAACATTTAATGGATAAATAAATTAGAAAAAATAAAATAAAATAAAATCCTAGTACTGTCAGAAGTCCCAATGAATAGTAGCCCTTACCGTGAGGTTATCCTCAAACCAACTGTTGACCATTTTCGAAAGACGGACATCAAAAGCATTTTCTTGTAAATAAGATCCTGCGGAGGGTACACTTTACCTAAAATTTTGTGAGAACCTATCTAGCCAGCTATCTTTCACATGGATGCATGTTTGGCCGTCCGATATAGGAGAATCGACGGGTGGCAGAGCGTCGGGTTCCCAAGGGTTGAGGTGATGTCACGAGGTGGCCCACCGTCACTAACGTCGGTGTACAAAAGTTTTTAATGTCTCGTCACTTAAGAACAAAAGCCAGTCGACAAGCGACACCACAGAGGGAACGTGGTTATACTGGAGCTTTCCATCTTTCCCTTCTCTCTGAAACAGCAGAGCAGAGCAGAGCAAGAACTGGTGATTTGAGGTGGGTTTGTTGGCAAAAATGAGAATGGAGGGGATCGATCTCAGTGCACTGGGCTTATGGGCGAGCTTCACACTGGTTCTCATGTCGGGTGCAGGGGTTGAAGCTTACCAGAATTACACAGTCGGAGACAAGCTGGGATGGTACGACAATATCATGAAGCCCACTGTCAATTATGCCAAGTGGGCTGTTGGCAAGAATTTCAGCTTGGGAGACTTTTTAAGTGAGTGAAATCACAGATCTACTTCATTCACATTCATTCTGAATTTTTTTTGGTTGGTTTGAAGTAGGGTAGATTTGAATTTAATTTAACGATTTATCCAATATTTCATAGTGAATTTGAACTTTCATAATTTACATAATATTTCATAACATAGCGAAATTGCGAGATTGCATTGCCCTTTGCTAAAACACTAAGAACTTCCTCATTCTGTTGTTGTTGTCTGTGCAGTATTCAACACCGACACTAACCATACAGTGGTTCAGACTTACAACCAGACGACATACACGACCTGTGACGTCAATGACGACTCGGACGACGTCATCGAGTGGTCGAATTCGGAGCCGTCGGCCAACGCGCGGCCGACGACGGTGTCGGTACCCCTGGAGAAGGAGGGCATGAACTATTTCTTTTCCAGCGATTATGACGGATGGCAGTGCGCCAAAGGGCAGAAGTTCCAGATCAACGTGACTTACGGGCAGGGCCTCCCTGCTGCCCTCCGGGTTCCTCCCGCCGCTCCCGCCGCTCCCTCTCCCGACGATAGCACGGACGTACCGGCCATCACAAATGTACCTGCCGTCACAGGTCCCGTCGCCGACACAACCCCCGACACGACCAGCAACACAGCCTCTGCATCCGACCCTGTGGTTAGAATCGATGGTTTATTTGTCACAGTGGCCCTTACCGTTCTCTGTAATTTAGCGATTTTTATCGCAGAGATCTGATTCAGAGGATTATGCTAGGCTTGCTCTTAAGTCCATGTATTTTCCAAGAATTTAGTGTCGGGCAAGTTGCAGATCAACGTTTTTAGGCTATTCTTTTATATATTTCGTTTTATGACTAATGTGTAGCTAACTATCCATTCATTCATGGCTCTGTACGGAGTGCTGTGTGCTCGAGCTATTCTTGTAGCAGAATAATGAATTTGATAGGTAAATGATTTTGGTTTTCAAGTTTTTATGGTTATTGAAGAAATTTTCAGATTATTTATAATGTTATAAAATAATGGTCAATATTTCAAATCTCACTAGAGATCCATCAAATCACAATGCATCTGAAATTCTACAAATTATATGTACCACAGTGGATCTGAAATTCTACAGGTTATATGTTAAATTCTACTTTAAATTCTACAGGTTATATGTTAAATTCTACTTTAAATTCTACAGGTTATATGTTAAATTCTACTTTAAATTCTACTTCATACCACAGTGGATCTGAAATTCTACAGGTTATATGTTAAACTCTACTTTAAATTCTACTTCATACCACAGTGGATCTGAAATTCTACAGGTTATATGTTAAATTCTACTTCTTTACACTGCAGGCTCAAAAGGGTTCTTGAGTGAAATTTTAGTGAAAATTATTTTATTTAGGTTTTGTCTACTTATTTTACACTTTGAATTACAATTACAAATTTTTTTTTGGGGTTAGGTAGTGTTTTTTACTATTTAAAATTCAATATATAAATTTATTCCATACTTCGAAAAACTCCCTGGAAATTTAAATTGTGCAAAGTTTACTGTTATTTTAACTAATTCTTGCCAAATTTGGAGCAAAACTAAATAAAAAATACGACAGTTGAGGCATGGACATCGGAGAAATTTGAACTTTAACCCATATGCTGCTGCTGTAGCAATTGCCACCATGAGTAGAACCATCACTGCTGCAGTTGACCATATGCTGCTGCTGTAGCAATTGCCACCATGAGTAGAACCATCACTGCTGCAGTTTTTGGTAGATACTGCTTCTGCAACTGTATAGCTAGCAAAGTAAAAACGGTTTTTTTTAGGTATTTCATCGTGTAAGTAAGGGTGAAATGTTAAGGGTTAATTTTGATTGATACAGGATTTTAAATGGTTGGTCAGTAGGGCTGGTGGTATGTCTCGATCAGGAATCAATTGCTTGTCAATCACATGTTGACTGGACATTGGGCTGCTTTCAATGCTTGAAGTGGACCTGATAAGAATAAAATACAACACTGTATGAATGAATGGTCCACTTTTGTCCCTTTCTTTATAAGTGATAAGATGGCATTGGGGAAAGTTGAACACTTGAAAATTTCCATTTCATTTATTTTGGAAAATTTTATTTGGTGTTGGGTTATAATGTTGGAAAATTTTATTTTAGGGAATTTGAACACTTGAAAATTTCCATTTTATTTATTTTAGAAAGTTTTATTTAGTATCCTGTTATAAAGTTGGAAAATTTTATTTAGTGTTGGGTTATAAAGTTTGAATATATATATATGTAAACTTTTATTAGATAAAAAAAAATGATTTGCCCCATTGTTAACTTCTTGATGTAGAGTTTTCTCAACACCTCGCCCTAATTCTGAAACCCGGCAAGGACAATCTAATACATCCTCTTATATATTCATAAAATCTTCTCCACTAATATGTGAAAGTAAAAATCTCCCCCAAAGACGAAGTTAAAAAGGCCCTCTTTGATATGGATCCGGATAAGGCCCCTGGGCCGGATGGCTTCTCTGCCAGGTTCCTTCAAGTCTGTTGGCCGATTGTTGAAAAGGATCTGCTCAAAATGGTTCAGAAGTCTCAAAATGCTCAGAAAATAGGAGGTAGCACAAACTCCGCTTTTCTAGCCCTAATACCAAAGGAAAAAGGGGCCAACAATTTCAGCAGATTCCGCCCGATTTCCTTATGCAATACTGGGTACAAGATTATCACTAAAGTTATTGCAAATAGACTGAAGCTCATTCTTCCCAAAATAATTCCGGAGAATCAAGGAGGCTTCATTCAAGGAAGGCAAATCATGGACAATTTCACCCTTGTTCAAGAAGCAATCCACTCAAGTCTTCTTCGAAAAGAACAAGGTATGGTGATTAAACTTGATTTAGCAAATGCCTTTGATCGTGTAAATCATAGCTTTCTATTAAAAGTAATGAGCAAATTTGGTTTTGGAGCAAATTTCATCAAATGGATCCGGGCATGCATCTCGGAGCCTTAGATCGCTCCTCTTGTAAATGGAAGAGCCACTGAGTTCTTCAAAGCTTCACGAGGGCTAAGGCATGGGTGTCCTCTTTCCCCCCTGCTTTTTGTCATCCAAGCCTCTGTCCTCAGCTACCTGTTAGACAAAAAGATGCAAGATCAAGATATCAACGGACTGTGTATTGCAAGAGGGGTAAAAAATATAAACCACGCCCTATTTGCGGACGACACTCTGTTCTTGGGAGCTGCCTCTCTCTCCTCCGCCTCTAAATTTAAAGCAGTTTTGGATGATTTCAGTGAAGTCTCTGACAGCGTGGTAAATAAGAACAAATGCCATATCTACAGCTGGAACACCCCGCCCAGATTGCTCTCCGCTATATCTAGATGTTTGGGTTTTGCTGCCTCCTCCAATTGGACCTCCTTTAAATATTTAGGCCTTCCTGTTTTTCATAAGAAATCTACAAGCAAAGACTGGCTCCCTCAGCTGGAAAAATTCAAGTCTAGGATCCAAGCCTGGGGCTTCTCCTGGCTCAACACTGCTGGCAAATATGTCCTTATTAAATCTGTGCTCTCCAGTCTTCCCCTATTTCAATTCGCTGTGCTTCTTGCTCCGACATGTATTTTAAAAAAAATGGAAGAATTCATGCGGAGGTTTTTTTGGAAGGGAGGTAAACAGAATGAAAACAAGATTCCCCTTATCAGCTGGGAAACCATCTCCAAGCCTCTGAGGGAGGGCGGCTTGAATTTCAAAAATCTCTGTCAGCAAAACGTGGCTATGGTAGCCAAGATTATTTGGAGGATCATTGCGCCCAAGCCTGGTTGGGCCCAATTGGCTCTCTGGAAAAAGTATTTCAGGGGTCCTCGTTCCTCCTGTTTAGACAATGTAATCCATGTTCCTTATTCGTCTTTTCTCAAACTGTATGTTAAAGCTGCTCCCTTGATCAATGCGCACTCCTATTGGATTCCAGGAAATGGAAAAAAGATCAATATCTGGGCTGATAAAATTATGAATAACGACCCAATTGAAGACAGAGCCTCCATTAGAGCGCTGCGTTGCTGGATGGATAGAGAGGGGCTGTGTTCGTTGTGGGATATTTCTCTTTGGAAAGACTCTGCCTGGGCAGGGTGGAAACGAATTGAGGTGCCGGCTCACCTGACACTCGAATGGTCCATGCTGCTGGACCTTCTCCATGGCTCGGCACCCACGCGCATGAGGAAAAAAGATGTGAAAGGCTGGGGGCCGAATGCCAAAGGTTACACTGTCTCCATGGGATATCACAAGCTGAAAGAGAGGCCTTACGTCCCCCCTGACCCTGCTCCTTGGCAGGGGGTCTGGCGTTTCCCTTCATGGCCCAAAGTTGACTTCTTTGCTTGGCTCCTCTGCCACGGCAAGATCCTTACGTATGACATCTTGCAGAGAAAAGGGTTCTATGGTCCCTCCATTTGCTCGCTGTGCAATGAAAATGCTGAGACTGCTGTCCATCTAGTCCTCGAATGCAAGTTCTCTAAGCAGATCTGGTCCTCCTTCATTCACAATTTGGATCCCAACTTTTTGCTACCTCGTTCCACTGCTGATCTTTTTTCCAATTGGGCAATCAGATATCCTGGCCCTCCTTCTAAAAATCAGCTTATTAAATCTGCATGGGCTGTCCTTCCAAAGGTTATTTGTTGGCAGATCTGGCTAGAACGAAACAGAAGAATCTTCAGAAATATTAAACAGAATCACAAGGTCTTAGAAATCAAGATTAAATGTCATCTAAAGGAGTGCTTGACTGATATAAAATATGATTCCAATCTCAGCCAACAGGACATTGCTTGGGGATCTTCCCTTGACTTGCAATTTCAACCAGCAGTTAGAAACGTCCCTCCTCTCAAAGACTGGAAAATAAGGAAATCCGAAACTGACCTTCAATACTGGCTCAATTCACATTCAAGGCACTCTCTCTTTTTGATGGGGCAGCAAAGGGAAATCCGGGCAAAGCTGGTGCGGGAGGTGTTGTTGTAAGTCCAATTGGGGAAAAAATTCATACCTTTGCTTGGGGGCTTGGATTCTCATCCAGCGTTCAAGCTGAAGCTTTGGCCCTCTACCAAGGCCTCAAGATCCTCAAAGATTTAAATATAAGAGAAGCAAATGTCATAGGGGATTCCCAGATCATTATAAACGCAATGGTTTCCAACTCCCCAGCCTCGGATCTCAAGTTAGCAAGGCTGATATCCAGAATTAAGGGTATGGAAAACGATTTTCAGAAGTTAAATTACTATCATGTGCTGAGAACTCATAATAAGCAGGCGGACATTGAAGCCAATAAAGCTACCCTCCTCTCTGCCGGGGTCAAGATGAAAGACGAAGAAGAATCTTGGGAACCTATCCCTTAAGCTGTCCGTTGTCATGTTTCACTGTTGGCTCTTAAATAAATTTGTTTGTATCTTCAAGTTAGGGAAAATCTCTGAAATAGAAGTTCTTGATAGTCTGTCATGGAAGAAATTTGCAAGCTTCGGCTGCATTTTCAATATTAGCAGTGAGATGCTTCAGGATTTAGACATCCTCAATGTAATCAGATTTCTGGCATTCAGGCCAAGATGAATATTAATACCACATAACCGTTTCTGTCAAAAAAAAAAAATATGTGAAAGTAAAAATCTCCCACTACGATGCAAGGCTATTATA
Source organism: Pinus albicaulis (assembly GCA_034641835.2). Classification (NCBI taxonomy): domain Eukaryota; kingdom Viridiplantae; phylum Streptophyta; class Pinopsida; order Pinales; family Pinaceae; genus Pinus; species Pinus albicaulis. The sequence continues at coordinate 1,949,611,031 of CM076578.1, forward strand.
ATACTCACATTTATTTTTTATTATATCTCATTGTTTGGACCATGGTTAACTTTCTTCTATCAATTTTCAATCAAATCCTCCCGGGCCTGCGCTGGTTATTACTTCCAGAGTGCAGAGAAAGCTAACTCATCAATTTTCTATAAGTTTGGATATGATTTAAAGTGGACCCATCTTCTTTTCTTTAGGAAAGCCAAGGCACAATAGATTGTCTTTCATGGCTCGTCCGACATTTACCCGTTCTATTCTGGGCAGTGGGTATCAAAATTAACAATACACTTTTTAAAGTAACGAGTATGGCATAAAATCTCATCATTTCAACCCGAGGATTCGTAGTTTCACATATTCGTGGACACGTGCAATAGGATATTTTTTTTGGGACGTGTTTTGCGAGAATGGTTATTTGTAATATTTAATATATATTTTATTTTCTTTTGATTTTGAATTTATGATCTTATGATTTGGAGAAAGCACATGCTGTTAATCATTAGTCTTACTCAAGAAATAAATGTGTTGTTTTCACTTAGAGAGCTAGAGTAAGATTGTGGATACCAAACTAGTTATGGATAAAATCACTCAATACAACAATATTTATAAGCATAAAATTATTATAACAATATTTATCAAGACATATTATAATTAATAATATTACTAATAAAATTTTAAAAATAAATGAGAAAGATAAAAACCATTCTACCTAATTATCTAAAATTTATTTATAAAAAATAAATAACTTTATTATATTACATATAACTTATTTAATTAATTTAACATATAAATTAAAATGATTGCTAAAATATCCCATTAAAATATACATGCAAACATCAATCTTAAAAAAAAAAAAAAACTAGCTCCTTTAATAATATAAAGAAATTTTATTAATTTTATATTTTAATAAAATAAAACTCTATTCTTATTAAAATATTCATATTAGCATATGAGTTTCATTTTTATATTAAATAAAACTTTAAATCCCTATTAGCACAAGAGTGTTGGAGTATCCCATTAAAATATAAATGCAAAACCTCAATCTATTTAAAAAAAAACAACCTAAAACATAAACCTTTATTAATATAAAGAAAAAGCACATATACAATAAACCTTTAATAATATAAAGAAAATGGCACATAAAAAAAACCTTTAATAATATAAAGAAAAGGCACATATACAATAAACCTTTAATACCTTTAATAATATAAAGAAAATGGCACATATACAATAAAGTTAGTGCATAAGCTTTTTCAATTCTTATAGCTTTCTCATCTTAAAAGAATAACAATATGGTGTTTATTTGTTTTTTTTAATCAATATGTATGAAGATATTTATCTTATTATTTGAAATATATAACTAGCACAACTATATTAATAAATGTGGTGGATATGAGTATATCCACCATATGCATAGTTAAAATAAAGCATAAAATTATTATAACAATATTTATCAAGACATATTATAATTAATAATGTTAATAATATAATTTTCAAAATAAGTGAGAAAAATAACAACCATTCTACATAACCATCTAAAATTTATATATAAAAAATAAATAACTTTATTACATTACATATAACTTATTTAATTAATTTATCATATAAATTGATATTATAATTTTATATTTTAATAAAATAAAACTCAATTCTTATTAACATATTAAGTTTTTTTCATGTTAAATAAAACTTTAAATCTCTATTAACATAATAATGCTAAAGTATCCCATTAAAATATACATGCAAACATCAATCTTCAAAAAAAAATACTAGCTCCTTTAATAATATAATTTTTTTTATTAAATTTATATTTTGAAAAAATAAAACTCTATTCTTACTAAAATATGCATATTAGCATATGAGTTTCCTTTTTATATTAAATAAAACTTTAAATCCCCATTAACACAAGAATGTTGGAGTATCCCATTAAAATATAAATGCAAAACCTCAATCTATTTAAAAAAAAAACAACCTAAAACAGAAACTTTTAATAACATAAAGAAAAGGCACATATACAATAAACCTTTAATAATATAAAGAAAAGGGCACATATACAATAAAGTTAGTGCATAAGCTTTTTCAATTCTTATGGCTCTCTCATCTTAAAAGAATAACAATATGGTGTTTATTTGTTTTTTTTAATCAATATGTATGAAGATATTTATCTTATTATTTGAAATATATAACTAGCACAACTATATTAATAAATGTGGTGGATATAAGTATATCCACCACATGCATAATTAAAATATTGTTTATAATACATAACTATAAAGAAAAAACACATATACAATAAAGTTAGTGCATAAGCTTTTAAAACTCTTACCACCTTCTCATCCTAAAAGAATAACCATATGGTGTTTGTTTGTTTGTGTTTTTTTTAATCAATATGTATGAAGATATTTATCTTATTACAATAAAAAAATGTAAAATATATAATTAGCACAACCATATTAATAAATATGGTGGATAATTAAATATCCACCACATGCATAATTAAAATATTGTTTATAATGCTATAAATATGTCTATCTAAGTTAATATTTCAAACTCTTTATTTTATTTTTTAATTTAGTATCATAAAAATTTAATAAAACCAAAATCATAATCCAAAAATAGTTTTGTTATGCACCTAATGGTAGACAATAAAATCTGTAGAAATTATATAACTTATGTGTTATATATCTAAGATTCTCTTGATCACACACTATTTTAACTTCATGCACAATACAAAATCTATTCCACCATTGATAATCACATGCGAAAATTAAATCAATTGCAATGCGCACATGAAACCATAAAAATTCACACACATTAACACAATTAAAAACGGGAAAGCCTGGAGCTAAAAACCCCAACTATCTGTATATAATATGTGTCATAAAGATCATGTAACAATCCTCATAAAAAACTAATCATATCAAGCTCTCAGTACAATACAATCGCTACACACTAATCAGGCTCGATCTTGCAAATCCATGCACCGATCTTTGCCACCTGCTAGCCTGCCTCTACTACGCAACCCTGCTGAAGAATGGCTCTGAATGAACTTGAATTCACCAAGCCTGCACTGTGCAATCCTCATTGGCATCTCCACTGAGTGTTGGATGCAATCAATGCATCACTATAGTCACAACTGATAGTCTATCTTTCCCTTTCACCTATCTCTCCACTGGTCTCCACTGAAACTGTCATGCACTGTAGTTAACTGATGTATTCTTTAGTTGATTAATAATTTATTATTTAGCGAATTAATTAACTAATTAATTCACACCACTCTCACTAGTATATCAATCAGTTAGACTAGATACAACTAGCTCAACTAAGTCTAATTGAGTTAAACTAAATACAACTCCACCAACTACTTCTATAACTCCACCAAACTCTGTCACATGAGTTCTAACTGAAGTCCTCATGCATTAGCTCCAGTAAACCCTCACGAATAGCGTAATTCCTTCGTCGTTCGTGCTACATCCGGCACTTAACTGAAGTGCTCCAAGAGAATATGATAATGTTTAGAGTCCAAATATTATTAAGAGCTAATAATATTCGACATATCTATTTTTAGACTGGCAGTCTAAAAATAGACTCCGCCCAATATGTCTAAAAATAGGAGTCCATCTATTTTTCCAACTTGACCAACCATCCACAAATAGCATCCTGCAACTCATAGAATATGATCGACATGTCTAAAAATAGACATAGTCTAAAAGTAGACTTTGCGCCAAAAATAGCCCGCGGGCCCACTTAGTGAAGGCGACTCTTTTCACTAAGCTCATCATCTTGTTGAATCTCAACAAAATCTAGTGACCAATAGCATTAGCTGGAATTGTTAAGAAAACAGTAAATACATTATAAAATTTAGTTCCAATCTAAGATTTGAGTGTACAAACAATAAATACATTATAAATCTTTGTTCCGATCTAGGATTTTTGTGTTGTGCCTATGGTTGTAGTACCTTACGTGCCATTAAAGGCCATGATTTTCATCCATGCATTTAAGCTCAGTCTATAACTCATAAAGGTAAAAACAAAAGTACACTAGCTAGTCCAATACATATTTAAGGTATCCATAGCTCCTGCTAGTATATACAATAACGTGCAAATCCACCCGAAACTCAAATATCAAAATCTCTTCCACAACTTTGGAATTTAACTAGTAATTTTCTCATATATAGCTCCTACCACTTGTACACAAATGGAATGAATAGTCACTAACAACTTTCGAATAAATAAATGAATGAAACATTAACAATCAAAATTATAACAATGATGCTCCACATTACTAACATTTTTCAAAGAAAAGACCCATCATTTTATTAAATTGTAACTTTAAAAACCAAAAATGCCTATTTGGATACTTCAATCCTAAAATGTTATGTTGTAATAGAAATTGTAGAAATTTTATAAATATTGTGATGTGTTACTGGACTCTCTTGATCTAACAATTATATCCACTATTAAATAAAGAATCCTTCTACTTAATTCTTTGTGGAAATTTAATCGCCAGCAAACACATGAAGAAAAATCAATCACACATAACAAGATGTTTTTACCAGAAAAGCATAAAGATAAAAACTCTAACTATCATATATTATGTATATCATGGATCATGAAATAATCTCATACAAAACTCTACTCCAAGAGCTCTCAGTACAATATACAATCATCTCACACTATCATACAAAAATTCACTCACACATGCACCAATTTACTGCCTCCTGACAACTTGTCTCCATTGCACAATTCCTGCTGATGAAGATCCCTGAATCAATTCGATCTTGCTTTACCTTGACTGCACAATCCTCATGGGCATCTCCAATGTGTGTGTAGTTGCATTGAATGCACCACCATAGTCACAATTGATAGTCAACTAGGCATTTTCACCTATCACTTAATTGGGTCTCCACTGGATTTGACATGCATGTAGTTAATAGTAGTATTTATTCAGTTTCATGTGAGACCACTGTTTGTGAATTAATTAACTAATCAATTCACTGATCTTTCACTAATGTATCTTTAGTTACAACTAATTACAACTAGCACAACTGAGTTAAACTAAATAACAACTCACATAACTACACATCCAACTCTGTTACAACTTTGTATCACTCAGTTACAATGAAGTCCACTGCATGGTCCACCAACCAACCACTTCAACTCAAAATCCACTCAGCTAACTGATTTTCCACTTCAGTTAACTATTTCCAAGTGCTCATTGAAAATAGATAATTATTTATTGTTTAATTATTATTAAGGGCTTAACAATAATCGATGTGCATTCTAATTTTAGACATGCATTCCACGAAACAACTTCGCACATGCATTCCAAACTTAGACGTCCATCCATCCATATAATTTTCTCAACCATCTATAAATATATTACTGCTAAAAATAGACTTTGATCCAAATTCTAAAAATAGATATATCACCTAGAAATAGCTTGCGGGCCCCACCTAGTGTAGGTGCTTAATTTTCACTAGGATCATCATCTTGTTGAATCTCAACACTCCCTCTCAACAAGAAAGGGATTATCCTTCACCTCGATCCTGTTTCTATGGTATTCAAATTTGCCCCTGGTGAGCACTTTCCTCAGAATATCTGCATCCTGATCTTCCGTAGGAATGTACTGAAGCAACATGATATTCCGCTGCACACAATATCTGATATGATGATACCAGAAACACATGATTAATCGAGAGTTTAATGCAACTTTGATTATCACAATGAATCACTGTAGGATCTAAATGACAACTGAACAAATTGACTAGGATCTTCCCCATCCAGATAGCCTCACATGCAGCTTGACTTGCTGCCATGTATTCTTCTTTTGCTGAAATGAGTGCCATGGATCTCTGTTTCCTGCTGTACCAAGAAATAGTGGTAGATCCGATACTGAAAACCCCTCTTGATGTGCTCTTTCTACCCGTTGGGCTGCTTGCCCAATCTGCATCCGTGAAGCCATGTAACTTCACCTCAACCATCTGTCTGTACTATAATCCATACTCAGATGTGCCCCTGAGATATCTTAGGACATGCTTGCCCACCTTCCAAAAGAGCTTGGTAGGCTTAACAATTGCTTGACAAAGCTGAACCGAATAGCATATGTCTGATCTTGTATTAACTAAATATATGAGCGAACCCACCAACTGTCAATAGATAATAACATCTACTACCTCTGCTGATGTAGCATCCTATTTCCTCCAGTTTCCTGGAAGAGGAGTATCCATGGGTTTGCAGCCCTCCATGTGAAACTTACCGAGTATCTCCCTTGCATACTTTCCTTGAGACACGAACTGTTCAACTTCTCGCTGCCATATTTCCAATCCAAGGAAATAGTGAAGGAGACCCATATCCTTCATCTCGAACTCCTTTGCAAGGTCCTCTTTGCATGAGGGTATCTGCTGCTCATCACCAGTCAATATTAAATCATCAACATAAAGAACAATGATTAAAATATTACCCTCCACCACACTCTGGTATAGGTTTGCATCCCCCTCACTCTTGGTGAAGCTAATTCTAGTGAAATAACTATCGATCCGAGTGTACCAAGCATAGGGTGCTTTCTTCAGCCCATACAACGCTATTTTGAGTCTGTACACATGTGACTCACTGCTGAAGATCTCAAATCATTCAGGCTGCTCAATGTACACTTATTCCTCAATGATCCCATTAAGGAATGCAGTGTTCACATTCATCTGGTGAATGTGCCAACTCATCTGCACTGAGAGAGCAAGAATGGTCCTTATGGAAGAATACCGTGTGATAGGTGCAAAGGTTTCTTCATAATCAATCCCCTCGATCTGTGAGAAGCCCCGAGCCACAAATCTTTCCTTATACTTCTCAACACTCCCATCAGCATCTTGCTTTACCTTTTAGATCCATCTTGAACCTACCACTGATTTATCAACCAGCCTTGGAATAATTTCCCAAGCACTGTTTCTGACAATGGAGTGATACTCCTCCACCATTGCATCTACCCATGTGGGCCCCTGCACTGCTTCCTGAAAGGGAGATGGATCTATCACAATACATTTTCTCATGAGAGCCATGTATCCAGTGAATTGGTCAGGAGACTCTCTGTTTGCGCTGTGAAGTAGGGACTCCTACATTCTGTGCCGCATCAAGCTTCAACCTCTCAGCTTATGTGGTACGCCTTCTGCCAGTTTTGATGTTTGGATCTGCGTGAGTGGACTCCTCCACTCCATGAACATCCTCCTGTGTCTGATCCACATCTAGAGACTCATCTTTGGAAACAAGCAGTTCCTCCTCTGCATGCAAGTGTAGCTTCATCTCAAGTGACAACTTCATGGCTTTCTCCTCATTGAATTTTATATCCCGTCGCACCACAGTCATTCAACTGTTTGGAAAATACACACGATAATTATGGGGTGTTTCTGTGTACCCCACAAATATCCCAACTTCAACAGTCGGATCTAGCTTCTTCCTGGCGTTCTTGGTCACATGAACATAAACAGATGAGCCAAAAATCTTAAAGTGAGAAACATCTGATTTCTTACCAGTAAAAGCTTCTTTATGTGTGATCATGCCAAGTACTCTATGAGGACAATGGTTTTGCACATAAACCGCAATGTTGCATGCTTCCACCCACAAGTGCATTGGTAGGCCCTGATCATGTAGCATAGTTCGTGCAACACCCACGATCGTTCTGTTCTTCCTCTCCGCGACCCCATTTTGCTGTGGGTTATGAGGCACTATGAGTTCTCTTCAAATTCCTTCTTTTCTACATAAGTCTTTGAATTCGATCGAGATATATTCACCACCATTATCGCTCCGAAAATCCTTCACTTTCTTTCTGAACTCTTTCTCCACCAATGCTTTAAACTCATAGAACTTTGAGAATGTTTAATCTTTATTCTACATGAAGAAGATCCATCATCTACGAGAATGATCATCAACAAATATCACATAATACCTGTGTTTTTCTGTTGAAGTAACCAAGAATAATCCACACACGTCTGTGTGAATTCTCTCCAGGGTCCCCATAGCACAGTTCTCCTTTTCATGAAAGGTGGTCTTCACAAACTTCCCCATAGTACATCCCTTGCACCGATCTATGTGTAATATTCCAAAATTGGGATTGCTAGCAAGGTATGCCTGAAAAACGCAATTTTCAAGAATGTATGCTACAAAAAAAAATATTGGCCCTTGGATCCCTTATATCTAAGTATCTAAGTCCTAAATCCAAGAGGAAATCAGAAACCAAGCAGACTAGGTGAGGTAAACAAGCCTCTCAAACCTAGAATGGATGGAAAAATGCCCAATAATGGGACTGCAGCAATAAGTAAACCCAACGCTGAAGAAAAAACAATATATTCACTCATTAAATGTGTCAAGAAACACATTATCATCATTTTATGTTACAGCAACAACTTCTTCTTCATTTTAAGATCCAAAAATTGGGGAAAAACAATGTTTTAAGCCCTAAAAAGGTTAATTTCAGAAATATGCGTAAAAATAGAGGAAAATGAAGGTTCGATCCCTTATAATATATTATATGGGACTCACATATCAAATTTCATAAAAAAAAAATCACTCTAGCTATTTAAAAAAAAATTCCCCATCCCAGTATGGCTCAAAAAGGCCCAATCCCCATGAATTAGCTAATGCAGAATTTTCTGAAGCCTTCACAACATTTTTTCAGAGAGTTTATGATACAATATTATGGAAGATACATACATACATATTATTACATCAGATCATGGAGAAAAATAGAGTATTAGCCCCCTTTACACATTTTATACATGACCCAGCAAGAGGTTTTCATGAAGGTACAAGTGTAAGAATGAAAATTCTGTAGAATCTAGATCTGGAAAATGCAGTGCACTATAGCAATGGATTACAAATTAGATCTGGAAAAATTTAGTGCATGAATAGTTAGATTTACATCAGATCCATATAATAAAATGTCTTTATATTACATACCCCTTGGGGTTTTCTGCATTACATGAAAGAACAGGAGTAGATCTGAGATTTACTACAGAATATCTGCAGAATGATTCAAAAAATCTGAAGTAAGCAGAATAGTAAATAGATCATATCTGAAATAGACATGGATTAAATGGCTAATCCATGGATCACCATGGTGAAGGAAGAATCCATACACCAAAGATCTCTCCTCTAAACAATTGCCAAAACAACCTGCAATTCTGTAACTGAGAATAACACAGTTTCAGGGATTAAACTGCATAGTAAGCTTAAGGAACAGTTTGGTCTGATGCCAAGATCAAAATCATGAAGCCCAACAACTAATACACTCTTCCAGGAGGATAAAAGACTCACTCACTAAGAAGAGGCACTAGTATAATCTAGATCTGAGTAGATCTAGTCTCCACTTACTACAGCTCACTAAAAAAAGTAAATCCCAACAAGATTTATGTTGTCTAAGGGAGATGGAGCTTGGCCATATTCCTGATAGTGGAAGAGAAGTACAATGCCCTCCAAGAGCTACTCAATGGAAGGGGAGAGAATCCCTAAACAGGAAATCCTCACAAGTCTCTGCTAAACAACCAAGAGAACTCGAATTTTCTAAGCAGACATCAAAATCAAATATCATGAACAACCTTCTCTTGAGCCTTCCCCTTCCTTTTATAAGATGAGAGCTTGAGAAACCCTAAACCACCTTCAAAACTTTAGCCCCTTTCACATGAAGATCCTCCATATAAATCCGCGCTGATCAACAAGGAGGTTCAATGTATCTGGACAGTGCTGTGATTTGGTCCTATTGACCCAGTCAATCTCCTCAATCCTTTTCACATACAAGGGTATTTTATTGAGACAATCCTGATTTTCCTCTGTTCACATTGGGCATTGATTTATTTTGATATTTTTATCAAGCATGGGCCTCCTTACCCATTTATCCAACTACTAAGTGCAAAAATCAAAATTTTAATATTCCCCTTAGCTGCTTCCTAAAGTAGGAATATTACAATCCTCCCCTCCCAAATGTTGCTTGTCCTCAAGAAATTGCTAGTATAGAACTGAAAAACTCCCTCCCAAGGCATGGATTCTACAATGTGTTTGGGAACTAACATCTCCATGTAAAACCTCCACCCCCAAGCTATCATCCATACAAGATGAGTCACCCTCCAACATGGAAACTCATAAAAGATCTCCTCCACCCTTAACTCCTGCAATGTGGGTGGGCTGAATAACTGAACATGGTAGACAAAATGGCCTACCCCATGCTGTATTTCTCTCCACTCATAGCAAGTGTAGAGAACATGCTGATTTTTTGCTACAATCATATTGCCCTCAAGTGGCAAGAAGAGAAATAGATCTCCAAATATCCTCTCTCCCATATCATGGATCAAGCTGGCACAAATCCAAAATGAATGGCACATCATCATCATTTGGAATCCAAATCAGAAAAATGTTGAAGGTTACATGATACCAATGGTTCATTAAGTGGATACAATGCAATTTCCCCAACTGCCGCTTGAGAATATCATGTGGTAAGTTGTCCTTCAACAAGGTACTAACTGTGCATGAGTGCTCATCTACTATGTGGTAGTAAATAGAAATATATATCAGCTGTACATGATTAAAACAACAAGACAATGTGCCATACATTCCTTCTAAAATTTTATGATGAGTATGGAAAATTTCAGCCCATACTCTCTCAATAATAACCATAGCAACAAGGACTCTTGCTGCCTCCTTACATTATCAAAATGCAGATCTTGGAGCAATAATACATTGATGGACATGTAAGTTGTCTCATCAACCAAGTACAACCCATATCCCTCATACATCATGGGAAAGTTATCCTTCCTCCCAAAAAAATATACATACATGAAATACATCTCAAACATAAATACATGTGAGCACATGAGACATATCTCAGACAAAGGTAAATACATGGACATAATATTTGACATATGATATCCAAAATCTCTCCTCAACAGCCACAACAACCATGCCTTCTTCTTATGCATCCTATCAATGAGACTCAAGGCATGAGATAAAGAAATATAATTCTTTAGGGAGTGACCAAACTCACCCAAAAACAACTAGCGTAGCCATGCTTCTTGTTGGCCCGTATCATAGATCTGCAAGGGGTTTGGAAACCTCTTGCTCCATACTACCATACACTCATCCCAATGTGGGTGATGGATCTCATTCTACCATTTCTTGGTATCCTCCCAAGGTAGGACACCATGCTCCTCCAACCTTTGAAGAACTTTGCACATCATGAAATATTGAAGTGCACCTCCATTGGAATCTCCGGATGAGACCTCCTCTTCATGCATGGCCTTCCAACACCAAAGAGGCCTTGGATCTGCTGCAAGTAGAAGTCTCTCTTTGAGCTATGGCATGCTCATTAAGAGAGTGTCATATAGAGAGGAGAAAGAGTTTCTCATCTCAAGATGTCTACCCTTTGACATATCTCCCTCCATGGCTTCTTGAATGAAGTTGGCATCTGAATGTTCCCATGAAGAATGGATCCTTATCTCTTCATTGTTGCTCTTGGACAGTGTAGTGCAACCTTTCTGCTCTAGATTAGAAGTAAGTGATGACCCTGGGTCATACAACAACATATTTCCACAACCTTCTGAAATATTTGCTGCAATAATAGAAAGTGGAAATACAATCATACCTTGCTGTACTTTGGGAACACCTTGCATGGCTGCAGGAGTTCTTTCTTTCACTGTATTAGCTCCCTCAACTGTTGATTTTGAACGTTTCTCCTCCATGGTTGTGACAGTGCTGATATAAGTCTCCTCAAGAGATGGTGAGGGCTCCTCCCTCTCTGAATGTTCTTCATCAAATCTCTTGATCACCCTCTGAGTGAAATCTACAAGAGTAGACACTCTTACATGACTTATGTGGCAAAACCACCAAGTGCTTGCTTTTCCCTTCATGTGTAGCGCTGCAATCTCTACTGCTTCTCTTTCTACCACTGGATGTAGTAGGAAGAACGCTGCAAGTCTTCTTGTCCAAGTTCTTGCTAAATATGATCCATCAAACATAGAAAATAGAAACCTATTGCCCTTCATCCATCTTGTGCTACAAGGTATCCTTTCTTCCTCTAGTTGAATGAACTGTGGGAAGGCTAGAGTCTCCTTGAAGGCTCTAGGTTGAGTCTTGTACTCAACAAGGTATTCACTTAGAATCTGATATTCTAAGAATATTCCATGCTTCTGGTCTTTTTCTTTATGAGAATAGGAAGTGCATGGTCCTTCCTCTTCTTGAAACCCTCTAGGAGTTTCTTGGCATCTCTCTTCCTTCATCAGCTTAACCTCATGGGAGAGGTTCTTTCTGGATCTGAAAAGTGATGAGAGTAAACTCATCCTCTCCATCATTCTGATCTTGCTCCCTCTGATGGCTGGAACTCATAGGTTGAGCCAAGACTATGCTCTGATACCACTATAATATCCCAAAATTGGGATTGCTAGCAAGGCATGCCTAAAAAACACATTTTTCAGGAATTTATGCTACAAAAAAAAATATTGGCCCTTGGATCCCTTATATATGAGTATCTAAGTCCTAAATCCAAGAGGAAATCAGAAACCAAGCAGACTAGGTGAGATAAACAAGCCTCTCACACCTAGAATGGATGGAAAAATGCCCAATAATGGGGCTGCAGCAATAAGTAAACCCAATGCTGGAGCAGAAACAATCTATTAACTCATGAAATGTGTCAAGAAACACATTATCATCAATTTATGTTACAGAAACAACTTCTTCCTCATTTTAAGATCCAAAAGTTGGGGAAAAAGAATGTTTTAAGCCCTAAAAAAGTTAATTTCAAATATTTGCATAAAAAAAGAGGAAAATGACAGTTGGATCCCTTAGAATATGTTATAGGGGACTCACATATCAAATTTCATAAAAAAAAAAGCACTCTAGCTATGTTAAATAGATCTCCCCGTCCCGATATGGCTCAAAAAGGCCCAATCCCCGTGACTTAGCTAATGCAGAATTTGCTGAAACCTTCACAGTGTATTTTTCAGAGGGTTTATGATAAAATATTATGGAAAATACATACATACATTTTATTACGTCATATCATGGAGAAAAATAGAGTATTAGCCCCCTTTATGCATTTTATACGTGACCCGGCAAGGGTTTTCATGAAGGTACAAGTGTAAGAATGAAAATTCTACAAAATATAGATATAGAAAATGTAGTGCACTGTAGCACTAGATTACAACTTAGATCTGGAACAAGATAGTGCATGAATAGTTAGATTTACATCAGATCCATATATTAAAATGTCTTTATATTACATACCCCTTGGGGTTTTCAACATTACATGAAAGAACAGGAGTAGATCTGAGATTTAATGCAGCAGATCTGTAGAACAATTCAAAAAATATGAAGTAAGCAGAATAGTAAATAGATCAGATCTGAAATAGACAAATGGCTAATCAATGGATCACCATGGTGAAGGAAGAATCCATACACCAGAGATCTCTCCTCTAAACAATTGCCAAAACACCCTGCAATTCTGCAACTAAGAATAACACAGTTTCATTCATCTTCTTTTCTTCTCCTCTTTGAGAATAGGAAGTGCATGGCCCTTCCTCTTCTTGAAACCCTTTAGGAGTTTCATTGCATTTCTTCTCCTTCATCTGCTTAACCTCCTTGGAGAGGTTCTTTTTGGATCTTAAAAGTGATGAGATCAATCTCATTCATTCTCTCCATCATTCTGATCTTTCTTCTTTTCTTTGTCTTCTTATAGCATAATGGCTGAAATTCACAGCCACTGTGATGTCCCAAAATGGGGATGCAACAATACTTGAATACAATACTGGAATAGAATCAAGAAATTATATCATAAATTGTGTTAGAAACACATGGCCATCAAATGTATGTTGCAGCAGCAAAATTATGATCCATTATATCAGCCCAAAGTGGGGAAATGCAGCAATATATGCCCTAAAAACGTTATTCCTAGATAATTGTGTTATAATAGGATGGAATAACGCTAGGATCCCTTGAATCATGTATTATGGGACTTATATCCAGAAAATATTCAGAAACAAATCCCTTTTGGTGGTTTAAACAGATCTCCTGGTCCCGATATGGCTCAAAAGGCCCAAATCCCATGACTTGACTTATGCAGATTTTTCTAAAGCATGCAAAGCGTAATTTAAAAAGGGTTTATGATACAATATGGTATAGACAACATATTTGGAGTTTATTATATCAAAGCATGGAGAAAAATGGAGATCTAGCTCCTTTTACACATTATGAAGATAACCCGACAAGGGTTTCATGAGAGAATTAGTACACAAGAGTATATCTGCAAATATAGATCTGAAATAATGCAGTATAGTTGAAGCACTATGTATAAATAGTTGAAGAATACAAAAATGAAGGAGTATCCTTCTTACAAGTTTTTCCGGGAGAAGGGTTGGCCCTTTTCCTCATAAATTAGCTCAAAAACAAGGGCCTTGACCATGTCACTGCAACACTGCAAGAAATGACGTAGTTCCTGCAAAGAATTGCGCTATAGGAGATGTAAAATACATTGGCCACATGCCAAGATCTGAAAATCAGCTCAAAGTCCTCCTCACTGGTCTCCCAAAGGAAGGAAGGATTCCTCCTCTAAAACACAAGCTTTGGAAGTGGTGTTGAGAATTCCCACTGCAACGCCCTGCAAAACAACGTTATACTGCTACAGAAATAACATTGTAGCTGAAGGAGGATGCTTGGCCTCAAGACTGGATGTGGGGAAAATCAATACAAGCTCCTTCAAGAGGCCTCTGAAGAAAGGAGAAGGAATTCCTAAACATGAATTCCTTGTGCTAAGCAACACAAAAATCTCAACTAAACAATTGAAGAAAGCATAATAGTCTACGCAGAAAAATCAAAATATCATTCATAAGATGTCTTGATATGGTTGCCTTGCCCTCCTTTTAAACATGTGTGAGCCTTATTGCCTTGGGCCCCACTCATTAGGGTTTCTTCCACCAAGGAATATTCCTCCCACTATCTCTGCGTTGTCTCATAAGATGATCTTCACCTCCTATCCCAGCACTTCTGACTTGGTCAAACTTGACCTTGTCCACATGCAAAGGTCCCTATTCACACATGAGAGTGTGAAATACAGCTCTTATATTGATCCCCTTTCACACTATGAGGGATTTTATTCAAATTTTTAATATGCATGGGCCTCCTTACCCATTTATTCAACTCCTAGGTGCAAAAGACAAAAATTAATATTCCAATTAGTTGCATGCTAAATTTGGAATATTACAGAGGAGAAAATCCAGAAGGTTGAATCGAAGGGCTAGGAGTAGGTTGCGGAGGGCGAGGAAGCTGCTGACTAGCCAAAGCGGGCCATTTAAGGGTAGCCCAAGACAATTTCATCATGCAAACATTCGATGAGCTGGGATCAGAGACAGGAGGAGGAAGACCAGGGAATGTACCAAGTAGAGAGGTGTCTTTGTAGACTCCGGGTGAGACACTGGTTAAAGGATCGACGGTTTTCTTATTGGCTACCGAAGAAATGGTGGACTCAAGGGAGGTCTGAGACTTCAATTCGTAATATGTCAACTGGTCAATGGTGACTATCTTTCCGTCAAGAGAGGAGGACATCTTGCGATGTACCGTAGATGGGATAGTAGACATCGCATAGGTGTAGCTATGACCCAATAGAATGTTGTAATCTAAGGGGACATCTATGACTTCTACGTTAACGCAAAACAGTGTTGCCCGCAAAAGTAATATGACAGTTGCGAAATAGGCCGATGGGCTGGGAGGCATGGCCATCCCACGCTCGGAGAGAGAGCGTGGAAGGATCCAACTCAGGTGATCCAAGTTTCTTCCAAACCGAAGCGGACATCACATAGGTGGATGCCCCCTCATCAATGATGCACTAGGAAACATTGGTGTTCTGGATCTTGACTGGGGTTTGGAAGGCAACGAAAGCAGGGAGAGGAGGATGTTCTGACCGATCAAAATTGAAGACAATAAATTGATCATCAGAAAGATCTACAGCTCCCATGGCAGATAGTAGAGCTTTTCATTGTGAAGGGCACGACTGGAGGAGTTCCAGCATTGAAATGACAGCAGGAGATTGCACCAAATCATCTACTATACTATACGAATGGGTAGCTTTGCTAGAAGCAACATTTCAACGTAGAGGTCCATTAGGAATTTTGGTATGAACCTCTGCCTTAGGCTGAGGGATATGTAAAGGACCATTAGGTGTCAAAAGAGTCTCTGTAGAGACCGAAGGAGGTGGCTCGGGGACAAACATAGCGGAAGGCTTCTTGTACTGTTAGGACCGAGTCTGAAGATTGATATCTATGGTTGTAGGTTGGTTTGAGTTCATCATGAGAATCTGGTAATCGGAGGTACCAGATGGAGGAGGTTGAGTGGCCACCTAACCTTCAGGTGGTTGGGTAGTCACAAATCCTTGCTATGGAAAAGGATTAGTAAATACAGTCGGCTGACTAGACGCAACACTGGGAGGGATGGAAGGGGAGGCTTGTTGTCCTCACAATGTTGCTTGAGACTCCCACATCTACTTCATCTATGGTAAAAGAGGACTATCATGCGTGTAATGACCATAAACACCACAATAAGAACAAGGCTTGTTTGTGTGAACAAGCTTGTCCTGCTTGGGCTGAGTGCCCTATTATTGGTTAGCAGTGTTAGGTGCATTTTTTTGAGGATTAGGTCTAGGATTACCAGGATCAGATGGATTTTGAGTGCTTTTCCTCTTCTTTTTAGAGGGAGGAGGATTAATCATGCCCTATTGTGCATACACCTTCCCCTGAGGGGGCGGTGGCTGCTGTTGCGGGGGTTGAGAAGGCAAGGGAGGTGGATGTGCTAATGTTGGAGGAGCTGGAGCACCAGGCTGCAGATACGGATAATAAAAAGGTTGGATAACATTGTGGTAAATAGGAGGTTGGGAAAAAGGAGGAGGCATGATGTATCCTCGATACATGCTACTGGGAGGGGGAAAAGTGCAGGAGGTGTTGGCCCCCCTAAGGAAAACCATAGCCCATGGGAGGTTGAGCGTATGGATGAGAGGGAGCTCCAATGATACCGTCGGTGACATGAGATTCCCCCGGTGCGTTGGCACCACGGAGTCTAGGAAGATCATGTAAAACATTATAAACATAACCTGACTGAGCATAGATCGGGTCATATTTTAATGCAATTTGGAGAGAAGCTTCTTCGGTTTGAGGGAAATGCGATGCGACATATTTTCCAATAGCAGGAAAGAGAGATCTAAGGAACTAGTCCATGCAGACACGGTCTTCGAAGGTAGGAGCTTGACATAGGCTCTTTCTTCTCTGCCATTCCTAGACATGATCAAATAGGTGGGTCACAGACGACTAACGAAAAGAAGTCAAAAGCTCGGTACTAGTGTCATAACGAAGGGGAAGCTGAAAATAAGACAAAAAAGTCCGAGCAAAAGTTGCAAAGATGGTATGAGAGGATGAGGCCTGATCAACATACCACTTAGAAGCTTTGCCTGTAAGCATACGTTGGAACAAATGAAGAGGGACAGAGTCATCGGTAATGGAGTTAGACGAACACCACATGTGGAAAGATCGAACATGATTTTTAGGATCTTCTCCAGCAAGGCCTTCAAACTTGGGGATGTCAGAAGGGATCTTGGTCGGCATAGAAGGCCAACTAGTGTCATGGTGTATAGGTTCATTGATAAACTGGTTGAAATCGATAAGACTGAGGCCTGCAATATAGGGGAGCAAGGGAGCAACTGGAGTAGTTCTAGTTGCGGTCCCACTAGTAGTATTACCATAATTGGGGTCGGGGCTACCACCAGCGTTAGGTCCTGAACCAGACATGGTGAAGGTGACAGGAGGAGAACTGGGGGCGGAACCAGAAGGAGAACCCAAAGAACCAGAAGAGGAGTCAGAGTGCGGACTCGGTGGAGGACTAACTCGAATCCTATGCGGAGGAGTAATTCTTCCTACCAGAAACTGAGCATGAAGGCCAATAAGTCTTCGGGATAAACAACTTGGTGGCGCAATGATGATGACACAAACACGACACAAGGGGAAGAGAGACCAACAAGGGCGGAAAGGTGCAGGATAAACTGATTACAATGTTGAAACAGGGGCAGAGAGGTGCAGGATCAATTGATTTCAATGTTAAAGTATTTTCTTGGTGGTGTTAACCAAGCTCTTCTTCACTTAGGGTGTGTGTGTAAAAGTGTGTAAATTTTAATTTTTAAACCCAAACATTTGTAGAGAAAAAGAAAAAGTGTGATGTATAACTGTAAATAAACATGCAGATAACAATATATGAAACTGAAATAACGAAAAATAAACAACTAATAATGCAATAATCTAAACCCAAGGAGGCGGGCCTCTCAAGTAGTCTGTAGGTGGGAAAAAATGGTCAAAACACACCAAAATCGCCAATAGATCTAAGGTCAGGAGGGACAGGAATCTAAAGGTCAGATTTTCTAGAAATAGGTGCAGATAAAAAACAAAAAATTAGAGGAAAAACTGTTGTAAATCAGGTGGCAAAAGGCTATCTCCTAGAGGGAAACGGAGTGGACCCTAGAGGAAAAACAAAACAAAACTAAAGGAGGTGATTTGGATGGATAAATAGTCAATCTAAAGTGGATCTAAAGGTGAGGTATCAGATTTTAAAAACGACTGAACACTCTAAAAATTTCAGACAACCTGCAACAGCTAAAACTCTTCCACAAAGTGTGGAGGGTACTGAAGCCCTAGGGGGCTAGGTTCCCACTTTTTTGAGCAAAATAGAACAAGTATAGGTCGAAAATGGGCAAAGACGAAGGTTAGACAACCCTGAACAGAGGCCCAGACAAACCCATAAAACTTTATGAAAAATTCCCGCAAAAAAGTGAGGTCGCAATTTCTGACCTATTTCTTGTTGAGGTCGCAGGTTTTGGTCAATTTTCCGCGTCCTGAAGCTCCAGGTCGTAGGTTTGGGGCCAAAAAGTGTGACCTACACTTCTGGCACTCTCGAGAGCAGGTTTCAGCAGAATGTGTTGTCTCAGCTACAGCTGATATCGGTCACATGCCCAATAGGTCTGAAAACACACGGAAGTTATAAGTTTTAATGTTTTAGGGTTTTATAAGTTACAAAAAACATCAAGAAAAGAAAAAAAAAAAGCTGAAGAGAAATCCTAGGGTTTGAAGCAGATGTATGTACAGGGATCTGAAAAATGACAATGGTCATAATCTTAAACCCGTGTGGAGTCGCCAGTTGTTAGTATGAATCTTAATTGCAAGTGTACGAAAAAGACCACTTTAGCTGTGCATAACAAACAACCCTAACAGCAAAGATGGCTACCAATATCTTCAGATTTGTAATTAGGTGATCAAGATAAATGTTGCAAAAATCTAAATCTATGCATCAAAAGACATTAAGCAGTAAATAAAAATGAGATTTACTCTATGCATTCAATAGACAAGACAAGAATATGTTGAATGAATTTTATATTAAGGGCACTTGGGAGGAAAACATAGAAAGATGTTACCAGTTCTCCTCAATGGGATGGGTTCTTGTAAGTCCTCAGCACTTCAGACCTAAAATCCCTCTCTCTTGATGGTGTAGAAAACCCAGACAAAAATGGAACTCAAAGGGAGCTCACAAGCAAAAGATAGAAAAATATGACAATGATGGTGGATCAAAGTTAGACCAAAAGTATAGATCCAGAGTGATCTTTAGGCAACAAAAGTTGGTGAATGAATGGAAAAACCCTTCTATTTATAACAAAATATTGAGTTAGTCTAGATATTGGTGCATAATTAAAATATTATTAACCAAATCAAGATCCAACTTTTATGGAATATTTTATTATATTTGTTGGAGGGACAAAGAATTCGACTTGGGTCAAATCCATTTATTTGTAAATAATAAATAAATAAATGATTTATTTATTATTTTAAGGATGTGATTAAGTAATAATTAAATAAATAATGATTTATTTAACTATTTATGAGTTATTTAGTCAAATTTAACAAGGAATATTATTTAAATAAGGTTTAAATATTTATTCCTAGAAAATAATAAGATAAATAATAATTTATCTAATTAATTTTCCTATTTTGGGTTAAATATGACCAAGAATATTAATTAAAATGTTGTTTAACTAATTATTCCTTGAGGAAAATCAAACAAATGTGGATTTGTTTAATATTTCCTCATGGGTTTTCCTGTTTAGACCATAAAAACTTAATAAATGTGTTTTACTAAGTTATTTTTTATAGTGAAAGCAATTTTACTTAAGGTAAAATTGGTCTTACATGGTGTACTTAGGTCCATCTAATAGTAACAGGCTAGATGACCAAAAAATGGTGTAACAACCACCTCTCATCTATGGTATGTTTCTAACTCCATGGTGGATGATAGTATCCGGCTTCGAATTTTCCCCCGCACTCTCATAGGAAACGCTGCCAAATGGTACATTGAGTTACCACGCGGAGCCATCAACACTTTTGGTGCCTTAGCTACGGAATTTCTCAAGAATTTCTAATTACCTATTCAATACGAAACTGGCACATAACTCTTAACCTTGCTGTGCCAAGACACCGCCACCCACATCTCCGATCACATTCATGAATGGAGTTGTAGGAGGAGGCTAGTCAAAGCGCCAACCCCGGATCATCTCTTATCTAATTGGTTTTGTAAGTCACTCTTACTAACCCTAGCTAAGGAAATTTGTCTATCCGGTGTGGTCATGGAAAATCAATCCATTCGTTGTGCACAACATTTAGATTTGATCTATTCGCAATCTGGTACAGTATATGATTTACTCCCCCATGCCCCTGGTAATCCGAATCCTCCCGCTACTCAGAAACTTGGAGCACACATCAACGGTATTGTTGGTACGATCTCTGTCGTAGCCATAAAACAACTTAGTGGGCAAACCTCCCAGCCATCTTTAGCTGCCACCACCCCTAACCAATCAACTACTCTTCCTACTCCTGAGGTAAATTCTGTGCAAATTTCACAAAAACCTAGTGGCAAGAACAAGAAGAATAAGAAAAAGTCCTCTTCTTTGGAAGAGCAGTCGGATCATTAGAATAATCCCAATCAGAAAAACACTGCTAAAACTGACAAAGATAAAGATAAACCCATGAAATTTCCTTGCAAAATTTGTGCGGAGGACCACTTGACATACAAATGTCCTCATCTACAGTAATGCACATATTTTAGCACAAACAAGGACTCTGGGAGAACACCTTTCGTTCTTCATAATCCCTTCCCTAATCCACAACAGCACCAACAACACATGGTTTCAAACCTACCACAACCCCCGTAAAGGGGAAATGGTGGTACGCATCCTTTCGGTGAAGGATCGTCCGCCATTTATGGCGTCGAGAGTGTTGAACTCTAGACACGAGCCAAAATTTATGGAAATCCTGTCATTGATACTCAAGAACCTAGTACTAGTTCAAATCCACTACAGCCCAACGATTTTCATATCAAACAGCCTACTGCTGACCCTACGATTCATCACCCTAAGGGGACACTTCGACGCATGACTCATAACACCTCTGCACGTGCCGCCAAAAAATACAACATTGTAGAAGATTTGGCACAGGCACCGTCAGCTATGTCTACTCTCGAAGTATTGCAAACTTTCCTAGCATAAAGGAAAGCCTTGATTTCAGCCATTGGTGGAATTGACCCCCGGGATTCTATGCTAGCTATCTTTGACATGGAGAAATCTAAACCTCACCTCTCACACCAACTTGCATTCCAGGTGCAGGTTGTGTTGAAAGGGAGACCAATCCATCGTACTGTCATAGACGAAGGTGCTTCGACCTGTGTTATCTCAACTACTTTCTAGCTCGCTTTGGGTTCTCCTACTTTGTCTCTGCCGTCAAATTCCCTAAAAGATTTTTATGGCCACACTTTCCTCCCAAAATGCTACCTTGCTAGATTTCACATTTCTATTAGTGGGAAAATGATAACAGTGGAAATAGAAGTCATAGATCGTCATCTCGACTATAATCTATTGCTGGGTCGTAGTTGGTCTTACACAATAACTGCCATTGTTTCTTCAATCTTCTAACTCATCCTCTTTCCATTGGATGGGAAAATAGTCATAGTGGATCAGTTATCCTTTTGCACCCCTGATTATTCCACGTTACCAAGTAGCACTGTACCCCTAGTAGGAGGTGTTGCTGACTCATACATCAGTATTGGTACCGGTCTTCTGAAGGCATCTTCCCTGATGGGTTGGTTTCTTCTCCCGCCACCTGAGGTTCCACATACAGTTGCAATGATATCCACCACTTTGGATGGCTCTATCGACCCATGGATCCTACCAGCGCCTTCAGACATTGATTCCTACGGAGATCAGATGCCGCTCTCACCAACGGATTTGGCTTAGCAAGCCATCCAAATTACATCTGAACCCTCCACAGATATGGTTTTGACCAAAGGTACAAACCTCCCGCCCATCACGGTTCTTTCTAAGGATCTCCTCGATGAAGTCCTACCTACGGATGAAGCTATTTGAGAGATCATGTCTCTAAAAGAACGACCTTGAGGAGAGTTGCACCATCGCACTTCGATGTTTGATTCGAACGCGATAAATAATCAAATCCCATCTTTTAACCTGCCTGAGATCATTCCATCCATTTACATGAATTCTCAATCTATCAATTCGGAAGGGAGCATGGGAAATATTTCTAAAAAAATTCACATTGATATCTCGGTCAAAATAGGTATCATGGAAAACATTCAGATTGGAGCAGATTGCAATCCCGAGGAAATTGCACGCTTCACATCCCTTTTTAAGGAATTCCGCGATGTGTTTGCTTGGTATTATGATGAAATGCCCGGTATAGATCCTTCTATAGCCGAGCACGAAATCAAAGTTTATGACAATTCCAAACCTGTTTGGCAAAGACTTCGACCTTTCCACCCGCGTAAAGCGGTCGCCATTAAGACTGAAGTTGAAAAATTTTTAAACGCTACTTTCATATATCCCCTTCCTTTGACGAAATGGGTTTCCAATCTGGTTCTCGTAGACAAAAAATAAGGGACCATCTGAATCTGTGTTGATTATCATGATTTGAACGCCACTTATCCAAAATACAATTATCCTATGCCATTCATAGATCAGATCCTTGATGATTGCGCCGGATGTGAATATTTTTCCTTTATGGATGGTTTCTCGAGATATAACCAGATTGCGATTAAAAAGGATGACCAACATAAAACCACCTTCATCTGTCCTTGGGGCACATTCGCGTATCGTAAACTCCCATTCGGTCTGAAGAATGCAGGAGCAACTTTTCAAAGGGCTATGGACTATGCCTTTCACGACATTAGGCATATTGTACAAGCTTACTTGGATGACATTCTGGCCCATTCCAAGAAGTGATCCCAACACCTCGCGCATCTAAAACAAATATTTGATTGGTGTAGGTTCTACAATATATGTCTAAATCCACATAAGTGCATATTTTTTGTCGAGTTTGGACACCTTCTGGGCTTTATTGTCTCCAAGCACAGGATCAGGGTTGATCCTGATAAGGTTAAGGAAATCATTGAATTACCCACACCATAATCCATTCTGCAACTCCAATGTTTGCAAGGGAAGGAAATTTTTTTACGTCATTTCATAGTCAACTATGCCGAGATGACGAAAGGCTTTATGCATTTATTAAAGAAGGGAACACTATATTTGTGGGATGACCAAGCTCAACTGTCGTTTGACGCCTTGAAACGAGCACTCATTTCTGCCCCACTTCTTAGTGCCTCCAATTATTCACATGACTTTATCCTCTACCTGGCAGTCTCACCATCCTCACTTGGCATGGTCCTGGTTCAAGTTCACGATGACGATAGTGAACATGTGATATATTACTTGTCAAAAAGTCTCATCAGACCTGAATTACAATATTCACGTGGAGAAACTCTCTCTCGCGATGGTCTTCGTTGTCACCAGACTCCGACAGTATATATTATTGCGGCAGACTACCGTCATTGCTTTGGAGAATATCATGCGACACATTTTGTCTCGCTAAGTTATTGGAGGAAAATTGTAATCCTCGAACAATTTGACTTGGTATTAACTGCTGCCAAAGCAAAGAAATCTCTAGTCTTTGTCAAATTACTATCGAATCTTCCTAGAATCAACCCAGAAGATGTAGCTCTTGATCCATTTCATGATGAATCCGTCTACTTAGTCGATTCTTCTGATCCTTGGTATGGAGACATTTTGGTCTACCTACAAACTCAACGCTTCTGCCCAACTCTCACATCCGACGAACGCCGTCGTCTTCGCCACCAAGTGAAACACTATCTCATGCTAAACGATACTCTTTATCTTCGTGGTGTCGATACTATTCTTTGACTTTGTCTCACTTTTGACGAAGTAGAACGTGTTTTAAATGACTGCCACATAGGGGCGTGTGGCGGTCACCTTTCTGGCATAGCTACTGCCCAGAAAATCTTGCGTGCAGGCTATTATTGGCCCACTTTGTTTAAAGAATGCATCAACACGGTCCATAAGTTCCATCTATGTCAATTTTTCATGAAGAAAATGCGTGCTCACCCCACCCCTCTCCATCCGGTTGTCTCCATTAGTCCTTTTTCTAAATGGGGAATAGACTTCGTTACATGCAATCCTACTTCTGTGGATGGACACAACTACATTGTAGTTGTATTTGACTACTTCACGAAATGGGCAGAAGCCATTCCCACTTGTAAGGCCGATGGAGAAATCGCCGCTCTGTTCCTATTCAATTAGGTTATCTGTTATTCGGTGTACCCCTTTCAATCTTCACAGATCATGGGTCACATTTTCAGAACCATATGATGATGGAATTAACTTCCATGCTAGGTTTTCGACAAGACCAGTATTCGTCCTACTACCCACAAGAAAATGGTGAATTCAAAGCTGTAAATGGCATCCTCAAAACCATGATTCGTCGGTTAGTCAGAAATCATAAAACCACATGGCATCATAATTTATATTCCACATTATGGGCATACCGTATGTCATTCAAAACTACCACAGGCTTCATGCCATTCCGACTTGCATTCAGCATGGAAGCAATACTCACAATCAAGTCTGAGATTCCATCACTCAAGCTTGTTGTTGAACTCCTACCCGACACCACCACCATAGAAGAGCACTTGCTCGCGCTTGATCACTTGGACGAAACTCGTCTAGATGCCACACTGGCACTCGAAGCTCACCAGTGCCGAGTCAAAGCTCAATATGACAAATCTATCAAGCCTAGTTCTTTCCAAGAGGGTGATCTCGTTTTACTCTATGATCAGAGACACAACCTCTTGGGGGCAGGAACACTTCAACCATTATGGCTTGGTCCTTACATAGTCACCAAAGTCCTCTCAAAAGGAGCTTATGAACTTTAGGACTATAATGGAATTCCAATCACGGAGCCCCGCAATGGGCTCTATCTGAAGATGTATTTTGCCTAGTCCTCCACTAGGCATATGCTTTATAATTTTATGTATATGGGTTTTGCCTTTGTTTTGATGTCTCTGGATATTTTGGGTTTTTGAGTGTTTTTCTCATGCTCACCCTTTTCTTTTACACATATGCCTTCGTTATCCTTATCATACATTGGATATGTGGACGATGCTAGTCATAACACTAGGCACATTGTGTCAGCTGCTTGGGTCCTCTACACATTTGAGTCAGAGCTCCTTGGTTTTGGGGGAATCTACTTGGGCAATGCCACCAACAACATTGTTGAGTACATGTCGGTGATACAACTCCTCATGGAAGATGCATCTCGCGGCATCTCCAATCTGGTGGTCAGGTTAGATTCCAAAATCATAGTTAAACAATCATTATCGCATCCGCCATCCAGTCTTGTTACGTTATTTCTTAAGGGTACAACTTCTTGAGCGTCACTTTCAAACCATTGCGTTTGAGCACATTCCTAGAGAAATTAATACATTAGCTGATTCATTGGAAAATTATGTATTAGATTAGCATTTGTCACATTTTTTATAGAAAGAGTTCTACATGAGTGTATATTTTTTACCATAGAAAATACATAAACATTAAAAAACACACGGGAAAAAAAATCGCCAATATATATATATATATATATGTCGTGTCTAGTTTAGGTTGCATCAAAAAACTTCCCAAAACTAGGGTGTTTTACAAAAATTGGCTTCACTAAGCCTCATTATGACATTTACACATCTATCCACTCCTCCTGTTAAGCCTGCTGCTCAAAATAGCAGACAACTCATTAGGGGAATTTTGAGGTCTAAAATGGGCCTCCTAAGGAAAATGTACAATCAAAATTCACTTTATGAGAACCAATCACATTTTAGGGGATGACATCATCCCTAATGGTTGAGGTGGAATTGCTTGAGTTAAAGGTACTTACTTTTCATATTCTCAATGGTGGATAAAAACTCATGGTGGATAAAAACTCATGGTTAACCATGGTAGTGTTCTAAGTACTTTTAAAGTCAAAGTAAAGTACTCATAATAAATTTCATTTCACACTTTTTGAATAAAAATATATTATTGTCATTTCATATTTCTTGAAAGAAACAATGCATATCCCTATACATTTATTATATTATATTATATTATATTATTTTTATATAGTATATTAATTACATGTTATTATACAATTTAAATAATTTAAATTTTAATTAGTAGCATATAACATAATTAAGAATTTATAAATCTATATTTATATTTTATTTTAAGTTATTTAAGTACAAAGGACAAATGCATTAGTTGTTCAATGATAATGATTTTTTTTTGAAAATCTCATTCTTCTTCATAGTCACATCAATACAATTTTTTTATTAATTTTATTTTGGTACAACTTTTGAATTGAATTTAACTATGGTTACATGGATTGTGGTGCAAAAAGTGATTTTAAAATTCAAAAATATTATTTTATTGGTTTAGCTATTATTTTATTAGTTCCTTAGGAGGCCCATTTTAGACCTCAAAATTTCCCTAATGGCTCTGTCTATCCTCCTTAGAGGCACCAAGTATCTCTCCGACACACCCACTGTATCCTGTTGCAGACGAATCAGAATCTCTCTCATGGGAAGAGGTGGCACACCCATAGTTAAACCCTCCAGGTTTCTAGTAAGCTCATGCAAAATCTGTGTATCATCACCCTCTTCGGCAGCTGCTACAGCCTCCGCTGCTATGCCAACCCCAGGTAGCTGCATTCCTCGCCTTGCATAGCGAGGGGCTCTAGTTGGACGGATAGGTGCCACATCTGTGTCAAGAAACAAGCTTCATGTCAAAATACATTTCCACCCATTAAAAAAGAAAATTTCATAAACATTTAAAAGATACAAAAATACTTCAAACTACACTGATCAACATATTTCTTACCATCTGGGCCCCACTGAGTTCCCGGGGGCAATACCAACTCTGGATCTCCTATATAGTTCATCCTTGCATAGGGATAATCTTCAATCATGATGATCTGGTCTTCAAGCCACTTGAAGAATCCATCATCAAAATAGTGATCGATTGGACCCTCTCCAGTCCACGGTATCAAAGCTGCCCAACAAGCCTGTCTTGTCTCTCGTAGGCCTAATGAATCTGTTATCATTCTTGGCCTCATGGCTAGAACCCGCTCTAGTATGAACGACACGATCAGTGTACCATACCCAAACTCTCTTTGGGTCCGGGTCTTACATGTTGTCAACTTTGCACGAACTCGACAGACAACACCTTCACACCAGTCAAATACCTTGGGCTGCATGCAATCTAGTGCTAAAATTACCTAGGCCTTGGTGGCCATGTGCTGACTCTTGGCCTCGGCTAAGCGAACTATCATCCACAAGAGATACCTTAGAGGTCTCGCTGCCACCCGTGCAATAGGCACCCGGTTACTTATTGCCTCAATATTATTTATGCAGTGAGTATGGATCAAATCAACAATGGTGCGGGGATCAGCCCTGGATCCAGTCAGATTGGGTGTAATTCCTCTGCATGATTGGCCAGTCAAAAAATATATGTCATCCTTTTCAATCAAGAGTTCATTACCCCCAATATGAAATACATGTTGGCGGTCATCCCACTGCTGGATTATCCATCTCAAAAGGTCTTCCTGTCCCCTCATCAGCTCTAAACAAGCATACTTTAGCAATCCGCATCTACGGAGAACTAACAACATAGTTGCATCGATAACCATTTCACGTTATTCCTGATCATGATCCCTTTCGCGCTAAATGCTCATGGTAACTGGCTTCACACTTGCACAAGCAACATTTTCAATGGATTAGTTTTTGGTTGGAACACTTTAGAATGATAAAAAACAAGTTCTTAAATCATCTTTGCTGGCTAATGCAGGCTATAGTGCTTAATCGTGTGTGCTAATGCACTATATCTTCTCGGGAAGTGCGTTTAACTCGGGAACAACACTAAGCACCCGCGTTAGCTGATTAAATTTTTTAGGGCCTGCTAAAGTTGATATTTCTAGCTAGAAAAAAGAACTAAAAACATAATGAAATGCTAGAGGAAGGTTCAAGCTCTTACTTGAATCTCGTGGAATGAAAAATCGTTGCCTGGATCGTCCACAATCAACAGCTGAAGTTTCACCACTTTTTTACTCCAGAGCTCTATCACAGCACTCAACAGAGTGAAAATGAAGGTTTGTGGCCTTCTTATAGCCATTCTGGAAGTAAGACTCACTCAGCTAGTTTGATAAAAATTGGTAAATTCATGCTACATTTTTTCGCAACTATTGGTTTTTATATGTTACCGATGCTCTAATGGGTTTTAAATGTTTATATGAAGATCTGAACATATTCGACCCGGTTTCGAGCTTTCTTTTTAGGGACTTTTTCTAGCTCGTAAAACTGAAAAAACCCCAAGTTGCCTTTGTCAAGATCGTTAAACTACCACGAAAGAGGAATATGAGCCATTATTTTTATCTTTGTCAAAGCTCTTTAAATGGAAAAAGCACTGAGTTTTTCTCGATGTGACTTGTTAAAAATTCATAGAGAGCACCGAGTTTTTTCTTGTTGGACTCATTAAAATTTCACAAAGAACATTGAGTTTACTCCATCTCCTCGTACTGATAACAAAATGAGGTAGATTTTCATCGAACATAGATTTCTCACTGTTCCGGATTCAATGGACTAACTCACGGAAAATGAACTGTTTCGGGCTTACTATTCTCCCTTCATCGTGCTCGGTTATCAAACATGACAAAGGTACCCCATGGAGTTGTCTTTTATGATGTTTTTAGACTCTCTAAATGTTTTACGATGTTTACCCATCTGGACTCGTTAAACTTAATTAGATGGGGGAAAATTTTGGACAACATGGATACTTCTTCTGTTACATTTTCAAAAGGTTGATTTGGCAGCACAAAATCTTGAACATGGCACTTCCCATAAAAATCTTTCACATTTAGCCAAACCCTACCATCTATGAGTTTAGCCTTCATCTCCTAGTGTTCCTACATTGGTGAATCCTAATACTCTTTGGTGTTCATTAATCCTAAGATGCCTAGTACCCTGTTAGAGTGCCTTCTATTGTTCAAGAGGATCCCGCTATCTACTGCTCCTTGTATCAACCAAAGTCATCATATACCAGAACTTATTTGTCGTCAATTATTCCCACTTGCTCTTGATTATTTCCATCAATACAAAGTCATCTTTTCCCATTTCACGTCAACTGATGTAGGACGCCTCAGTGCCTACCTTTTGACATATCTCTTCCTATCGAATTCAACATCTTATCTAGGAAGTTGATCCAAAAACACATTAGTACCCAGATACTTGCATACATCAGTGGCAGGTCGTATTGTATTTGGTTGGGGGTTCCCATTATTGGCTCCTGATCGAATGATTCTACGAGTGTTTGACATCAACTCCTTTTATTCACACTCGCTAGATTGTACTGTGCATCTTGGAGACCATCATCATTATCCGTGGCTGCCATCGCGTCTGTTAACATTTTTTGTTATTTACTAGTAATCAAACTTTTTCTTGCATGTTCGACTATGAATCATTCATTCACATGTATGGAAATATGAAGTTTAGTGAAGCAGCGACCAAGACCTTGGGTTGAGGGTTACACCATTATAGCTATGTTTCATCCCCCAAGTTGTGATATTGTTTTTTGGAGGCAAATTTTCATTTTGATCCTGTTATGATAGACACTTTCACGTTATGCTTATCGATGGACATAATGTTCATATCTCTGTTTTATAGAAATCACGTTGATTAGCTACTAAGCATGGGAATGCCCGACTCAAGACAGATACTATATTTTCTGACATATGTTTTTGTTTCAGGTTTTCCTCAGTCCTTCAATTCCTCTAATTCTGCTACACTTGTTATAAAGTATTTCAACCGTCGTCTTCATCTCTGACCTCACACTTTAGGGAGCATATGTTACCGGAAAAATGACCTCCTCATCAGCTCAGAGGAGAAGGTAACATGGAAGGAAGAAAATGACCTAGACAAGACCCATTTCCGCCAAGGTAACACACCCTAGAAATAGCTAGACATTTTTATAATGAACCTGAGCCATGAAAAAGGTGCGTTAGTGCCTAGGGTAATGCTCTATCTTGCCCAAAGGGCAGCGTTAACCATGTTTAAGTTTGAAAAGGGAATTATCTTGTGGAAAAGTGATTGGAAATTCCAACTTTTTCTCATAAAGATCCAATTCAAAATAGAAACTAAATTGCACAAACCTTTTATTAGGCCTTGCCAAATATAACTGGGCTCCTAAGGAAGAAAAAATCATGGAAAAATGAAGAAACATCTTGATCTTTCTCGTTTCAAACTGGTTGAAAGAGTTGGAAAGGTTTGCCCTCTCCATCTCCTATAAAATGGAGCTATGGGCTCTTGGTCTAAGGTCAAAGGTTTGAATATATGTGGAGCGGAATTTCATTGTTGTAGTGTGAAGCTTGAAGATCAACGAAGTTCATTGAGAGATTTCTGCCTTGAATGTCATCACACTCGGAGATAGAGAAAGAGAGAGAGGAATTGGAAGACTAAGGAGGGCTTGGTGCAACTGACGGTTGTAATCCTCCTTTTTATAAATCAATAGAACTATATCTGTTTTGTCCATTATATGCATCAGTGTCACAATTTTTTTTCAATTGTCTATGTAGCATGATATGAATGGCTTATATTTCTAATGTTTTATGTTTATTATATGTTAGCTTAATTGATAAGAAGTTATATTGTTGTAGAGATGACACGAGTGCTTTGATTGATTGCAGGATCTGGATTTGGAGCTGGTGAATAAGGATCTCTACTTCGCTGCTTGGTGTTCTCCATAGGATCTGCTATCTATAAAGAGGTAATCTCTCCATCTTGCTTTGTCAGTCATATACATTAGCATGAACATATCTACAGTATCTTTGTGAAATTTATAGCTAATCTAACTGTCTGCCTCGGGCACCAGAAAGCCCTGAGAAGGATATTTAATAACCATCACCCAAGAATATTACCATATAGCAGATTTACCACGTCTTGGCATCCATCGCATGTGATGAATCTCTGGATGAATGTCATGAGTTCCTGCCACATTTGATGTAGAGAGGTAGGGTTAATCCCTTTTCATTTTCGCTCCAATAGCTCTTCTGGATCCTGGTATGTTGTGACTGCCTCTCGTAAGAAAAGGTGTTTCTCTATCCATCTCTCCCCTTCCGCTGGTATTCCGGAGACTTCAATAATAATATCTTCTGTGACCGGTATAATTCTTCACCTGAGCTTGGTCTGTCCCTCCTATAGGTTTTGGAGGAACTCAATTGATATCTCTATATCAAATCCTTGTAATATGTGTAAATATGGCATCCAGCCAACTTGTTGGAGGATAGTGCTAGCTTCATCTGAAATCGGGAAGTTCGAAGGTTCATTCCGAAGAGAGTTCCCTCCCACGGCTGATGTGTTTTCTTGAGCTAATTTATCCTTATGATTGTGTTCTCTTCCAGATTTGTTGTTTAGAATGAACACTGTATGCAAGAGAAAGGTAAATTGCAGCCCTCTGTAGGTAACTTCATACCTTAATTTTGATGCCCTTTTGATCTTATCAGCATATCCAACGGAATTTGTGCAGGAAATTCACATGCTTGCTATTTATGAATAATTGTACCCCCTCTCTCAAAGTAAGGGCATCCATGTCCTCTAGTAAAAGAGGGATTTGATCAATCATGAATGCATACGGGGGAATGTCAGGGTTCATTAATCATAGCCTATATGTGAGAGCGGAGGCCATGGCTTTGGAGCTCAAGGAAAGAGGAGTGATTGGGTAATTATGAGCGCATGCAGTGTAAAGGTCAGATTTTGAAGTTGTCATAAGTGTATCTCATGCGAAAGTGACTGGAGAGGGGGAGAAAGCAGTATAGCTATTATTATGATAGGATGTCCTTCTTTAATGGTAAAGTGTGATGGAAGTAAGACTAAGATAGGTAATTATTGGTGCCGTCATCATGAAGTTCAAACATGTAAGAATATCTCGCTTATAGTTACTTATGTGGTAGACTAAAATTATCACTAATTCGAGTAGTGGGCTTATGTTAGGAATGGAAGGAAAATGGGAGATAAGGTATATGTAAGAGTAATTGGCTATTGTTAAAAAATACTCTGATACCATAAGCAGAGCCACTGCTGCCAGCAAGTGTTCATAGTTTCGATAGGGTTGCTCTTTTAACCCGAAAAATGAGCCAGGATCCTTTATGTAAAAGTATTTATTCTGCCAATTTTGTGGAGAGATCACTGTGCTGGTATGATAGACAGATAGCCATAGTGCCACTCACCAGAGTTGTAGCATAGTGATCAGGCCAGCTCGTGATGAGACCTCCTGTCCTTCAAGCAGTTGAGAAGGTCATTACCATGGTGTGGTGGCCATTGTGGGCATTTCACTTGCTAAACTCTCATGAACATGGTAGGTGTTAGCACCTAATTTGAACCTTACGCTGAAAGAAAGCAAATCAGGGTAACCTCAAACCACGCTCAGCCTTGTAGCTAGCCCTACAAGGTCAGGAGAGGGCTCTCTCCGTGAAAAATATTCAATGAAGTATAACGGCAAATGATTTTAGGCTAGGTATAATAAACTAAGAATATTTTATAATTTTTTCAAGGTTGTATGAACAGATGGGGTTGGGCAGTTTTAAACTGGGGAATTAATCAGAGATACAGGGTATTCTGTGGGGCAAGATAGGTAGTGATTTTCACAATTTAGTTTAGATAATTATGGAATGTTTAAGACTAGTGAGAAGCTACAAAGGGCATAGGATATGGATGATCAGGCCAGCTCGTGATGAGACCTCCTGTCCTTCAAGCAGTTGAGAAGGTCATTACCATGGTGTGGCGGCCATTATGGGCATGTCACTTGCTAAAATCTTATGAACATGGTAGGTGTTAGCACCTAATTTGAACCTTAGGCTGAAAGAAGGCAAATCAGGGTAACCTCAAACCACGCTCAGCCTTGTAGCTAGCCCTACAAGGTCAGGAGAGGGCTCTCTTCATGAAAAATATTCAATGAAGTATAACTGAAAATGATTTTAGGATAGGTATAATAAACTCAAAATATTTTATAAAATTTTCAGGGTTGTATGAACAGATGGGGTTGGGTAGTTTGAAACTGGGGAATTAAATTAGAGATACAGGGTATTCTGTGGTGCAAGATAGGCAGGGATTTTAACAATTTAGTTTATATAATGATGGAATGTTTAAGACTGGTGAGACGCTGAAAAGGGCATAGGAGATGGATCATCTTCAAATAGCAGAAAACATAGAGTATTTGTTAGCCATCAGTATTTTTTACATGTTAGTGATGACTATATCTTCAGCTGAGTTTTCTAGAAACTGATTTCCTTATGTCAATATGTCATCCAGAAAACCCTCCCAAAACTTTTTTCGCCTTTCTACCTATTCAGTAAACCACAACCTCCTTGTCAACAATCCTATCTAACCTCAGCCTTGTTAGTGCGCCCATCGGCTTTAAAAAAGCAATTCCACATCTGTTTCGATAGTCTCCCCTATGTTAGGAAGTGGCATTTTAGGACATCTCACCTTTGGCAATCATCAAAAAGCCAAAAAGCCTTCATCTGCAGCAGACCTACCATGACTGATCCCTTACTTTGCAAATGAAATTGATAAGCAGCCTTAAGTCGCGCCACTCATATCCCCTAGATCTCAGCACTGCACAAAATCCAATCTCAAGCTGACTATTAGTTTTTTCACAGTGTTCTATGGTTCTACAAAGGCAGGATAAATATTTCATCTCATGGAGTAAATGTTTGAGTTTACAGTTAGAGGAACAGCTGCTTCTAAGTGTATTGTTAAATGAGATGAAGGCTGAGAACACAAGCACTCATCGAGGACCTTAAGGCTCTTTCCGGCATGAAAATCAAGAAAATCACGGTGAAAGGTCACATTGTCTCGTGAGGGTAAATTGTCGAGGCCCGGAGCCTCCTTCTGTTTACAGCGAGGGTTAGGGCGCCTCCTTCATTCACAAGCAGAGGGCGCAGGCCAGTGTTGACTCAGAAGGTTGCAAAAGTCCAGGTTTGCCCTTACTGGAAAAATGAAACAATATCTTCAGGTTTCTGAAGGTATTAGTGATCATAACGGGAATGGGTTGCTTTGATAAAGATGCTTTCCTTTTCAAACTTGCAAACCATATGAATTGTTGAACTTTAGAAGGGCCTGTCATCAGTAAACATCCAAATCATAAGAAGCCTGTTTTGTTCAAGATCAAATGGAATAGATGTTGTTAACCAATGCCATTACACAGGCAGAAAGAAAGCCCTTAGCTTTTTCAAATACAGCAAACCTTCATAGTTACAAGAAGTTTTTGTCCAAATAACGAGTCATGAGATAAAAAATCCAAATGATAAATATCTAAGCCAACCTTAGAGCAGTGTCATGTGGCTAGGTTTCCTTCTAAAAACTGATGATGCTTGCAAGTAGTGATGCCTAGATTGATGTTGTTAGAATGGTTTACTTACCACATTCGGAGAGAAAATTTGTTACAACATAGTGGTAAAGAGCCTTACGATACTTTACCTGATGAAGAGCCTCCTCCATATATGAGCAGATGGCCAAAATCATTGCAGGTTGTTGAAAACTGGTGAGTCTAAAAAGTGCAGGGAAAGGACACAAGGAAATTGAATAAAGGAAGGTGTTACTGTTTATGGTGCAAAGGTATTGTTTTCCCTCTTCAAAGAACTATCTGTCAGACTGTAACTGCAGTAGAAAAGAGAAAATATTGAATATATGTATGCTATTGATACCAAAAGGAGTAGTTGCTTTAGAGAAATGGTTAAAGGCATCTCACTATTACTTGCCCAGTAGCCTAAAGAAGGTCCTTTTGAGTAAACAGTGAAGTAGAGTGTGAAAGCAAGCCATCAAAAGAGCACACTTACAGTCCCAAGGGAAGCTTGTGAATCACCTGGAAGCAGCAATCATCAAACACTTTGAAAGAACACAGGCCATCTTATGTTGAATAACACAACAATCGCCAAGAAGAAGTTGGTTTTGATGAGTTGCCACTGTTTATATATCCTAAAACAGACACAATGGTCATCATTCCAAAGGACAGATTTAGCACAAAGATACAGTATAAAAAAAGCAGTGGCAGAGATGTGGCATAGTGATTTGTCAAGCAGAGGATTATAGTAAAAATGCCCCTCTTTGAAGAACATTGCAGGTCATAAAAAATGCAGCAACTTGTACCATGTCCCATTAAACACAGTGGCAAAAATAACCACAAGATTATGGAGACATTTTTTAAGGTTTAAAGGTTGGTGATGAGATGTCTCCCAAAGAACAAAGCTGGAGGTCCTCCTCCTAACACCGGTGCTAAAAGTCCGTGAACTACAGATGGTCAAAAGTATGGCAACTCTCCAAGGCAAGTTTTGAATGCACCGAAGTTAAAAAATCAAAGGTTATTAAAACAAAAAACTCCACGAAAAAGAACCAAACCAAAGTTCTATTTTTACTTCAAAAAAGAATGACCGTTGAGAATGTTCTTTTGAAAATGATATAAGGTTGAGATGTGAGAGTCGAAATTCGTTTTCAAAAACTAGAATCAAAAAATCCAGTGCATACATGACATCGAACAAAGCCATGAGGGCAGAAGTGAAAATTCAAAAATTTGCACTCAAGGCGGCCCAGCGTGCTGGAGCTGAGCGCGGCGCGTGCACAGGAGGGAATTTTGCAAAGGCTTCCTTCGTCGGCGCGACGTGCCTGTAGGTGGGCGCGACGTGCCTGTAGGTGGCCGCCCGACCGCCCGACTAGTCAACCCGACAGGTCACCCACGGTGTTTTGGGCGCGACGGGCTGACTACAAAGAATGCCGCGCAGCTTCTGAAGATTCCGGTGCTTTTCAAGCTTCCTCCAAAGGATTTGTCTTCGAAATT
This sequence comes from Pinus albicaulis, assembly GCA_034641835.2. NCBI lineage: Eukaryota > Viridiplantae > Streptophyta > Pinopsida > Pinales > Pinaceae > Pinus > Pinus albicaulis. The sequence goes on from CM076578.1 coordinate 1,949,647,322, forward strand.
TAAAAGGTAACGCTACAAATGAGCATGATTTTGTTTAAAGTGAAATAGCATACACAGAGAAACAGTAAATTTCGACAAGAAGGGTGGGTGTTAAGTTTGAGGACAGCCTGCTTAGGACTTCAAAGCATCGAAAGGCAGAGGTTTACATTTTTGAAACTACAAAGAAGACTTTGTTAAATAGAAAGGCAGGGTTCTGGTCTTAAGAGAGAAACTGTCCTCACAAGTCCTCCACACATTGCCACATTGTCAAAACAGTGAAATGCAACCAGTAGAAGGAATTATGACATACTTTCTTTGAAAGGAAAGCTCACACAGTTTCAACCTAAAGGCTTGTGGTCCTCTAAAAAAACTCTGTCATTTATCACCCCAAACCTGTGTGATTGACATTCTTAACATATGTGTCGTGATTTGCTTGATATACAAACAGTGAGAAGAGGATACACTTGCACAGGACAAAGTTGTTAAATGGTTGAAAGCCTCCTTGAGCAAGGAGTTTGGTATGTTGGTGGACATCTAAGACTTCATAAAACAGAGTGATCATTGGCATTTCCTCACAACACACTACTTAAGCGGACTGCCTTTCATTCACTGTATTCTCCCACTGTGAATTTGTTAACAAAGAGTTTCCAAAGGTGAACAGCATGTTGAAGGACAGAGGTTGTTGATGGTTAAAGTTTGACATTGAAGGCAGAGGTACACAGGTGATGTTTGATCTTTTAACTTCAGAAGAAAAAGTGTCCCTCATAAAGCACTGTGTATTGTTAACCTAGGTCTGCCCTTTTTTTCACCATATTATATCATTTTGAAAAGCTGATTGACAAAGAGACTCTAAGGATAACTAGTACACTGAAGGGCAGATTTCATTGATGGGATTCTAACTTTGGAGGCAGAGGTACAAAAGCAGTGTTTGTTTTCTTAAAACCTTACAAATGAATAGGGCCATTTTCTAGAAGGCAACATTGTTGATGATCGAGTTTAACATTGAAGCCAGAGGTACAAAGGTGGTGATTGATTTCTCAAAATTCACAAGTGAAAGGTGTTTTCTTAAACACAGTGAGCTGATATTTCACCTAACCAAAGAGTCTCTTTTCTTTTCCACTGTATGTTATCTTTTATAGAAATCTGTTGACAGAAGTATTTTTAAGGTGAATGACCTGAAGAGCAGGGTTTTAATATTTGAGTTTTGTTTTGAAAACACAATTACCAGTGTAGGTTGGCCTAACCAAATCACAAGAGGGGTGATTGTTCAAAACAGTACACAGGGACTCTACAAAGCAGTTATCCCATCTTTTACACATGGTACCATTGTTAAAAGTTTGCATGGCTGAAGTGCATACAGAGTTGAAGGACTGTTTTTAAGAAGTACGGAGGTGACTTATTCAAAGAAACATTGTTGCATCTTATTCAAATCCACAGTGTCCATATCTGTCCAAACAGTATAGTGGCCATTTTCAATCCAGCAGGGCATTGTTCATAAAAGGCAGTTGGTTTCTTCCAAAGCATAGTTAGGTCAAAATGCCTCCAAAGCAAGACAACAGGAGCAACATGACAGTGGTGAAGATCAGCAGAAGCAGGAACCAGAGGAGGATAGTGCTGAACAGCAACAGCTCAGCAGTTTGAGCAACAACATAAGGATGATGATCAAGAACAACAGTTTTAAGGAGCGCCCGACACGGAAAGAGAAGAAAGACATATTAGCCCTTGATATTTTGGCATCAGATTCGAAGCATGTTGCTATGGACCCTTGAGGGTCATGCATGCCAATTTTGGGCCTATTTCGGCAACTTTTTGTTTTTCGGCATTTTTTGGGTTTTTAGTCAAAAACTCATAATTGCGCCGTTTCAGTTCGAGGATTTGTCAAGGGAGGAGGATGATACCGATGGATGCCATAATTCCATGAGCAGGTCTCCAGCGATTTTCGGGGCATTTGAAGATCATTCGCCCCCTCAAATTGGCGAAAAACAGCCTCATTTTGCACATTCTGCCCGCCATATCAGCAGTCTGCTATTTTCTGGGTTTTTGCACACAGGTACAGTTTTGGATGACTTCCGGACCTCAGATTGAGTTGGTTTCAGTTGCGCCGGAAAGTAGACACAGAGAGCTTTCCAGCAAGCCCTCATGAGCCTCATTTCGACATCGGGAAGGCTGCCTATTGCATCCAGCAAGTCAGGGGACCTTTTTCAGGCATAAATATGAAGTATTTTGTAATTTTTGAACTTCAAAAATCTGCTTTTCCCAAATGTGCGTTAAGCTATTTTTATCATTGGGAAATGATGTAAAGTCAATATAATTTCCGTTTTTAGCAGTTTTTTAGATATTTTATAGGATATTTTGTGCCTTGGGCTTTGCAAAGCCTCAAGGACAAGTTTAGATATTTTGACTTGGCCAATGGGATAGCTAGTTGCTCCATGAGGTTTTCCTTCCTCAAGCCTATTTATTCCATGGTTCTCATTGTAAATATTAGGCTGAACTTGAGAGAAGAATTAATGCATTGGTCATATGAGCTTTGAAGAATACACTTGAGTTATGATTTTTGGACTGCCTCTTGGATGCTTTTGAGGAATGTTGAAGGCTTGTTGATGGATTCCTTGACATGGTAGAATGGTATAGTGCTTCTTAATGTGTTTTGTCTTCTGGTTTTCACTCATAATTCATTTTTCTTGCTGCTATAGATCAGTAAAGATTGATTTTGAGACATGCCCATGGAGGCACCTCAAAATCCCTGAATCTTCATAGCTTGATGTTTTCTTCTCCCTTAGTTATGCTAAAGAATTCTTAGCTGCTCTTTAGTAACTTAAGGTGTTGTTGCTTAGTTTTATTCATCAGTTCCATGTATGTTGAGTAGGATATATGGTTTGCCCTACCTACCTATCAGCTGCCCATAGTTCTGTCCATAAAACTTTCTCTTTGACTGATTTGTTGATCATTTTGTTGAACCAAGGAGGCCTAGTCTCGATCTAGCCCTTTGCCTAAAACTATGAAAACTTATTTTTCCAAGTGCCCAATGACTTAGAGATTATGTTTAGGCGTTCCGGCATAGTTTATGAGTTGTTAGTTTGTCTCATGTGTTTTCCCCAAAGTCTGATAGCCTTTTCCCGAAGTTAGAGGGTCTTATACCTCTATGTATGGCTGGAATGTTTGATTTCTTATGTATTAATTAGCTTATAGTTATTCCTAACATGATTAATGGCTTGCTATTACATGTTTATGTCTGCTATTAACTAGTTTTCACTTGAAATCCCTTGTCTTTCACCAACTTATTGTCCATTTAATCCATTTTGCCCAGAGATCCCTTCTACTGTGAATCAAATCGGCCCTACAGCAGCTTTACATCATCACTTCATAGCTTCCTTGACCTCTTTGACCCCATAGCCCAGTTTATCTACATCTTGTTATCCAGTTTATGTATTTGATCAGTTTCATCCCTCACAAACTTAAAAACTAAAAAACCAAAAACACACTTCATAACTAGCCTAATATCAGAACATCGCAAGTAAACACACCGACATCTTTTGCACTTATAGAAAGAGCCCTCTCTGAGTCCAGGAAGGCTAGGTCCTTGGGCTCCAAAGCTTGGTTTGATGTTACATCGTCATTTGGCTAGCCAATCGGCCAAATCATGGGACCCTAACATAATGGCGATCACGGTGGGACTTTGAGTCAAAACTTCCTAGGTATCCCTTAGGAACTCTCAAAATCTCAGTCAAACTTAGAAGAGTAGAATCTAGTTGTCTCACCATCCTAGCAAAATGATGAGTCAGTTATAGGAAAATCTTCCAAACCTCAGGACTACATAAAACTCAAAAAACCCCAAAACACTCCCTTAGATTGGATTTTGACATTATTGGTGGTGGACCATACAAGTATACCTCAAAACAACTGATTTTCCACCTGGCGACTCCACTAAACTTCTAGTAAGCCTTACTACTTTTCAAAACTCTAGGCTACTATCCGATAAACCTTTCCCATCACTCACTAGCATAGCGGGAGATGGTAAGACATTGAGTACATAATAGTCCAGCAAACTCTTATAGACTCTTTAGTCCTTCAGGTACCATAAACAAGCAAGCAGTCCCTAGACCCATTTTTTAGAGTAAACTCTTTTTTGTTCTCATCACCCTAGCAAAGTGTTAAAACAAATTTAGGATACTTTAACAAACCATAGGCTGCACATAAAACTCAGAAAATCCAAAAACATTCTCAGATTAGTTATTGGTGGTGGACCATAGCTATCTTCACAAAAACAACCCATTTTCACCTAGCGACTCCACTAATCCATCCCTTTACTTTTGACCATCCTTCACCTTAGTAAAGCTTTAGAAAAACCACTCATCCAGAACATTCACCAATACCATTCTCTCTAAAACTCTGGATCTAAAATCTGGCTTCCCGAAGAATCAATACCAGACCCAAATCCCCCTATCATAGTAGATGACCCAGAGAAGATTCTGTGGCAAGCTTCTGAAACTGATCATCTAGCTACCGATAGATCCATCCGTAGAACAAGATCTGTACCTAAAACTCGCAATATCCTTCTAGATCTACCTTCGGAACTAGAGTCATCACAAGCTCTTCCCCGAAGCAAATCATATAGTAGGATAAACTTCGACGATCTTGAACCCCTAAACCCACCACAGAGTCCTATTAAAGAAACTTCACCGACCACTCCTCCTGATTTCCAGCTTCTTTATCAATTTGGCTCCTATCATCCTAGATCTGCTCAAAACCAGATCACTAGTCCAAGTTCATCCGCTACACCTGTTCAAACCACTTCATTTCAGCCTACTAGTCCTCATCTTGTACACCATCCATTAGCTCCAGTCATGGCAGCCTGGTACGCACCTTTGGTGTTGCCACCACCTTTAGCTCCTCTCCCAAACAAATATCAAGAAAAAATCCCACACTTTACTGGAGAAGACACCACCACACCTCAACAGCATATAAGTAGGATGACTGATGCTTATGAATACCTAGAGGTATAAGACGAGACTGTCAGAATGAGAATATTCGCCCAAAGTCTTGGTGGTGAACCCAAAGCATGGTTCAAAAGCTTAGCTCCAAACAGTATCCATGATATCCCAGAACTACATCAAGTTTTCAGAAATAGGTGGGAAATCCGAAGAAACCCCATTCAAATCCTGTTAGAATATAACAATCTAAAACGGGAAAATGGGGAAAGTGTCCAAGCTTACTGTACTAGGTTCAACAGTGTATATAACTCCCTCCCACCTCTTTTCAAACCTCCACTTGGTTTAGCTTTGGCAAAATTCCCTGAGGGGTTTGATCCGGACATGACATATAACTTAAGAGATAAGGATCCCCCTACCTTGGAAGAAATGCAACAAATAGCTATAAAAGCAGATGCCAACTTAGCTGAAAAAAGAGCCAGAACTAGATCAGAAAGAAAGGTCACATATAGAGATGAAGTCTCCACTTCGTCACCTTCCCTAGATCCCAGAATATATGACTTAGTCAAATCCATGGCTAAAATGTGGGAAAAGATCAATGAAAAAGCTCCTGTTAGGGACAACCAGCCAAACCCTCCAATCAGAAACCGAAACCAAAACTTTAGGAGGGAACAGCCCCAAAACAGACCAAGGGATAATGACCAACAGATCAGGCCACCATTCAATGAAAACTATGTGGGAGAAGATGATAGGGAGACAGAACCTCTGGATGAAGGTCATCTAAATCTAGTAGGATCTGATAATGAAAGCGAGGTATACCTCACTGCAGAAGAACAAGAGCTATGTTCTCCTAATCAGGATAAGACCAACTATGAAGATCCTGACGATCCTGCCTTAGACTTTCAAAATGCCATTATAGAAGCTCACCGGCAGTATAATCTTAGAAGTAGAAAAAACCAAAACCATCCCAAAAAGAATAACCCTGACCATATCAAAATCCCTGATAAAACCCTAAATAAGACCATGAATAATAGCAAAATTAAGGCCCAAAAGGTTGACCAAAACAAAGGTAAAGCCATTCAGACAAGTATTAGCTCAGATATTCCTAGTACCTCTGCAGAAACCCCAAAGTTGGCTATATCAAAAGAAGTCCCAAGCCAAAGTCAGCAAATTAAGAACATAGAAAAGGTTATGTCTGAGAAAGCTGAAACAAATCTGCCCAAGCTACCCACTCCTTTTAGTTTCGAAGGGGAAATTTCCAAAATAAAAATTACCATACCCCTTACAGAGCTAGTAACTATAGATAGGTATAGATCTCAAATTTTCAAAGTATTTGACCTAGAGAACAAGGCTGATACCTTGAATCTAATTGACGACAAACCTGAGCTTTTATTTGGCCCTAAAGTAGAAGGTGAATATCAAGAAGGATCTATTTCTCCTTTCTACATAAGCTTGAACATCCGGGACAAAATATTACATAATGCCATGTTAGATTCCGGTGCCTCCCATAACCTCATGCCTAAAGCAGTCATGGAAAACTTAGGTCTGGAGGTGACCCAACCTTACAAAAACCTATATTCTTTCGACTCAAGCCAGGTCAAATGTGTAGGTCTGATAAAGAATCTAGACTTTGCCCTAACACAACTACCAGCCAAAAACTTAGTCATGGATGTGGTAGTGGCTGACATCACACCCAAGTATGGAATGCTACTATCAAGAGCCTGGTCTGCCAAAATACAAGGTAGCCTTCAAATGGATATGTCATTCGCTACTATTCCGGTTTTCAACCAAACTAGGAGACTATACCGGGAGGCTCGCATGAAATACATTGTTAGCAACAGAGATAAGCCAAACAATACCCCCATCTATTCCATTCATTCCAATTTAGATTCTTTTATCTTATACAATGAAGGTGATATACACAAGCAAATAAAAGAAAATGAAGGCATGTCCAAACCATTACTGAGTGAAGAAATTGATGACCAAAGTCCCAAGGAACCTGAGAAACAACTTAGTATCATGTATGAAAAGGAAACTCTTTGGAGTATAAGCTTTGATGGTTCTTGTGGCAAGACAGGTTCAGGAGCAGGCATCTGGATACACAACACTAAGGAAGGTCATTCTTTCAGATTAGAATTCCAATGTACAAATAACATTGCGGAATATGAAGCCCTTCTCATTGGTCTACACATGCTTAGAGACTTAGGTGCCAATAGAATAACAGCTCAAGGGGACTCAGAGCTTGTAATTAAGCAAATCAAAGGTGAATATTCAGCCAAGAACCCAAGGCTGAGAGAATATAGGAATGCAGCTTTGGATATCCTCAAAACTTTTGAAAAATATGAACTCACCTATATCCCTAGGATTCAAAACAGTCTGGCAAATGAGCTCGCCTTTGCTGCAAGCACTAGCCAAATACCATGTATAAGTGAGCAATATGACATCCAAGTGAAACACCGCCCTACTATACCAGATAATCTTGACCATTGGAAAGTATTCCAAGATGATGATCAAATTGATGATTTCCTCCAATCTAAAAATGAGTTTGAGATAACCAAAACAGACTCAGGAGATGAAGAGAGAAAAACCAACATAAGTCAAGACCAAGAGCTAAACCCACCTTTGTGGACTAATCTAAACCTGGTAGACCATCCATGTGACAGGGAGATAGAAGAAGACATTGACCAAAGAGAGCTTGAAGTCTTACACTGCGAAAATGACACCATACCTAGAGGGCTCGCACCCTTAGAAGAATTGTTTGACTTTAATGATGTGGCCAAAAAGCCTAAAATGGAATCTACAGAGGATGACATAGAGGAATACAACATAGGAAATCCAGAAGAGCCTAAAAACATTAAACTATCCAAAACCCTCCCACCTGACATAAAACAAAGGTACATAAATCTATTAAAAGAATTTAAAGATGTGTTTGCATGGGGGTACCAAGATTTAAAATCATATGATACCAGCATCATCCAACATAAAATTCCCCTCAAAGAAAATCAAAAACCTTTTAAACAGAAGTTAAGAAGGATAAACCCAGTGTTATTACCATTGGTTGAAAAAGAAATTAAAAAGATGTATGATGCCGGTATAATAGTATCTCTCCGATACTCTGAGTGGGTCTCAAATTTAGTATCGGTTAGAAAAAAGACCGGTGAAATCAGACTTTGCATAGATTTCCGAAACTTGAATAGGGCATGTCTAAAAGATAACTACCCTCTGCCCAAAATGGACCACATACTTCAGAAGGTCGTAGGCGCCAAAAGAATCTCATTACTTGATGGTTTTTCTGGTTATAACCAAGTATTGGTTTATCCTACCGATCAGCATAAAACAGCTTTCACCACCCCCTGGGGCACTTTTATGTACGTTAAAATGCCTTTCGGACTAATGAATGCTGGCGCCACATTTCAAAGAGTCATGGACATAGCCTTCTCAGAAGACATAGGTGTTTTCATAGTCATATATCTCGATGATATAACAGTATATTCTAAATCTGACGAAGAACACCTAGCTCACTTAAGAAAGGTCTTCAACAAATGCAGGAAGTATGGTTTGTCCCTAAACCCCAAGAAAACACTTTTCGGTCTAGAAGAAGGAAAACTCCTAGGTCACATTATTTCGGAAGAAGGAATTAAAATAGACCCCCAGAGAATCGAAGGTATTTTACAGATAAGTCACCCTAGAAACATAAAGGAGTTACAGTCCTTTATCGGCAAGATAAATTTCTTAAGAAGATTCATTCTGAATCTTGCTGAGCTCCTAAAAGAGATCACAAATATGTTAAGAAAGGAGGTCGGGGTTAAATGGACTTTAGAAGCCAAAAAATCTTTTGAACTAATTAAAAGGGCCTTAACTGAAACACCTGTATTAATAAGCCCTGACTTTACTAAAGATTTTTACATTTTCTCATTTGCCTCAGAACATACAATAGCTGCGGTCTTGTTGCAAAAGAATGCGGCGGGACAAGAACAACCCATTGCCTTTTTTAGCAAATCCCTAAGAGATGCTCCCTTGAAATATAACATCATGGAGAAACAGGCATTCGCATTGGTAAAGGCACTAAAAGATTTCCGAGTCTACATCTTACATTCTCATGTCATAGCCTTCGTCCCTAATACTGTCATCAAGGACATTCTCAACCAAGATCCCGATGGTAAAAGGGGAAAGTGGATTGCTATCATCCTAGAGTATGACCTAGAAATCAGGCCTACTAAACTAGTTAAAGGACAAGGACTCGCGAGATTAATGGCTGAAACCAACCTCCAAGCTTTAGATATAAATTTTGTCGATGCTTTAGAAGAACAAGAAGAGTGTGCACTTCCCCCTATAAGTCAAACATTTTTGGATTCACCTTGGTATGCAGACATTCTCTATGTATTAACTTATATGAATGCTCCTCCGTCTTTGTCAAAAACAAAAGCAAGGTTCCTCAAACAAAAATCTTTAAAGTTTTGCATTATAGATAGTTCTCTGTATTGGAAGAATCCTACTGGTATGCTACTTAAATGTTTTCTTGAGCCTGATGCAGAGAGAATCATGCGGGAAATGCATGAGGGGGAATGTGGAGGTCATCTCTACTGGAAAAATACTGCAAACAAAATCCTTAGAGCCGGTTATTATTGGCCCACCTTGTTCCCTGATACTCACAAACTGGTCATGACCTGCCATAAATGTCAAATTTTTGATGGCAAGAAAAAGCTTCTACCTTTGCCTTTACATCCCATCATAGTTGAAGGACCCTTCCAACAATGGGGTCTAGACTTCATTGGGGAAATTCACCCCTCCTCCTCCGCTCAACATAAATGGATCCTCATAGCCACTGATTACTTTACCAAATGGATAGAAGCCATACCATCTCGGAACGCCACTGATTCAGTCATCATCACGTTCCTAGAAACCAATATCCTATCCAGATTTGGCTGTCCCAGGAAAATCATTACAGATAACGCCGTTGCCTTCTCTTCCAAGAAAATGATAGACTTCTGTCACAAGTATCATATTTCATTAGGGCATTCCACAGCCTATTACCCTCAAGGTAATGGTTTAGCCGAGTCTTCTAACAAAAGCCTTGTCAACATTATCAAAAAGCTTCTGGAACAAAATAAAAAAGCATGGCATGGGAAACTAGTGCACGCCTTATGGGCTGATAGATTAACTACCAAAAAGTCCATAGGTATGTCCCCTTACCAGCTAGTCTATGGTGTTGACGCCATTTTCCCAACCTCTCTAGGAGTTCCAGTAATGAAACTACTACAAGAAGTCCAAATAGAAGAAAATGACGTACAAAGAAGAGTAAATCAGACTATCCATTTAGAACAAACCAGATAAGAAGTTTACCAAAGGGCTCAGTTAGCACAAGACAAAATAAAACAAATTTTTGACAGAAGAACTAAGGAAAATGATTTTCATATTGGAGATAAAGTCTTAAAATGGGATTCTAGAAGAGAAGATAAAGGTAAACATGGCAAGTTTGAAAATTTATGGAAAGGGCCTTACATCATCAGATCAGTTAGTGGAAACAATGCTTTCTTCTTACAAGAACCTGATGGGAATGAAATTTTTGGGGGTCCTGTGAATGGCAGGACATTAAAACACTATTTTTGTCAAGAACTCCATTTTTGAGTTTGAAACATGTTCAGTCATTGTGCATACCATTGTTTGAAATATTGAAAAAAATAGAAAAGTCAAAAACAGTAAAAAGCAGAAAAGAGGGCAAGTGAAGACAGAACAAAGGCCCCATGTTCCAAAAAAATAGTCTTTCAGAAAGCGAGCAAGTCTAGATGCCGTTGCTGGTACTTCAATGTCTTGTTCAGCTATCTAGCCTAATCATAGCTGAGCATGTTTAAATTTATTTGCTGATAAGTTAGTGAGTGCCAAGATAGTCAACATTGTGTAAGATTGACTTATCACAGAGCTTAGATTAGGGAGAGATTCTGGTTCCATATGCCTAAAACAGAACCAAAGAGAGAAGCGAGGGATGAAAAACACATTGTACATCTTAACCCCGCTTGTCTAGTTTCCTTTGTTGCAGAATAACATTTGTGTGCAGCTTGTCTTTTATGCCACAAATGCATGACAAATCAGACTGCTTAATCCTGATTTGATCATTTTTAAATTTCATGTTGTAGATTAGAGAATGAAATCCTGTCAAACTGCTTAATCTTGACAGTCAATCTAGTTTTAGGTAGAGAAATGAAGGAGTTCATCAGCTTAATCTGAACTCCCGGCAGATATAAGAGTAGAAATAGATAGTTTCATTTTGCAAAAAGAAAAATATGCATTGTCAAAAGGCTGCTAGTTCAAATGCGCCAAAAAGAAAAAAAAATGTTAGGAAAGATAGTGGAGTAGGTAGAAGTATCATTGATGTTAACCATGCTGTCACTTTTCAGAAATGACATCAAGAGAAGGGTAAATTTTGCGCCAATGGATAAGGCACTGGTCTTCATAAGCCAAAAAATCTGAATTCTGGACACCTCCTGACGAGGAGCTGCCCTCCCCAAATGGAGCCACTGTTAGCCATCAGTATTTTTACATGTTAGTGATGACTATATCTACAGCTGAGTTTTCTAGAAACTGATTTCCTTATGTCAATATGTCATCCAGAAAACCCTCCCAAAACGTTTTTCGCCTTTCTACCTATTCAGTCCACCCCTGGCAAAACCAAAACCTCCTTGTCACAATCCTATCTAACCTCAGCCTTATTGGTCTGCACATCAGCTTTAAAAAGCAATTCCACGTCTGTTTCGATAGTCTCCCCTATGTTAGGAAGTGGAGTTTTAGGACATCTCACCTTTGGCAATCATCAAAAAGCCAAAAAGCCTTCATCTGCAGCAGACCTACCATGACTGATCCCTTACTTTGCAAATGAAATTGACAAACAGCCTTAAGTCGCACCACTCATATTCCTTAGGTCTCAGCACTGCATAAAGCCCAATCTCAAGCTGACTATTAGGTTTTTCACAGTGTTCTATGGTTCTACAAAGACAGGAAATATATTTCATCTCATGGAGTAAATGTTTGAGTTTACAATTAGAGGAACAGTTGCTTCTAAATGTATTGTGAACCTGAGATGAAGCTGCAGAACAAAAGTCACTCATCAGGACCTTACAGCTCTTTCCAGCATGAAAATCACAGTAAGAAAGGGTCACCACTGTCTCAGCAAAGGGGTAAATTGTCAAGGCCCAGAACCTCCTTCATTTACAAGCAGAGGGTTAGGGCGCCTCCTTCATACATAAGTAGAGGGCGCAGGCTAGTGTTGACTCAGAAGGTTGCAAAAGTCTAGGTTTGCCTCTACTGAAACAATGAAACAATATCTTCAGGTTTCATGAAGGTAATTGATGATCATAACAGGAATGGAGTTTGGCCTGATAAAGAAGCTCATTTCAAACTTGCAAACCATATGAATTGTTGAACTTTAGAAGGACCTGTCATCAGTAAACATCCAAATCATAAGAAGCCTGTTTTGTTCAAAGATCAAATGGAATAAGATGCTGTTAACCAATGCCATTACACAGGCAGAAAGAAAGCCCTTAGCTTTTTCAAATACACTGACCTTCATAGTCACAAAGAGTTTTTGTCAAGTAACAGGTCATGAGATAAACAATCCAAATGATAAATATCTCAGCAACCTTAGAACAGTGTCACTGTGGCTAGGTTTCCTTCTTAAAACACAGTGATGCCTAGATTGATGTTGTTCAAATGGTTTACTTACCACCACATTCAGAGAAAGGCTGTGTCTAACATAGTGGTAAAAAGGGCTTTCTGATACTTTACCTGATGAAGAGCCTCCTCCATATATGAGCAGATGGCCAAAATCATTGCAGGTTGTTGAAAACTGGTGAGTCTAAAAAGTGCAGGGAAAGGACACAAGGAAATTGAATAAAGGAAGGTGTTACTGTTTATGGTGCAAAGGTATTGTTTTCCCTCTTCAAAGAACTATCTGTCGGTATGCGTGTTTGACCAAAAAGAAAATATTGAATATATGCTATTGATACGAAAGGAAGCGATTTGCTTCAAGAAATGGTTAAAGGCATCTCACTATTACTTGCGTTAGCCTTCCAAGAAAGTCCTTTTAAGACCATAGGTGAAGTAGAGTGTGAAGCGAAGCCATGAAGCATACGATCCCAAAAGGAAACTTGAATCACACAGAGCGACAATCATCAAACACTTTGAAAGAACACAGGCCATCTTATGTTGAATAACACAACAATCGCCAAGAAGAAGTTGGTTTTGATGAGTTGCCACTGTTTATATATCCTAAAACAGACACAATGGTCATCATTCCAAAGGACAGATTCATCACAAAGATACAGTATAAAAAAAGCAGTGGCAGAGATGTGGCATAGTGATTTGTCAAGCAGAGGATTATAGTAAAAATTCCCCTCTTTGAAGAACATTGCAGGTCATAAAAAATGCAGCAACTTGTACCATGTCCCATTAAACACAGTGGCAAAAATAACCACAAGATTATGGAGACATTTTTTAGGGTTTAAAGGTTGGTGATGAGATGTCTCCCAAAGAACAAAGCTGGAGGTCCTCCTCCTAACACCGGTGCTAAAGTCCGTGAACTACAGATGGTCAAAAGTATGGCAACTCTCCAAGGCAAGTTTTGAATGCACCGAAGTTAAAAAATCAAAGGTTATTAAAACAAAAAACTCCACGAAAAAGAACCAAACCAAAGTTCTATTTTTACTTCAAAAAAGAATGACCGTTGAGAATGTTCTTTTGAAAAGATATAAGGTTGAGATGTGAGAGTGGAAATTCGTTTTCAAAAACTAGAATCAAATCCCGTGCATCCACAGCATCAAACAAGCAAGAAGGTTGGGCGAAAATTCAAAAATTTGCACTCAGAGGCGGCGCGACGTGCCTGGAATTTGGCGCGACGTGCCTGGGAAGATTTTTGCAAAGGCTTCCTTCGTCGGCGCGACGTGCCTGTAGGTGGGCGCGACGTGCCTGTGGAAGTGGCCTTGAAGCCTTCCAGACTAGTCAACCCGACAGGCCACCCACGGTGTTTTGGGCGCGACGGGCTGACTACAAAGAATGCCGCGCAGCTTCTGAAGATTCCGGTGCTTTTCAAGCTTCCTCCAAAGGATTTGTCCTCGAAATTTAAAAGGTAACGCTACAAATGAGCATGATTTTGTTTAAAGTGAAATAGCATACACAGAGAAACTATAAATTTCGACAAGAAGGGTGGGTGTTAAGTTTGAGGACAGCCTGCTTAGGACTTCAAAGCATCGAAAGGCAGAGGTTTACATTTTTGAAACTACAAAGAAGACTTTGTTAAATAGAAAGGCAGGGTTCTGGTCTTAAGAGAGAAACTGTCCTCACAGTCCTCCACACATTGCCACATTGTCAAAACAGTGAAATGCAACCAGTAGAAGGAATTATGACATACTTTCTTTGAAAGGAAAGCTCACACAGTTTCAACCTAAAGGCTTGTGGTCCTCTAAAAAAACTCTGTCATTTATCACCCCAAACCTGTGTGATTGACATTCTTAACATATGTGTGGTGATTTGCTTGATATACAAACAGTGAGAAGAGGATACACTTGCACATGACAAAGTTGTTAAATGGTTGAAAGCCTCCTTGAGCAAGGAGTTTGGTATGTTGGTGGACATCTAAGACTTCATAAAACAGAGTAATCATTGGCATTTCCTCACAGCACACTACTTAAGCGGACTGCCTTTCATTCACTGTATTCTCCCACTGTGAATTTGTTAACAAAGAGTTTCCAAAGGTGAACAACATGTTGAAGGACAGAGGTTGTTGATGGTTAAAGTTTGACATTGAAGGCAGAGGTACACAGGTGATGTTTGATCTTTTAACTTCACAAGAAAAAGTGTCCCTCACAAAGCACTGAGTATTGTTAACCTAGGTCTGCCCTTTTTTTCACCATATTATATCATTTTGAAAAGCTGATTGACAAAGAGACTCTAAGGATAACTAGTACACTGAAGGGCAGATTTCATTGATGGGATTCTAACTTTGGAGGCAGAGGTACAAAAGCAGTGTTTGTTTTCTTAAAACCTTACAAATGAATAGGGCCATTTTCTAGAAGGCAGCATTGTTGATGATCGAGTTTAACATTGAAGCCAGAGGTACAAAGGTGGTGATTGATTTCTCAAAATTCACAAGTGAAAGGTGTTTTCTTAAACACAGTGAGCTGATATTTCACCTAACCAAAGATTATCTTTTCTTTTCCACTGTATGTTATCTTTTATAGAAATCTGTTGACAGAGGTATTTTTAAGGTGAATGACCTGAAGAGCAGGGTTTTAATATTTGAGTTTTGTTTTGAAAACACAATTACCAGTGTAGGTTGGTCTAACAAAATCACAAGAAGGGGGATTATTCAAAACAGTACACAGGGAATCTACAAAGCAGTTATCCCATCTTTTACACATGGTACCATTGTTAAAAGTTTGCATGGCTGAAGTGCATACAGAGTTGAAGGACTGTTTTTAAGAAGTACAGAGGTGACTTATTCAAAGAAACATTGTTGCATCTTATTCAAAGCCACAGTGTCCATATCTGTCCAAACAGTATAGTGGCCATTTTCAATCCAGCAGGGCATTGTTCATAAAAGGCAGTTGGTTTCTTCCAAAGCATAGTTAGGTCAAAATGCCTCCAAAGCAACACAACAGGAGCAACATGACAGTGGTGAAGATCAGCAGAAGCAGGAACCAGAGGAGGATAGTGCTGAACAGCAGCAGCTCAGCAGTTTGAGCAACAGCAGAAGGATGATGATCAAGAACAGCAGTTTTAAGGAGCGCCCGACACGGAAAGAGAAGAAAGACATATCAGCCCTTGATATTTTGGCATCAGATTCGGAGCATGTTGCTATGGACCCTTGAGGGTCATGCATGCCAATTTAGGGCCTATTTCGGCAACTTTTTGTTTTTCGGCATTTTTTGGGTTTTTAGTCAAAAACTCATAATTGCGCCGTTTCAGTTCGAGGATTTGTCAAGGGAGGAGGATGATACCGATGGATGCCATAATTCCATGAGCAGGTCTCCAGCGATTTTCAGGGAATTTTAAGATCATTCGCCCCCTCAAATTGGCGAAAAACACCCTCATTTTGCACATTCTGCCCGCCATATCAGCAGTCTGCTATTTTCTGGGGTTTTTCACACAGGTACAGTTTTGGATGACTTCCGGACCTCGGATTGAGTTGGTTCCAGTTGCGCCGGAAAACAGACACAGAAAGCTTTCCAGCAAGCCCTCATGAGCCTCATTTCGACATCGGGAAGGCTGCCATTTGCATCCAGCAAGTCAGGGGACCTTTTTCAGGCATAAATATGAAGTATTTTTGTAATTTTTGAACTCCAAAAATCTGCTTTTCCCAAATGTGCGTTAAGCTATTTTTATCATTGGGAAATCATGTAAAGTCAATATAATTTCCGTTTTTAGCAGTTTTTAGATATTTTATGGGATATTTTGTGCCTTAGGCTTTGCAAAGCCTCAAGGACAAGTTTAGATATTTTGACTTGGCCAATGGGATAGCTAGTTGCTCCATGAGGTTTTCCTCCCTCAAGCCTATTTATTCCATGGTTCTCATTGTAAATCAGAGGCTGAACTTGAGAGAAGAATTAATTCATTGGTCATATGAGCTTTGAAGAATACACTTGAGTTATGATGTTTGGATTGCCTCTTGGATGCTTTTGAGGAATGTTGAAGGCTTGTTGATGGATTCCTTGACATGGTAGAATGGTATAGTGCTTCTTAATGTGTTTTGTCTTCTAGTTTTCACTCATAATTCATTTTTCTTGCTGCTATAGATCAGTAAATATTGATTTTGAGACATGCCCATGGAGGCACCCCAAAATCCCTGAATCTTCATAGCTTGATGTTTTCTTCTCCTTTAGTTATGCTAAAGAATTCTTAGCTGCTCTTTAGTAACCTAAGGTATTGTTGCTAAGTTTTATTCATCAGTTCCATGTATGTTGAGTAGGATGTATGGTTTTCCCTACCTACCTATCAGCTGCCCATAGTTCTGTCCATAAAACTTTCTCTTTGACTGATTTGTTGATCATTTTGTTGAACCAAGGAGGCCTAGTCTCGATCTAGCCCTTTGCCTAAAACTATGAAAACTTATTTTTCCAAGTGCCCAATGACTTAGAGATTATGTTTAGGCGTTCCGGCATAGTTTATGAGTTGTTAGTTTGTCTCATGTGTTTTTCCCCAAAGTCTGATAGCCTTTTTCCCGAAGTTAGAGGGTCTTATACCTCTATGTATGGCTGGAATGTTTGATTTCTATGTATTGATTAGCTTATAGTTATTCCTAACATGATCAATGGCTTGCTATTACATGTTTATGTCTGCTATTAACTAGTTTGCACTTGAAATCCCTTGTCTTTCACCAACTTATTGTCCACTTAATCCATTTTTCCCAGAGATCCCTTCTACTGTGAATCAAATCGGCCCTACAGCAGCTTTACATCATCACTTCATAGCTTCCTTGACCTGTTTGACCCCATAGCCCAATTTATCTACATCTTGTTATCCAGTTTATGTATTTGATCAGTTTCATCCCTCACAAACTTAAAAACTAAAAAAACCAAAAACACACTTCATAACTAGCCTAATATCAGAACATTGCAAGTAAACACACCGACATCTTTTGCACTTATAGAGAGAGCCCTCTCTGAGTCCAGGAATGCTAGGTCCTTGGGCTCCAAAGCTTGGTTTGATGTTACATCGTCATTTGGCTAGCCAATCGGCCAAATCACGGGACCCTAACAGTATTGAATGATTTCCGAAGGCAGAGCATTATACAATGGATTCTAACTATCTATCTTGAAAGCATTCAACTAGAGATATGAATGAATGAATGGAAAAAATAACAATTAACATATGAACACAAAGGAAAGAACAATGCTAAATCCATACCACAGGGATCCCACAAATCAGTGCTGCATTTCTTTATTAATTCCCTGCCAAACTGTTACAAATGGAGCGCAGAGCGTCCTCAGTGATTTACAACTTATTCCTCACTTTATTCCCCCCTTGACAAATGATTCAAAAATTACATTAAATAAATAGAATTTGAGGGGAGTAGATCCACAGAAGGAGGGGCTATTTCACCACCTCAGAAACTAAAAACTGAATATAGGAAAAAGAGCAACAATATACCCCTAAAAAAAGGAGCAATACATTCGACTGCCCGGAGGAATTTTCTATTGTGCCCAATGAACAAAAAAATAAAAATAAAAATAAATCTGAAGAACAGATCCCTTTTTCATCGCTGCTGTAGATGCTGCGATATTTTTGTGTTTGTATTTAGCTCTCGAACTTGACTATTTATTTTTCTTTGTTGAAAATCCCTTTTATGCCAAAAAATACCCTTTGGAACCAATAAAAATGAAATCTTCCCTTTAATGAAGAAAAGTCCCTTTTTGATTGAAAAAGAGCGAAGGGAAAGGGAGGTGGGCCCGAACCGTAATTGCAATCGAAAATTGCAATCGGAAGAGGGGAAGGTGTATCACATAATGGAGCGATGCGATTGGAAACTTGCGATGTGATATTGTAAAAGGGAAAAGGGTTTTATGGGGAAATTGCAATCGCAAATCGAAAATCACTGCGGGGAAGTGGTCATACATATGGCAGGGAGAAAACACGATGTGCGAAGTGCGATGGAGAGGAAGTCCTTATAAGAAAAAATTGAAAAAATAGTTTAACACAGGGAAAAGCCCATTTTCTTTTGAAAAGGGCGAGAGTCTTTTATGTGGGACCTAGGGAGGGATTGCAATCACAAATCGGAAATCGTAGCGGGTGTAACACATGGCGGAGGGATCACGCGATGCGATGAGCGACATGTGATTCATCGCATTGGCGGGTCGGGAGCGGAGTGTTGTGGGAAAAAATTGTGATAAAAACTTGCGATCGCGCGATGCGACAAAGAACTATCGCATCGGCGGAAGGGAAGATGGAAATGCCGATTACGATGAGAGACTTAAGAAATTATAATAATCGATTTATGGCTTTTAACAAAGGGAAAACCTTTTTTTTGTTTGGGAACGGGCGGAAGGGTTTTAGTGGGACCGGGGGAAATCACAATCGGAGAAAATCATAGGAGCGGGGAAAAAAGTTGGGAGCGCTGTGAAATTGCGATGCGATCAGATTAGAGGAAGGGGATGTGATGCGATTGGAGATGGGTAAATTGCATCGGAAGGGTTCAATCGAAGTGTTATGATTTGCAACCCATGAACTTTGGCAATGCAATCAATCACATCGGAGGTTTGTAGGAGACAGAAATAAAAGTTTCAAAGGGGGCTTTGCGATGAAGACTTTAAAATCATATGGAAAGGATAGAAATTATAAATTTTAAGGGACCAAATGAGAAAGAAGGGTAAGGTTAGGCCTTTTGGGGGCTTTTATTCACTTAGGCATATCTTCCAATCCAGGAGTTAGTTTTGAGAGTATAATATATCGTTGGAAATCTCTTTCTGTGCTCCTTATGATGAACATATTTGCAATCTATTTTGTAGTGAAAATCTAGTGGAGAACACCATTTGAAACATTGACCTGACAAAGACAACCACTAGTGGAATAATTTTATATCATGACCTAATGGAATGATTGAAAATTTCTTCAGAATGGGACACCTAAGAGGCGCATGCAAATGTGTTTTGATCCCTGGTGGAAATATGCAAATATTGACACTAACATTGGCTCTAATGGGGATGGTAGCTCCTTGGAGGTGCCAAGAACACTGTAGACCTAGTAGCCTTATCCATTGGGCAATGGGGTCAATAGCTGAAAACCAAACTGAAAACTGAAGAAACTTGACTCGACGAACTAACTCAAAAGTGACTCAAAGCTAACTAAGACAAAACTTAAAATTTGAAGTTTGATGGTAGTAAATCACTAAGAATTGAGGGATTCAAATCCTGATGACAACCACCTGTGTTTCTTGAAAGCAAATGTACCATCAGGCGATATCAAAATGCCAGTGTAACCAATCAAGCAAATTCCTCCTTGATTGATTCTCCTGATCAGATCCTCTGGACAACAATAGATAATTACAACTGGGCATCCAAAAACGTAGTTGACCATGATCTCCTTCATCACTGAATACTGCGATAATTACCTTCACTACTGACCGCAATAGATCTGCCACTAGATCCTGAAAAACATGAAGATTTACCCCCTATTGATATAGAAGAAACAAGGTGTCTTTTTCTCTTGATTCTGATCTCTCTTCATAATGTACCTCAGTAAGAGTGTGTCCCTGGTCTTCAAAAAATTCTGAGCAAGTAGGTGAGCATATTTCCTCTTGAAAAAACATTTCAAAGCATGAGACATAGGAAGAAGAATTTGAATGGAATTTCTCAATGCTTTGGTCCTCTATAGTATGATAATCTTCATATGACATGGCAACCAGATCATCATGTTTCTTATCACATTCATCAATCATAAGAGAAAACACTTCAGATGGTTCTTGAAATGGAATACTGACATTCTATCATCTTCCAAAATTCATCCAAATAAACTTTTTCACTTACTTGAACAAAGATCTCATATTGTTTTTCATAAAGGGAATGGATTACCTCCTCGTGAAGACTTTTTTCTGATGGGATGAGAAAACTTAGGTCTATAACTCTGTTTTCTTCACTTGAGGTGACCTCAACAATAGAGCTCCTCTTTATGGGATCTGGAACAACATATTCTTCCTCATCACATTTTGAATCTAGATCTGGATTAGCAAATTTGGTTTCATCAAAATCTAAGGTTGGAACCTCTTTTTCCTGCATATCATCTTTTATTCCAATCAAATCTGAAATAAGACCCTGTCTTCCACCATTTTCAGCTGTACAAAGATCTTCAGTCTGCTGATCTTGATAAGTATCCTCTAAGATTTCTATATGCTGCTGAAATGGATTTTCATATAGTGCTTCCATGATTTCTTCGTCCATGAATTCATCATCTCCAAAAAAATTCTCAATTTTTTCAATGAAACTATCAACATGTTTGCAATAGTTCTGAACTAATATTAAGGATGGACAAGATTCCTTATACCTTTCAAAGAATATGATATGAAAATCCTTTAAACAATAAATACAAGTAGGTGGAAAACTTTCATACCAAGATTGAGCTTCATATTCCAGAGTAACCATGAACATCTTCATCAAGCAATCTTTAAGGAAATCAATTTTTAATTTACACACATGCATGTGAAATCTCACTAGATGAAGAGCAACATTATTACCTTTCACATTTTTTAACATAGGAAAATTCCTTTGCCAATCTACCTCAGGCATTTTATTTGGGAAACCTGGAATGTGATCTCGGCTCATGGGAGCATATCTTCTTGTAACACTTGCCATCTCTTAAAGCTACTGATCTTCCTGCAGTGGAGTTACCATGAAGGATTGATTTTTTGGATCTTTTAGTGAATGGAGTCGCCAGGTGAATGATTCAGCCTTCATATGTATCCAAGCGTTGTTCACCATCAACATTTAGATATGATAATTTTTCATTCTTTACCAGGGAAGATCTGTCCTTTCTTTAAATTTTCTCCCCAGTATGGTCCCTAGAAATGTTAGCACCTAATTTGAACCTTAAGCTAAAAGAAGACAAATCAGGGTAACCTCAAACCACGCTCAACCTTGTAGCTAGCCGTACAAGGTCAGGAGAGGGCTCTCTCCGTGAAAAATATTCAATGAAGTATAACTACAAATGATTTTAGGCTAGGTATAATAAACTTGAAATATTTTATAAATTTTTCAGGGTTGTATGAACAAATGGGGTTGGGTAGTTTGAAACTGGGGAATTAAATCAGAGATACAGGGTATTCTGTGGGGAAATATAGGCAGGGATTTTAAAAATTTAGTTTAAATAATGATGGAATGTTTAAGACTGGTGAGAAGCTGAAAAGGGCATAGGAGATGGATCCTCTTCAAACAGCAGAAAACATAGAGTATTGAATGATTTCCCAAGGAAGAGCATTATACAATGGATTCTACCTATCCATCTTGAAAGAATTCAACCAGAGATATGAATGAATGAATGGAAAACATAACAATTAACAGATGAACACAAAGGAAAGAACAGTGCTAAAATCCATACCACAGGGATCCCACAAATCAATGTTGCATTTCTTTATTAATTCCCTGTCAAAATGTGACAAATGGAGCGCAGAGCATCCTCAGTGATTTCCAACTTATTCCTCACTTTATTTCCCCCTTTACAAATGATTCAAAAATTACATTAGATAGACAGAATTTGAGGGGAGTAGATCCATAGAAGGAGGGGTTGTTTCACCACCTCAGAAACTAAAAACTGAATATAGGAAAAAGAGCAACAATATACCCCTAAAAAAAGGAGCAATACAGTCGACTTCCTGGAGGAATTTGCTATCGTGCCCAATGAACAAAAATGATCAGGAGCTCAAGTCCAAGCCATGGAAAAAGGCTAAAAAATGAAAGTGCTCAGAATTTCGCTAAAATAGATCGACTGGAAAGTGCTCGTCAATACGATCCCAACGCCGCGAACGGCACTCAAATCCGACTCCGTATGAGGAAGATATTCAGTTTTAAAGATCCGCCAATTTCAATTAAAAATGCCAAAATTTGACTTTGGGAAAAAAATATTTTTATTAAAAAAAGAATATTCCACAGAATATTCTGCAGAATATTCCAGTCGCGTCCAATTAAAAGGCGCCACGTGGCCAGCCCGGAGGCCGCCACGTGGCCCGAAGGTGGATTGGAATGGCGTTTAAAAACTTTGTTATGGACGCGACAGGATTGGATCCCGGGTCGGCGGGTTGATAACACAAAGGCCCGACCGTTGGGGCAAGTCGTTGGTTCTTGTTAATGAATGCAACGCATTTATATTTAAGTGTTTGACTTTGGTTGGGCGGGGCCCAAAAGAGGGCCAGCCCCTAAGGGCCAGCCCCCTCTCACACATGACTATCCGCTCGGGACCATAGCGCTAAGTTTATGGGCACGCAACAAATACGTGGGTTTTTAATATATGTTTTCAAACTTTAATATTCCCATTCAAAACTCAAAGTCATTCAACTAATTCCATTCAGCACGGTTACGTGGCCCTACACGTCAGCACACATTTTGGCGGCAGTTTCGGCGGAGTGCCCCAAATTTAGCGCCACCTCTATTTTGTCGGGCTTATCTGGCAGTGTTTCCAGATTTAACTGGAGTTTGTTTAGTCCAACTGACAGATGGAGTAAATGTGGCATAACTTTGGCTAGGAGAGGTCTTTTGAGACGATTGTTTTTTTGATTTTGGGTCTCTTCGACCTTCTGAAGCCATTGGAATAGGTTTCACAGCCATCTGAGGTCTTTTGCAGCTGATGTTGCTTCGTGGAAGTTCCAGGAGCCACTAGGGCCAAATCAGTTTGGGAGCTGCATTGGGAATTGTGCAGCCAGTGAATGTCGAACGAAGGTCATTCCTGAATTTTTTCAGCATTATGAATCCATTTCTACAACTCGTTTTTCCTTTTGAGGCATTCTTCTCACTGTTTAGCTTCAGGGAAGCTTTCAGAGCCACCAGGGCCATTTCAGTGCTGGAGCTGTTTGGGGGCTATGTTCATCCATTTTTGGTGATTCAAAAGCCTATTTCTGCTATTTTCGACCTTCTGAGTCTAATGGAAGAGGTTTCAGAACCAATTGAGGTCATCTTCACCTCGAAATTCTCCATGCAAGTCTAAAGGGCCACCAGGGCCAATTGGGGAAAGTACTGTATAAGGTACAATTTCACTGTTTAGTGTAGGGAAAGAGCATGTTTAGCTAATTCCTATCTTCTGATTCTGTATTTACAGTCAGATCTATCTTTCGAGACACTCATATTCTTGTATTAGCCTTTGTAGCATTTTTAATACAAGAGGACAAGCCTAGTTTGAGAGGCTTGGTCCAGCAGATGTAGCCCAGAGGAGGGGGTGAACTGCTTTATCATTTTGATGTCTTTATTTTCTGAAGATGATATGCTAAAAAAAACTGATATAAAGTGTTAAACAACAAATATACATAACTTGCATACACACATAATCACCTACTCAGCTGCAAAAAGTTATTTGTCTTATTCCGCAAGACATCAAACTTCAAGTATGTGTATGTCAAAGACTTCTAAGTGTTTACTTCATTATTTCTTTAGGAAGAGTCTGTAGAGGGCCAGGTAGCCTCTGGAACTCATCCTCTCTTTAGAGGTGACATGTCCGGTGAATGCCCCTACAGTCTATCTCTGTATAAGAAATAAGAAGTTTTCACATTTTCAGAGGTCACTTGGAGTGTATAGCTCACATTTGAAATTATGGGAAATGGATACCTTGCACCCTTAAACAAGTACATTCCATTTTCAGATCAAAAAGAAAAAGAAAAAAAGGAAATATGAAGAACAGATCCCTTTTTCATCGCTGCTGTAGATGCTGAGATATTTCTATGTTTGTATTTAGCTCTCGGCCTTGACTGTTTCTTTTTCTTTGTTGAAAATCCCTTTTATGCTGAAAAATACCCTTTGGAACCAATAAAAATGAAATCTAACCTTTAATGAAGAAAAGTCCCTTTTTGATTGAAAAAGAGCGAAGGGAAAGAGAGGTGGGCCCGAATTGCAATCACAGCAAATCACAATCGGAAGAGGGGAAGGTGTATCACATAATGGAGTGATGCGATTCGAAACTTGTGATGTGATAGTGTAAAAGGGAAAAGTGTTTTATGGGGAAATCACAATCGCAAATCGAGAATCACAACGAGAAAGTGGTCATACATATGGCGAGGAGAAAACGTGATGTCCAATGTGCGATGGAGGGGAAGTCCTTATAAGACAAAATGGAAAAAATGGTTTAACACAGGGAAAAGCCCATTTTCTTTTGAAAAGAGTGGAAGTATTTTATGTGGGACCCAGGGAGGGATTGCAATTGAAAATAAAAAATCACAGCAGGTGTAACACATGGTGGAGGGATCTCGTGATGTGATGAGCGACATGCGATTCATCGCATTGGCGGGTCGGGAGTGGAGTGTTGCGGGGAAAACTTGTGATACAAACTTGCGATCGCGCGATGTGACAAAGAACTATCGCATCGGCGGAAGGGAAGATGGAAATGACGATTGCGATGAGAGACTTAAGAAATTATAATAATCTAGTTATGGCTTTTAACAAAGGGAAAACCTTTTTTTTGTTTGGGAACGAGCGGAAGGGTTTTGGTGGGACCGAGGGAATTTGCAACTGGAGAAAATCATAAGAGCGGGGAAAAAAATTGGGAGCATTGGGAAATTGCGATGTGAACGAATCGGAGGAAGGGGATGTGATGTGATCGGAGATGGGTAAATCACATTGGAATTTTTCATCAGAAGGGTTTAATCGGAAGGGTTCAATCGGAGTGTTGCGATTTGCGACCCATGAACTTTTGTGATGCGATCAATCGCGGAGGTTTGTAGTAGACGAAAATAAAAGTTTCAAAGGGGCCTTTGTGATGAAGAATTTTAAATCATATGGAAAAGATATAAATTATAAAGTTTAAGGGACCAAATGAGAAAGAAGGGTAAGGTTAGGCCTTTTGGGGGCTTTTATTCACTTAGGCATATCTTCCAATCCAGGAGTCAGTTTTGAGAGTATAATATATCGTTGGAAAGCTCTTTCCGGGTTCCTTCTGATGAACATATTTGCAACCTATTTTGTAGTGAAAATCTAGTGGAGAACACCCTTTGAAACATAGACCTGACAACGACAACCACCAGTGGAATAATTTTATATCATAACCTAATGGAATGATTGAAAATTTCTTCAGAATGGGACACCTAAGATGCACATGCAAATGTGTTTTGATCCCTGGTGGAAATATGCAAATATTGACACTAACAGTAGGCTGGCTCGTGATGAGACCCTCTATCCTCTCTTGAAATTTTCATATGAACATAGTAATTCTTTTTAAAACATAAGAATTTTAATTTATGAGGAGGTCATTGTGTTGGTATGATGGCTAGATAGTCACAGTGCCATTCACTTGGATTGTAACAGAGTGATCAAGCCGAGTCATGATCAGACCTCTTGTCCTTCAAGCAGTTGAGAAGGTCGTTATCCTAGTGTGATGGCCATTGTGGGAATGTCACTTGCTAAACCCTTATGATCATGGTAGGTTGGCTTGTGATGAGACCCCCTATCCTCTTGTAATATCCCAAAATTGGAATTGGTCAACCATGCATGCATAAAAAATGAATTTTCAGAAATATATGCTATAAATAATGAAAAAAAATCTTGGATCCTTTATATTAGTCAATATACAACCTACATCCAAGAATAGAGCTGAAACAAATCAAACTAGGTGGGTTAAACAGACCTCCCACACCTAGGATTGCTAAAAAAGGTTAAAACCCCACACACTGCAACACATGAATTTCTGCATAAAAGAGACTGTGCAGTCTAATGAGGGTTTGTACACATAAATATAAAAGACAAATATATTTGATATTATATTAAATAATTTGGCTCAAAAACAGAGATCTAGTCTCCTCATTACAAAATCTAGAGAACTCGGGAAGGGTTTCTAGGAATACACCCTGAATACAAATGGTGATCATTATCAATATGAATAAATAATCACTGCAAGCTAAAGAAAAAGAGTATATAAGTCTATAATAATATAGATCTGATGTATATATTATCAAAGGTCTTCCCCCATGGAAGAGTCAACCCTCCAATCACAGGAAAACTCACCGAAAGAGCCACAAAATCCACTGCTGAAACTTCCCTCTAGAAATAATGTGTTAGTCATCAATATTTTTCACATGTTGTTGATGACTAGATTCCTAGCTGATTTTTCTAAAAGCTGATTTCCATATGTCAATTTTTCATCTAGAAAACCCCCAAACAAATTTTTGCTTTCCTAGCCCTTCCTGTCAGCCTATGATCAGAGCAATCTTCAATTTTCAAAGACATGTCTTGTTTCAGCAAAATATTCCTATCTATAGCTGTCTTGGTCTTGCTAGTATACTATCATTTTCCCCTTGGTTCTCATGAAACTCACTGTCCAATATTTGACAAAGTGTCTCCCTTCCTATCCTTGATCTCCTTGTCAAACACAATCAGAATCAATGAAAGTTGCCCCTAAGTTAGGTAGTGGCGCTTTAGAGAATCCCTTCCTCGAAAAAAATAGCCTGAGCCAGAATCCTTTGTTCAATACCAACCAGCCTGAATTAGCGCTTAATCTACAAAAACAAACCTTGATATACCCCTAGGTCGCACCACTAAGAGGTATTGTTGTCTCAGTCCAGAGGAAATTCTACAAAGATCTAATACAGAAAGAGATGAAGCATGTGCAAAGTCTAAAAGAATATGCTTAAGATTGGGCAAAATCTCCATAAGACACCAAAGGAGCTTTCGAAGGTTCAAAGTCATATTTTTTGCATCTCTGCAGGGTGCGAATTGGATGACAAACAATAGCCAGACAAGAGCAAGGAGACAAGTCCAAATAAGTCTCTCATGTTGAATAAATTTGCCATCAGCAGGTGGAGAGATGCAATGAAAAGAAAGCAGGAGTACATTGTTTCAAAAGCCAAACTGATATAAGGTTGATCTGCAGTGTTTCAGTGTGTCTTTCAGAGGTAATGCTGCATAAGTTTTCACGAGGATATCATCATAGTACATAAGAAGACAACTGCTTCTTATGTTGCCTCAAGCCTGGGATAATAACACTAGTCAAAGAGAAAATCCAATGTACCTCTGCAAACACAGTAAAAAAAAGGTTAGTAAGTGATGACTAGCAAGCAAATAATCTACAAATACATGTCATATGTTTTATGGTTTAAAAGGTTCACAAAGATATTTGACAAAGGATACATATCTCAAAATATGCCTCATATAGCAGATTGTTAAAATTTCACTTTATTACCTATTCTGATATACCAAGCAGAGACATGTGTGGAAAAGAAAGATGACATAGTTTGGGAAATAGATGAAATATTATGACTGTGAAACCTCCTCCAATAAAGAGCAGATGGTTGGGTGACATGCTGAAAACCTCCTCCAATATAAGAGCAGATGGTTTAGGAATAGAGATGTAACCTAATTTAAAGAAGCAGAGGGTCAAGATGTTTTAAGTGATCTCAGAGTTGTTGTAGGCCACATTCCAAGGGATAAGACAACAAATGCATCAGTAGGTT
This sequence comes from Pinus albicaulis, assembly GCA_034641835.2. Lineage (NCBI taxonomy): Eukaryota > Viridiplantae > Streptophyta > Pinopsida > Pinales > Pinaceae > Pinus > Pinus albicaulis. Next base: position 1,949,675,345 of record CM076578.1, read on the forward strand.
TAGATTATGTTTAAGAAAGTTTTCAATTGGAAATTCAAAGTTGAAAATCAGTGGGAACAATTGAAAGTTTATAAACTGAATTCTAGTATTACGTCATAAGCAAAGCAGTGATATTATAGTATTGAAGAAACCTCGTATTCCTGTCTATAAAGACCTCCATCAGCAGATAATAAGAGAAGGCCTCATGATAGGTATAAAGGGTCATTGAAAAGAGCTGCAACAATAGTTTTTGTGATGATTTCCCTTATTGACTAAATCAAGAAAAAAAGCACAGCTACTCCTTGAAATGATCTATTCAAATTGTAGAAGGTGTAGTTATGCCATGCATGAAAAACATGGTTCAAGGTGGTTTCCCCGTAATGAACGAGCAAGAGAAGTGGGTTTTTGATGGCTGGATTTCATCTTGGCAGTGTTATGAGCTCAATTTTTTCACCCATTATAATGGCACAGACATGAGTCTTTGGTCCTTTCATTATCTTAGAAATCTGTGGTTTCCTTTGGCTTTTAGTATGGCTAACAACAATATCTAGAAGTCCTGAAAATCATCCTAAAAAACCTGGGTTAGAGCTTCTGTACATTCTAGATGGAGATGAGAATTCCATAAAAGTTGGCACACATAAGACCTTTGCAGAGTTTTGATAAATATTTACTGGAGAGAATTTTACAGCTCTTGCTGTCAGGTCTATTTCACTGACAAATACAATGACGTTGATCTAGATGATTGTTCTAGAGCAAGAATTAATAAAAAATATGCAAGCATTGATTGGGAACAAGAATTTTCAGAACCAGATCCAGATGATAGAGAAATGCATGATGGTGTTGACAAGCTACAATAAGGATAAAAATGATAATCTCCTTGGTGAAAAATCAGAGGATATGCCTATGAAAGGACCCTCATCACTTCAAAAGCAATGGGTTTTTCATTATACTTCAAAGGCTATAATGAAAAATGTTATTAACCCATTTTCATCATAAACATAAGGCCTCAGGAAATTATCATGGCATGACTTCATTCAGGACAGAGTAGAAAATCAAGACAGATTTTTAAAAAGCCTCCTTACTTCATGAAGCAATCAATTTACCCTATGATTGATTGAAAGGCTGGAAGGTTGTCTTGATAAAGGACTCCTCTATAAACAACAATCCAAGTCTGAAAATTTCAGCACTCCTTTCATTCCATACAAGAGAGAGTTTTAGAAGACACATGACAGTTATAAAACATAGGCCTCCTTCATAAATAAGTAGAGGGCCCACCATTGTTTAAGGTTGAAGAAACATTCCATTAAATATGACAAAGGTTGCAAAAGACAGAGGTTAAGGAGTGCCCAGGCAGTTTGTTTCAAAAAGTTTTTCTGACCAAACAGAGATGAAAAAAACTCCTTTAGTTTCTACACAGGTATCATGGTTTGTGAGAAATGTAAAAAATACAACTGTCACGGGAGAATTTCCGCACCAGGATTCACCATTTTTACCATCGTTGGGACAGTCAACTTTTGAACAACCAAATAGATACAAAATGAAAAAATTCAAGCATATTTTGGAATTATACTTCCATATATTTCCAACGAGCCATCTCGGGCCAAATTCTGACAACTGGAAGGCATCCAAAAGTAGCCTGTAAACAACACTATGTATTTCTGCACTAGCATTCAACATTTTTTACCAGTGTTGGGACAGTCAATTTTTTAACAACCAAATGGACACAAAATGAAACAACTCAAGAATAATTGGAAATTATACTTCCATATCTTTCCAACGAGCCATCTCGGGCCCAATTCCGATACTGGGAAGGCATCCAAAAGTGGCTTGCAAATAGCACTATGCATTTCTGCACCAGGATTCACCATTTTTGACCAGTGTTGGGAAAATAAATTTTTGAACAACCAAATGGACACCAAATTAAAAAAAAAAAAGCATATTTGGAAATTATACTTCCATATCTTTCTGACGAGCCATCTTGGGCCCAATTCTGACACCAAGAAGGCCTCCAAAATAGGCTGCAAAAGTGCGCGGCGCGCCTGTAGGTTTTCACAATGTATTTTGACACACAGTGCGGTGTGCCTATGTGATTGTGCGGCACGCCTGTGAAACACCCAGTGTTTAAAAGGCTGCAATGGTGATTTTGTTCTGGATCTGACAGAGAAGAATTGCACCAAGAAAATTCAAGTAAAACATCATGTGTAGATTGTTGAAATAATAACAAGAAGTTTTAATTCTTAGATTTTGCAACAAATTCCGGGCCTTTCTCATTACTTTCCACAGTATGTTCGGGGTGTCATTCAAAGAGCCAATACAAGTCTCAATGTTGCAGTCAATACTCCACCACAAAATGAAGTGCATTCTTTAGATGCAACAGGGTTATTGACTTCTGGAACAACATGGGCTATTGCTCTAGCTATTGGGGTTCCATTAGGAGGAGAATGGCTGATGGAAGCCTTGGTGTCTGAGAGCCTTTCTAGCATCCTTCCAGATCTCATATATCGTTCTAATCAACATGCAAAAGTATTAGACATATTCTGGTCCCAGGTTGAAGGTTACAAGGGGTTACAAAGATCATTATGGAGAACAATGTAAAACCTGTAATGAAAGGGACAACTAGAGATCTGCAGTCAGCTATGGATATTTGTCTTCATCTAGTGAGGAGAGGTCATGGATCAGTTTGGGACTTATGTACTACTCTCGGAAGAAGACCTGACCTTAAAAAAATTGAATTTATAGTCTCGAAAAGCATTTCTTGTTTCTACTCTTATTCACTATGATGATGAAGTAGTTGGTGAGTTGCTACATGTATGAACAGAGTTTGATTTGGTAGATCAATGTGAGAACTTAGGGAACCCTCAGAGATAAAGCACCAACTTTATTCTGATCAAAGGGCCATTGACTGTTTCTTTTCACATGAAAACCATAGAAGAACTTAAAGGATTTGAGTAAAAGCAGAGGATGAGGTCCTATTGACACCCCTGAAATGGAAAATGAAAAGGAGCTAGGTTTCAAAATATTTCGAAGTATTCTCTTTGTCACACAATTATTTTCATAAGATAAAAGGGTCTTTATGATTTTCAAAGAAGTACAGTTTTGAAAGTAGTCTCTAAAAGAAAAACATCAGTTTGATTAGAAGGTCTTGATCAGTTTGAAGGAGCATTTAAAAAAAAAGTGTTTTAAACCAGTCCCTTTGTTGTTTAAACAACAAAGAAAGCAGTGATTAAAACATGGACAATCATCATTTCAAATTGAAGGGGTGCAATACATAAAACAGTGGTGTTGAAAGCAATTTTTTTAAAATATTAGAGAAGAAGCAGTGGTTAGAAGATGAAGATTTTTGTCAGTTGAAAAGAGTATTTTAAAACATGGTTTTCAAAAGTACCATGATCATCTTAAAACGAGAGAGACAGTGATTAAAGGATAAGGCTTTGTAGAAAATTGAAGGAAGTCTTTTGTGTTATGAAGAAGTAAAGGTTTGCCAGTCTCCAAAATCAGACAAAACAGAGTGTGTGTAGAGGGTTTTTAAATCAATTTGAAGGAGTCTTTGAAAACAATGATTTCAAAGAGTACCTTGTCCATTAAAACCACAAAGAAGCAGTGATCTCACAAAGGCAAGATGGAAATTGGGAGAAGGAGTTTTATAAATTGAAAGGGGTTTTTGTTCACCTTTAAGAACATAGATTTCAAAAGGGGAAGTGTTTGAGGAAAAGGGTTTTTTGTACCAAAACAAAGGGAGACTTCATTTCAAAAAACCACAAACATATTTTGTTAAAAACCTTTGTTCAAAACACAGTGATGAAAAGTAATTTTGTTTTCATTTTGACAAATACTTATTTACTAACATCAAAGAAACACATAGATTTGCAAGGAGAAAAAGATGTCTTGATTGAAGATTTTTTCCAGTGATCATTTCAAAAGTTGGTCTTGGTAAGTCAGTGAAGAGTATCAGAAGCAACGGGCGCTACAAAAAGCCAAATTAGTTTGCCCAAAGGAATTTGAAGGATGCACAAGAAAAACTCAAAATCGCCCAAAGAGGGCGCCCGGTGAGAAAAAAGGAGAAAGAAACCTCTAGACTTGAAATTTTGGCCCGAGCTTCTAGAAATGTTTCTAAAAATCCTTGAGAGACTTGCTCACCAAAATTGAGCAAATTTTGACATGTTCTTGTTTTTCGACATTTTTGGGCCTAATTGCATAAAATCATGGGCGCCGCCATTTTGGTTTGGAGCATCCTCAACTCTTGAGAGTGGTACCATTGGATGCATCAAATTCAGGGGCATCTTCTCAGAAAATTTCAGAACATTTGAAGTTGTTTTGGTCCCCCAAAGATGAAAAAAACACTCACTTTTTCGACACTCTGCCCACATATCAACAAGGCCTATTTTTCGGGTTTTTTTTTTCACTCAGTTCAGTATTTGATAGACTTCCAGGCATCATATTGGAAAAATTCAAGTTTTTCCAGAAATTAGACATCTAGAGCTTTCCAACAAGCTATCACGAGCCTCGTTTCAACATCGGGAAGGCCTCCAAAAGTTGTCGGCAAGACAGAGGACTTTCTACTAATATATTTCTCAAGTATATTTGTGAAAAATGTACCTTTCTAAAGTGACCTTTCCTCATGTGCATTTAGCTATTTTTAGGCATGATTAGTTATTAAAAGTTAATATATTTTCATTTTTTAGAATTTTTGAGATATTTTATTAGATATTTTGTGCCTTGGGCTTTGCAAAGCCTCAAGGACAAAATCAAATATTTTTGATGGGCCAATGAGATTGCAAGTTGCACTAGGAGGTTTTCCCTCATCTTGGCCTATATATTCCATGATAATTCATTGTAAACAAGGCTGAACTTGATGAATAGAAGCAATATATGGTTATACAAGCTTGGAAGAAACACTTGTCTCATGTATTTGGAGAGTTTCTTGAGTGCTTTTGGATGATGAAAGAGGACTGTTGTTGGATTCCATGACTTGGTAGAATGGTATAGTGTCTCTCTCTCTGTTTTGTTTCTTAGTTTTCATTCATAATTCCATGTTCTTGCTTGCTATAAGACAGTAGAGAATAGATTTGAGACATGCCCTTGGAGGCACCTCAAGTTTCCTGTTTATTTATAGCTTCTATGTTTTCTACTTTCTTAGTCATATCAAATAATCCTTGATTGTTCTTTGATAACTTAAGAATATTGTTTGCTTGTTTCATTTATGGTTTTATGCATGCTAAGTATGATTCACGGTATGCCCTGCTTACTCATGGCTAGTCATAGCTCCACCTATGAAACCTCTCTTTGATTGATTAGATTGTAATTTGTTGAACCAAGGAGGTCTTGTACTGATCTTGCCCTTTGCCTAAAACTATGCAATCTTGCTTCAAAGTGCCCAATAGCTTGAAATACCATGCTTAGGCATTCCTTCATAGTGATTTGAGTTGTTTGTTTGTCTTAAATGTATTTCCCCAAAGTCTGATAGCCATTTCCTAAAGTTAGAGAGTCATATATCTCTATGCATGGCTTGAATGTTTATTTCTATGCATTGATGAGTTTATAGTTACATTTCTCATGATTAATGGTTTTCCCTACCATGCTTATGTCAGCTATTAAACTCTTTATGTTTGATATCCTTTTTTCTTCACAAATTTAATGTCCATCTCACTCCATTTTATCAAAAGATCCATTTTACCTCGATCAAATCGGCCCTTCAACAACCTTGTATCACCACCTGAAAGCTTTCCTAACCTTTTCGACCCCATAACCCAGTTAATCTGACATCTTTTTACCTATCTTAGTCTTTGATCAGTTCATCCCTCACAAACCTAAAAACCAAAACCAAAAGCCTACTTCATAACTAGCCTAAAATCAAGAACATAATAAGAAAACACATAGATATCCCTTACACAAATAGAGAGAGCCCTCTCTGAGTCCAAGAAGGCTAGGTCCTTGGGATACAAATACTGGTTTGATGTTACCCTGTCACTTGGCTTGCCAATAAGCCAAATCATGGGACCCTAACATAATGGCGATCATGGTGGGACTTTGAGTCAAAACATCCTTGGTATCCCTTAGGATCTCTCAAAATCTCAGTCAAAATTAGAAAACTTAGGTATTGTCTGAAGAGTAGAAACTAGCTCTTTCACCATCTTAGAAAAATGATGATTCAGCTATAGGAAACTCTTCCAAACCTCAGGGCTACATATAGGAAACTTAGAAAACCCCAAAAAATATCTCTAGATTGGTGTTTATCAATATTGTTGGTGGAACATACACATATACTCTCAAAACAACTAAAAATCCACCTGACGACTCCATTAGCCTCCAGTAGGCTTTGCTACTTTGCTAAAATTTAGAATACTATCCGATCGACCTATCCCACCACTCACTAACATAATGGCGAACACGGTGGGACTAACTGAGTATATAACAGTCTAGCAAACTCTTGTAGATTTATTAGTCTTTCGAAATTTAAACAGGCAAGCAGTCCATAGAATCATTTAGAGTAAACTCTTTTTGTTTCACCACCCTAGCAAAGTGATAAATCAGGTTTAGAACACTCTAATAAACCACAGGGCTTCATAAAAACTCAAAAAACCCCAAAACATCCCTAGATTGGATTTTTATTAGTTATTGGTGGTGGACCATAAACACATATCTCTAAAAACAACAAAAACATCCACCTGGTGACCCCACAACTCTCAATAGACCTAAAGAATCCACTGGAGGAAGAACCTAAAACATGACCAGTCCTCCTAGAAATAAAAAGCACTTAGGCCTTAGTTGGATTCAAGAAATTATTGTCTTTATCTATAACTATGTTCTATCCTACTTTGAGCCTGATCAAGAATACACTGATGAGATCTACATTGATCATTAGAAAGATCTCAAACTTCAAAAATCTAAGCCTCAAATTTCAGACCATGAGCAAGATTATACACCTGTGCTTACCCCAGATTCACCTGTGGAAAACCTAGTAAAACATGAGCCTCATGCTACCTTTCCCACTCTGGCTGAAACCTAAAACAAACATAAATCTCTTTTTACACTACCTATATCCACAAAGGTCCCAGAAAGATACAAGCCTCTGGTTTTACCTCCCATCTTCCGAGTCCTCCCTACAAATCTTCAAAATAAATTACCCAGATTTGATGGAGAAAGCTCCAAAGTCACCGCTGAAGAGCACGTCCAAAATCTTGAGAATTTACTTGACCTTTATGAAATAGAAGAAGATGATGTGCGTATTATAATGTTTGCCTTATCATTACAAGGAAAAATTAAGAGTTGGTTTAAAGACCTTCCAGCTGCAAGCATTACCAATTTTCATCAGTTAGCTCAAATCTTCCTAGATAGGTGGGTGGTCATGGGTAATAAAGTTCTCATCATAAAGGAATACAATCAATTAAAAAGACAACCAGGGGAGACAATACAAAACTTTTCAGCTAGGTTCAATAAAGTATACCATGCAATGCTTGCTAACATAAAGCCACCCCTCGGATGTGCTCTCTTGCACTACCAAGATTCTTTTGACCCAGAGATGGTTTTCCGGATAAGAGATAAAGATCCTTTGACCCTAGAAGAAATGTAAAGGATAGAAGTTGATGTAGAATTCAACATACTAAATAGGGAGGCACAACTAAGAATAATAGAGAAATACAAAGCAAATCAAGAGAGACTAATATCTTCAGAGGAAAAGTTGGAAAAACTGGTATATATGTTTGGAAAACTAGAACATCTACTTGACAGGAAAAGATAAAGACACAAAGTTAAGGTTAGCACTACTTATTCAAACCAACCTACACTTTTTCCTCAGGATGAACACACTCAACTATTACAAGACAAGAGTTATAAACAAAATGTGCCTAATGATAAAGTTGCAAATAAAAACATAGAGGAATGCTCTAAAGAAAATATCAGCCATTTTGAAATCACAAATTCCGAAATGGAAGAAGAATCAAAACCTTTAGGTTCTCTACCCTTGTGCTTTAAATCATTCCAACCTTTGAAAGAAAATTTACATCCTAAAGATCTCTTAGTAGTTATTCAGGAAACCCCTGCTCAAGATAACTCTCACCTCAATCAAGGAAAGTTGATTGAAGAGGAATTCAGATCCGAAATAGAAGATAAATCAAAACCTGTAGGATCTCTACCTTTATGCTGGGAGTCATTTGAGTTCATAAAAGAAAATTGGCCTCCTAAGAATCTATCATATGAAACTCATGAATCCCATGTTTATTATCCCAAACATCAAGAAGAGTTGATTGAGGATGAATTCAAATCTGAAATAGAAGACAAATCTAAACCTGTAGGATCTCTACCTTTATGCTGGGAGTCATTTGAGTTCATAAAAGCAAATTGGCCTCCTAAAAATCTATCAGAAAAAATTCATGAATTACATGCTAACTATCCTCAACATCACAAAGAATTGGTTGAAGATGAAAACAAGAAAGAAATGAAGGATAACCTACAAGATCTCTCTAAAGGCATAAGTGATGATTCATCATCTCTCATATGTGAAGCCCAAAAAGACATTCATATTTCAAATCAGATTTCCCAAGAGAAATAGGATTATTGTAGTTATATCCGAAGAGAAATGAAAATTCCTCCCTTTTTAACTGAAGAGGAAATAGATCAACTTATAAACATGTAGACAACCCCTGAAACTTCATATAACCAAATTTTTTTTTATTTTTCTCTTGTTAATCTTGCATATCATAAGTCAAAAAATAGATTTGTAAATCAATTTGAAGAAAAGCAATCTGATAGTCCAATATGCATGGCTGGTGACATTACTTATATTAATGATTCTCCAAGGTTTGATCAATATGTTGATGATTATGATTTCCAAATAGAAGCTAACTTTGTAGAATACTCAGTTTTTGATTTTTGGGAGGAAGCTCAGTTTCATAAACTTGAGGAAAGTAACCAAACAAAACATAGCAGCTATGACAGTGATGAGGAAAGCTCAGAAAATTTGGAAGTAAATGAAGGCTTGAAAATTGATGATCACAAGAAAGTTGCTGCTCTTCTTTCTCAAGAATATTTGTTGCCAAAGAGTATCCCTACCCATCAAAGTGATGACCTTCGCACAGTTTCCAGCCCGCTCTATCAAAACACATCATCTTGGAAAGAAAACTACACTACAATATATGATGAGTTTGACAGTTCAAGTGATCATGAGCAAGGGGAAGAGTTGCTTTACCAGGAGAGTCCCAAATATAGCCAAGTGGAAGAAAGAATAGTCCTAAATGAAGCCTATATATCAAATCCTCTAGATCAAGTATTATTCCAAGATCCATTTGTTGTTTTCCTTGAGAAATTTGGAGTAGTGGGTTCCATCATGAACAGTTTGCTACAAAGTATGAGAAAAAACTTAAGCACTACTGTCCAAAAACAAGCCAACTGGAAGTGGCCTTTTCATTACTTCAACATCATGAAAGAACTAAACCAAAGTCACCCATGCATTCATCTACTTGACTGGTTACATTGGAAAAGAGAGTTCACCAAATAAATGTCTATCATGTATAGGTTAGATTAGGATAGATAGACAGCTGTGAAAAATAAGCTCGGCCTTGTGAGCATCTTTTCAGGTCTAGATTGTTTGATGAAAAAGTGAAAAAGCAGAAAATACAAAAAACAGTGAAAAGTAGAAAAAGAGGGCAGTTTCTAAAGCAATGGTACAACCCCATACCCAAAAATAGTCATGTTGAAAGCGTTCAAGTATAAATGCTGCTACTAGTGCTCAAAGATGTCTTGTTCATTTATATAGCATAATCATAACTAAACATCTTTTAAATTTATTTGCTGATAAGTTAGTGACAGAAGAGATAGTCAAATTGTGTAAGCTTTATTTATCAAAGAAAATAGATTAGGAAATGATACTGGTTCCACATGCTCAAAACAGAACCAAAGAGGAAAACAGGGATGAAAAACAAACTATGTATCCTAGCCCTGATTTTTCTAAATTTCATTTTCACGCAAAATAATATTTGTGTGCAGCTTGTCTTTCATGCCACAAGTACATGACAAATCGGACTGTCTAATCTTGATTTGGTCATTTTTCAATTTCGTGTTTTAGATTAGAGAATGAAATCCTGTTAAACAGCTTAATCTTGACAGTCAATCTAGCACAAGTAGAGAAACAAAGGAGTTCATCAGTTTAATCTGAACTCTAGGCGGATATAAGTGTAGAATTACATAGTGTCATTTTTCAAAAATATTATGCCAAAGGGTTGCTAGTACAAATGCACTCGAAAGAAGAAAAAATGTTAGGGAATATAGTTGGGTAGGTAGAGATGTTTTTGAGGCTAATCATGCTGTCAATTTTCAGAAATGGCATTAAGAAAGAATGAAATTTGTGCCAATGGATAAGGCACTGGTCTTCATAAGCCAAAGATCTACAATTCTGGACACCTCTTGAAAAGGAGCCGCCCTCCCCAAATGGAGCCACCGTTAGTCATCAGTATTTTTCAACTGTTGTTGATGACTAGATTCCTTGATGAGTTTTCTAAAAGCTGATTTCCATATGTCAATTTTTCATCTAGAAAACCCCCAAACAAATTTTTTCTTTCCTAGCCCTTCCTGTCAGCCTATGATCAGAGCAATCTTCAGTTTTCAAAGTCATGTCTTGTTTCAGCAAAATATCCCTGTCTATAGCTGTCTTGGTCTTGCTAGTATACTATCATTTTCCCCTTGGTTCTCATGAAACTCACTGTCCAATATTTGACAAAGATTCTCCCTTCCTATCCTTGATCTCCTTGTCAAACGCAATCAGAATCAATGAATGTTGCCCCTAAGTTAGGTAGTGGCGCTTTAGAGAATCCCTTCCTCGACAAAAATAGCCTGAGCCAGAATCCTTTGTTCAATACCAACCAGCCTGAATTAGTGCTTAATCTACAAAAACAAACCTTGACATACCCCTAGGTCGCGCCACTAAGAGGTCTTATTGTCTCATTCCGAAAGAAATTCTACAAAGATCTAATACAGAAAGAGATGAAGCATGTGCACAGTCTAAAAGAATATGCTTAAGATTGGGAAAACTATCCATAAGACACCAAAGGAGCTTTCAAAGGTTCAAAGTCATATTTTTTGCATCTTTGCAGAGTGAAAATTGGATGAAAAACAGTAGCCAGACAAGAGCAAGGAGACAAGTCCAAATAAGTCTCTCATGTTGAAGAAATTTGCCATCAGCAGGTGGAGAGCTGCAATGAAAAGAAAGCAGGAGAACATTGTTTCAAAAGCCAAACTGATATAAGGTTGATCTGCAATGTTTCAGTGTGTCTTTCAGAGGTAACGGTGCATAAGTTTTCCCGAGGATATCATCATAGTACATAAGAAGACAGTTTCTTCTTGTGCTGCCTCAAGCCTGGGATAAGAACACTAGTCAAAGAGAAAATCCAATGTACCTCTGCAAACACAGTCAAAAAAAGGTTAGTAAGTGATGACTAGCAAGAAAATAATCTACAAATACATGTCATATGGTTTCTGTTTTAAAAGGTTCACAAAGATATTTGACAAAGGATACATATCTCAAAATATGCCTCATATAATAGATTGTCAAAATTTCACTTTATTACCTATTCTGATATACCAAGCAGAGACATGTGTGGCAAAGAAAAATGACATAGTTTGGGAAATAGATGAAATGTCATGACTATGAAAACTCCTCCAATAGAGAGCAGATGGTTGGGTGACATGCTGAAAAGCTCATCCAATATAAGTGCAGATAGTTTAGGAACAAAGATGTAACCTCATTAAAGAAGCAGACTTAAGTGATCTCAGAGTTGTTGTAGGCCACCTCCTTTCAAGGGATAAGACAAAAAATGCATCAGTAGGTTCGGATTATGTTTAAGAAATTTTTCAATTGGAAAGTCAAAGTTGAAAATCAGTGGGAACAATTGAAAGTTTATAAGATGAATTCTGGTATTACATCATAAGCAAAGCGGTGATATTATAGTATTGAAGAAACCTCTTATTCCTATCTATAAAGACCTCCATCAGCAGATAATAAGAGAAGGCCTCATGATAGGTCTAAAGGGTCATTGAAAAGAGCTGCAACAATATTTTTTGTGATGATTTTCCTTATTGAATAAATCAAGAAAAAAAGCACAGCTACTCCTTGAAATGATCTATTCAAATTGCATAAGGTGTAGTTATGCCATGCATGAAAAACATGGTTCAAGGTGGCTTCCCCGTAATGAACAAGCAAGAGCAATGGGTTTTTGATGGCTGGATTTCATCTTAGCAGTGTTATGAGCTCAATTGTTTCACCATTATAATGGTACAGACAGGAGTCTTTGGCTCTTTCATTATCTTTGGAATCTGTGGTTTCCTTTGGCTTTTAGTATGGCTAACAGCAATATCTAGAAGTCCTGAAAATCATCCTAAAAAACCTGGGTCAGAGCTTCTGTACATTCTAGATGGAGATGAGAATTCCATAAAAGTTGGCACACATAAGCCCTTTGCAGAGTTTTGATAAATATTGACTGGAGAGAATTTTACAGCTCTTGCTGTCAGGTCTATTTCACTGACAAATACAAACTGAAGATGAAGCTGATCTAGATGATTGTTCTAGAGCAAGAGTTAATAAAAAATATGCAAGCATTGATCTGGAACAAGAATTTTCAGAACTAGATCCATATGATAGAGAAATGCATGATGGTGTTGACAAACTGCAATAAGGATACAAATGACAATCTCCTTGGTGAAAAATCAGAGGATATGCCTAAGAAAGGACCATCATCACTTCAAAAGCAATGGGTTTTTCATTATACTTCATAGGCTGTAATGAAAAATGTTATTAACCCCTTTTCATAATAAACATAAGGCCTCAGGAAATTATCATGGCATGACTTCATTCAGGATAGAGTATAAAATCAAGACAGATTGTTAAAAAGCCTCCTTACTTCATGAAGCAATCAATTTACCCTATGATTGATTGAAAGGCTCCAAGGTTGTCTTGATAATGGACTCCTCTATAAACAACAATCCAAGTCTGAAAGTTTTAGCACTCCTTTAATTCCATACAAGACAAAGTTTTAGAAGACACATGATAGTTATAAAACATAGGCCTCCTTCATAAATAAGTAGAGGGCCCACCATTGTTTAAGGTTGAAGAAACATTCCATTCAATATGACAAAGGTTGCAAAAGACAGAGGTTAAGGAGCGCCCAAGAAGTTTGTTTCAAAATGTGTTTCCGACCAAACAGAGATGAAATTGACAAAAGTGAGAGAGGTTTTTGTCCCTCATAGGTTCAATAAGAAAAATCTCCTTCATTTTCTACACATGTATCATGGTTTGTGAGAAATTTAAAAAATACAACTGTCACGGAGAATTTCTGCACCAGGATTCACCATTTTGACCAGTGTGGGGACAGTCAACTTTTTAACAACAAAAAGGAAACCAAATGAAAACAATCAAGAATATTTGGAAATTATACTTCCATAGCTTTCCAACAAGCCATCTCGGGCCAAATTCCTACAACAGGAAGGCATCCAAAAGTAGCCTGCAAACAACACTATGTATTTCTGCACCAGCATTCACCATTTTTGACCAGTGTTGGGATAGTCAATTTTTTAATAACCAAATGGAAACCAAATGAAAAAAATCAAGCATATTTGGAAATTATACTTCCATATATTTCCAACGAGCCATCTCTGCCCAATTCCAACACCGGGAAGGCATCCAAAAGTGGCCTGCAAACAACACTATGCATTTCTGCACCAGGATTCACCATTTTTGACCAGTGTTGGGAAAATCAATTTTTGAACAACCAAATGGACACCAAATGAAAGAACTAAGGAATACTTCGAAATTAGACTTCCATATCTTTCCAACACGCTGTCTTGGGCCCAATTACGACACTGGGAAGGCCTCCAAAACGGGCTGCAAAAGTGCGCGGTGCATTTTAAAAATTGCGCATCGCGCCTATAGGTTTTCACAGTGTATTTTAACACACAGCACGACGCACCTGTGTGATTTCACGGCGCACCTATGCAACACCCAGTGATTAAAAGGCTGCAATGGTGATTTTGTTCTAGATCTGACAGAGAATAATTACACCAAGAAAATTCAAGTAAAACATCATGTGCAGATTGTTGAAATAACAGCAACAAGTTTTAATTCTTAGATTTTGCAACAAATTCCAGACCTTTCTCATTACTTTCCATAGTATGTTCAGGGTGTCATTCAAAGAGAAAATAAAAGTCTCGATGTTGCAGTCAATACTCCACCACAAAATGAAGTGCATTCTTCAGATGCAGCAGGGTTATTAACTTCTGGAACAACATGGGATATTGCTCTAGCTATTGGGGTTCCATTAGGAGGAGAATGGCTGATGGAAGCCTTGGTGTCTGAAAGCCTTTCTAGCATCCTTCCAGATCTCATATATAGATCTTCTCAACATGGCAAAGTATTAAACAGATTCTGGTCCCAGGTTGAAGGTTACAAGGGTTACAAAGATCATTATGGAGAACAGTGTAAAATATGTAATGAAAGGGACAACTAGAGATCTGCAATCAGCTATGGATATTTTTCTTCATCTAGTGAGGAGAGGTCATGGATCAGTTTGGGACTTATGTACTGCTCTCGGAAGAAGACCTGACCTTAAAAAAATTGAATTTATAGTCTCGAAAAGCATTTCTTGTTTCTACTCTTATTCACTATGATGATGAAGTAGTTGGTGAGTTTCTACATGTATGAACAGAGTTTGATTTGGCAGATCAATGTGAGAACTTAGGGAACCCTCAGAGATAAAGCACCAACTTTATTCTGATCAAAGGGCCATTGATTTTTTCTTTTCACATGAAAAACATAGAAGAACTTACAGGATTTGAGTAAAAGCAGAGGATGAAGTCCTATTGACACCCCTGAAATGGAAAATGAAAAGGAGCTAGGTTTCAAAATATTTCGAAGGATTCTCTTTGTCACACAATTATTTTCATAAGATAAAAGGGTCTTTATGAGTTTCAAAGAAGTACAGTTTTGAAAGTAGTCTCTAAAAGAAAAACATCAGTTTGATTAGAAGGTCTTGATCAGTTTGAAGGAGCATTTAAAAAAAAGTGTTTTAAACCAGTCCCTTTGTTGTTTAAACCACAAAGAAAGCAGTGATTAAAACATGGACAGTCATCATTTCAAATTGAAGGTGTGCAATACATAAAACAGTGGTGTTGAAAGCAATTTGTTTAAAATATTAGAGAAGAAGCAGTGGTTAGAAGATAAAGATTTTTGTCAGTTGAAAAGAGTCTTTTAAAACATGGTTTTCAAAAGTACCATGATCATCTTAAAAAGAGAGAGACAATGATTAAAGGATAAGGCTTTGTAGAAAATTGAAGGAATTCTTTTGTGTTATGAAGAAGTAAAGGTTTTCCAGTTTCCAAAATCAGACAAAACAGAGTGTGTGCAGAGGGTTTTTAAATCAATTTGAAGGAGTCTTTGAAAACAATGATTTCAAAGAGCACCTTGTCCATCAAAACCACAAAGAAGCAGTGATATCACAAAGGCAAGATGGAAATTGGGAGGAGTTTTATAAATTGAAAGGGGTTTTTGTTCACCTTTGAGAAAAGAGATTTCAAAATGGCAGTGTTTGATAAAAGGGGTTTTTGGTACCAAAACAAAGGGAGACTTCGTTTCAAAAAACCACAAACATATTTTGTTAAAAACCTTTGTTCAAAACACAGTGATGAAAAGTAATTTTGTTTTCATTTTGACAAATACTTATTTACTAACATCAAAGAAACAAATTGATTTGCGAGTAAAAGGTGTCTTGATTGAATATTTTTTCCAATGATCATTTCAAAAGTTGGTCTTGGTAAGTCAATGAAGAGTATCAGAAGCAACGGGCACTACAAAAAGCCAAATTAGTTTTCCCAAAGGAATTTGAAGGATGCACAAGAAAAACTCAAAATCGCCCAAAGAGGGCGCCCGGTGAGAAAAAAGGAGAAAGACACCTCTAGAATTGAAATTTTTTCCCAATCTTTTAGACATGTTTCTAAAAAGCCTTGAGAGACTTGCTCACCAAAATTGAGCAAATTTTGACATGTTCTTGTTTTTCG
Source organism: Pinus albicaulis (assembly GCA_034641835.2). Lineage (NCBI taxonomy): Eukaryota > Viridiplantae > Streptophyta > Pinopsida > Pinales > Pinaceae > Pinus > Pinus albicaulis. The sequence continues at coordinate 1,949,691,359 of CM076578.1, forward strand.
ACATTTTTGGGCCTAATTGCATAAAATCATGGGCGCCGCCATTTTGGTTTGGAGCATCCTCAACTCTTGAGAATGGTACCATTGGATGCATCAAATTCAGGGGCATCTACTCAGAAAATTTCAGAACATTTGAAGTTGTTTTGGTCCCCCAAAGATGCAGAAAAAACTCACTTTTTCAACACTCTGCCCACATATCAGCAAGGCCTATTTTTTGGGTTTTTTCACTCAGTTCAGTATTTGATAGACTTCCAAGCATCAAATTGGGAAAATTAAAGTTGTTCCAGAAAGTAGACATCTATATATTTCCAACAAGCTATCATAGGCCTCATTTTGACATCGGGAAGGCCTCCAAACGTTGCTGGCAAGACAGAGGAATTTCTACTAATATATTTCTTAAGTATTTTTGTGAAAAATGTACCTTTCTAAAGTGACTTTTCCTCATGTGCGTTTAGCTATTTTTGGGCATGATTAGTTATTAAAAGTCAATATATTTTCCTTTTTTAGCATTTTTGAGATATTTTATTAGAAATTTTGTGCCTTGGGCTTTGCAAAGCCTCGAGGAAAAAATCAGATATTTTTGATGGGCCAATGAGATTGCAAGTTGCACTAGGAGGTTTTCCCTCATGTTGGCCTATATATTCCATGAGGATTCATTGTAAACAAGGTTGAACTTGATGAATAGAAGCAATATATGGTTATACAAGCTTGGAAGAAACACTTGTCTCATATAGTTGGAGAATTTTTTGAGTGCTTTTGGATGATGAAAGAGGACTGTTGTTGGATTCCATGACTTGGTAGAATGGTATAGTGTCTCTCTCTCTGTTTTGTTTCTTAGTTTTCATTCATAATTCCATGTTCTTGCTTGCTATAAGAAAGTAGAGAATATATTTGAGACATGCCCTTGGAGGCACCTCAAGTTTCCTGTTTCTTTATAGCTTCTATGTTTTCTGCTTTCTTAGTCATATCAAAGAATCCTTGATTGCTCTTTGATAACTTAAGAATATTGTTTGCTTGTTTCATTTATGGTTTTATGCATGCTAAGTATGATTCATGGTATGCCCTGCTTACTCATGGCTAGTCATAGCTCCACCTATGAAACCTCTCTTTGATTGATTAGATTGTCATTTGTTGAACCAAGGAGGTCTTTTCTTGATCTTTCCTTTGCATAAAACTATGCAATCTTGCTTCAAAGTGGCCCGGTAGCTTGAACTACTAAGTTAAGGCATTCCTACATAGTGATTTGAGTTGTTTGTTTGTCTTAAATGTATTTCCCCAAAGTCTGATAGCCATTTCGTAAAGTTAGAGAGTCATATATCTCTATGCATGGCTTGAATGTTTATTTCTATGCATTGATGAGCTTATAGTTACATTTCTCATGATTAATGGTTTTCCCTACCATGTTTATGTCAGCTATTAAACTATTTATGTTTGAAATCATTTGTTATTCACAAATTTAATGTCCATCTCACTCCATTTTACCCAAAGATCCATTTTACCTCGATCAAATTGGCCCTTTAACAACCTTGTATCACCACCTGAAAGCTTTCTTGACCTTTTCGACCCCATAACCCAGTTAATCTGACATCTTTTTACCTATCTTAGTCTTTGATCAGTTCATCCCTCACAAACCTAAAAGCCAAAACCAAAAACCTACTTCATAACTAGCCTAAAATCAAGAACACAATAAGCAAACACACATATATCCCTTACAAAAATAGAGAGAGCCTTCTCTTAGTCCAGGAAGGCTAGGTCCTTGGGCTCCAAAGACTGGTTTGATGTTACCCTCTCACTTGGCTGCCAAAGATCTGATTTCAGCCCAAGAACCCTCCAAAATGATCCTCCAATAAAAGGAAACCTCCCTCCTATGCAAAACCAACTCAGAAAGTGGGTTTTTCAATCCTCCAATGCAACGCCTTGCAACTCAACACAACCTCCTATAGAAACTGTGCTGAAACTGAATATTGAAGCTTGGCACCAATGCCAGATGTTTGGAATGAAATATCAGGTCTCTCCCAAGAGCTACTCAAAGGGAAGAGAAGGAATTCGTGAACAGGAATACCTTAGTGCTAGACAACATCAACAATCTTAGCTAAACAGATAAAGAGAGAAAAAGTCTAAGAAGACATAAAAATATAATTCATAATCTAACCCCAAATGGCTACCATCCTCTTCCTTATAAACTAAGGGAGACTTCTCACCTTGGGTCCCACTCAATAGGGTTTCCACCATCACACAAACAATCTCCCTCCAAAACTACGTTGTGCCTTCATTAGTGCCACTCCTCTAAACTGCGCTATTTGATTTGATCAAGGTTGACCTCTTCAACCTGCTTCAACCCTTTTCACACCTAAGGGTCTTCAATCTAGCTCACATATAGCTATCTAGGCTGAACCTCATTCACATTGAGCTCTTTTATTTGTTGATCCACTCCTCCTACATTTATGTCATTGACTTGGTCAAACTTGACTTTGTCCACTTGAAAAATGTTCATGTTCACACATGAGAGTGTAAAATCCAGCTGGCATTATGATCCCCTTTCACATTATGAGGGATTTATCCTTATTTCTAAAATTTATCGGCCTCCTTACCCATTTATTCATCTCCTAAGTGACATTAACAAATTTAATATTCCAATTTGCTGCATGCAAATTTTGGATTATTACAGTCCTCCCCTCCCAAATGTTGCCTATCCTCAAGAAACTGCAAGGATAGAGCTAAAGAGCATCCTCTTATCCCCCTGTATAAACCTCATAAGATAAAATCCTCCAAGGATCAAGGTTCTGTCTCATCAATATATCTCCAAGTTGCCCCTCCCAAGTAAACAAACTAGATTTTGGTGAACACCCCAAATAACTATCATCATTTGACAGTAAAATATCAATGGAGGCAACAATGGGTGGTCTAAAGGCCTTCTTGAGGCATGTGGTCTGATATGTATTTGGATCACCATCCCCATATGAATCTCCCATCCCCAAAATATCATCTATACAAAATGAGTTGCCTCCCAACATGACAACTCCTGAAAATCCTCCTCCACCTTGAGCTCTTGCAAAGTAGGTGGGCTGAAATTCTGAACATGGTAGACAAAGTAGCCTACCCCATGCTTTACTCCTCTCCACTAAAGATAAGTGCAAAGAATTTTCTGATCTTGGGCTGCAATAATGTTTCCCTCAAGTGGCAAGAAAGAAACTAGATCTCCAAAGATCCCTTTCCCAACATTGTGAATCAAGCTGGCCCAAACCATCTCATACATGATGGATAAGAAATCACCACCATATGGCATCCCATCCATCTCATGGCCCTCCTCATAAGGAAAAAAATATTTTTCTGTGGTGTCCATATCTCCTCCCATGCTCCCCTTAGAACATGTAATGCAGAAAGTGTGCGAATCCTCCTTCCCAAAGAACACATCCACCCAATGTGTTTCTCCCCCAATCATGCTCCCCATAAAGGCAAGAACAAAATCAGCAAATGGGATCATGATTAGCATCAAAATGAAAGAAATACTAAAGGTTTCATGTGGTGCTGAAAGGTACCAACAGTCTCCCAAGTGACCACAGCACAGTCTTCCCCACTACAGCTTCAGAAAATAGCATGGAAAGTTGTTTCTTGACAAATGGCTAGTTGTGTAAGTCATCACATCTACTATAAAATAGAAAATGGCTGAATGTATCAACTAAGAATATAAGAAGTAACCAAACACTTGCCCAAATTCATACAATAGATGGTTGTCTCCATCATAATAGCTGGCCAAAAATGGCCCATGGAGCCCAAGGAAAAGCTTGCCCCTTTGTGGAGCAATGCACTGCAAAGAAATGGTAATAGCATGCAAATATTGTGTTGGACAATCAATAAATGAAAAAACGAAATTCTTACCATGTAATTAAAGTAAGATGATGATATGATCCATAAATGAGTCCTCCATAGTGGTATGACATACTCCTATGAAGAGGAATGAACCATATGATGCATGAAGATCCTCCTTCTTATGCTTGGAAATCCAAGTCAAGAAGAACATACCACCGTAATAGATGAATCCATCCACTATATCATTCTCACCTACTCCTTGTCCACCAAGTGCATCAAATGTGAAGTGATCCTGGGGACACTCCATCAATAAGTCCATGCTCCAAAGTGACAACATTGTTGGCCTATGCAAATAGGCTCCTGCCAACTCATAACTCCATTATTTGACATGCTCAATGTCAAAGACTCCTCCCATAATGCTACCACATACAAGAAGTTTCTTCCAAAGTGGAAGTACTTCCAGATCATATAAGGCTAAGGAGTATCCCCCTTGAACCATGATAGTGCCATCTCCTACCCCTGCAACATCATGCAAAGTGTGAGAGAAAATATGCCCTTGCTCTCTCCAAATCCTCCAAAGAAATTTTTTTTTTTGCTGCCTCCTCATACCTCCATCATAAAAATCATGTGGTGAAAACATAATGAACATATCATCATAATGCATCCACACTGATTTCTACCCCATGATGCAAGTATCCTGCCAAATTCCTTCCACCCACATACCCTTAGAAAAAGGATATGCCCCATGATGGCCAAACTCCTTCAAGAGCAGCCAACGCAGCCAAGCCTACTGCTGCCCGGTGTCATATATTTGCAAGTAGCTTACTAGCTTCTTTCTCTCCATCCACTCCCATTCCTCCCAATGTGAGTGCCTCCCATCATGATCAAACTTGGTACCCTTCCAATGAAGACTACCCTTCTCCCAATTCATATTTTTCTTCTTGCATTCCATGGGATGCTGAAATGCAACTCCTTCGAGATCTCCTATAAAAGAACTCACACCAATGATCATCTTGAATCCATAAGGATCGAAGTGGGCTAAAGGAAAAGCCTCCTCACTGTGACCTCTTGACAGCACTGTAATTCTCCTCCATGGTGTTTTGGCTGTCTCATGTCCCAACTCAGGGATGAACATATGGTTTTGCATAAATTTGTTTGGGACAAAGTTCATCCCATCCTCCAAGAATTCACACCCCAACCTCACATGTGGTGTGCAGCCCAATAGTGGCCCATTAGGATGATGTTTCATCCCTCCCTTGATCAAATGAAGGTTGCACAACGTAGTGCAATTATGTTGTTCCAAATGAGCAGTATGCAATGGTATACAATCCTTCATATGACTTATCGAAAAAATAGGAGATGACAATCTATGCATACCTTGATGAAACTTGGAAGTAACTTGTATGGTTGTAGGGGCTTCTTCCTCCAATGAGTTTTCTCCTCCAACTGAAGATGTTGAGGGCTGCTCCCCCATAGTTGTGACAACGCTGGTACAAGTCTCCTCTACTGGTGGTGAGGGCTTCTTCTCCTCTAATTTTTCCTTGCCAAATTTCCCAGTCAACCTTTGAGTAAACTCAGCAAAAGTGATCACTCTTGCATGGCTCAATTGGTTGAACCACAAAATATTTGCTTCACCCTCTAGGTGCAGCGCTGCAATCTCTATAGCCTCCCTTTCTACCACATGATGTAGTAGGAATAATGCATCTAGTTTTCTTGCCCAAACCCTCGCTGCAGATGACCCATCAAAAGTAGACAATAAAAACCTATTTCCCTTGATCCCACCTTGGCCACAAGGTCTTCTTTCTTCCTCCAAATGAATGAATTGAGGGAAAGCTAGAGTCTACTTGAAGGCTCTAGGTTGAGATTTGTACTCAACAAGGTATTCACTTAGAATCTTGTGATCCAAGTGTCCTCCATCTTCCTGCAATTTGTCATCCCTATCAAAAGGAAAGGATATTTTCCAATGCTTTGGAGCTCTCTACAACAATGGTCTCCTCTTCTGATCATAGGAAGTGCATGGATCTTCCTCCTCTTGAAACTCTCTATAAATTTCACTGCTCCTTTTCTCTTCTTTATGTTTAACCTTCTTGGAGAGGTTATTCCTGGATCTGAAAAGTGATGAGAGAAAGCTCATCCTTTCCATCATTATGGCCTTGATATTTATTTTATAGAACTTTGGCTTGAATTCCACAGGCTGAGCCAAAGATCACGCTTTGATACCACTGTAATATCCCAAAATTGGGATTGCTCAACCATGCATGCATAAAAAATGCATTTTCAAAAATATATGCTATAAATAATGAAATCAACTCTTTTATCCTTTAGATAAGTCAATATACAACCTAAATCCAAGAATAGAGCTGAAAAAAATCAAACTAGGTGGGTTAAACAGACCTCCCACACCTTGGATGTAATATCCCAAAAGGGAAATCAAGAAATGCATGAACACAATAATGGCTGTTCAATGATAAATCAACTCATATGATGTGTTAAAAACACATATCCATAAATTAAAGCTATAGAAGCAAACTATACTTCATTTCATGATACAAAAATTGGGGAAAAGCAGTATTTTAGGCCCTAAAAAAGTTATTCCCAGCACATTGCATAATAATAGGGGAAAATGACAATTTTATACCTTATATTATGTTATAGGGGACTCACATCCCGAAAATATTCAGAAACAAATCCCTTCTGCTTGCTTAAACAAGTCTCCCGTTTCCGGTATGGCTCAAAAAGGCCCAAACCCCATGACTTAGCTTATGAAGAATTTACTGAAGCATACACAACATGATTTTATGAGGTTTTATGATGCAATATAATGGAAATAAAAAATATGGATTGTATTACATCAGATCATGGAGAAAAATGGAGAAAAATCCTATTTTACACATTATAGAAATGGCCCGGCAAGGGTTTCATGAAGGTACAAGTGAAAACTGTCAGATCTGTAGATCTTAATCGTCTAACTGAAGCTCTGTTGTGGCCAGCAACAACGCCCTTCTTATTTAGTATTAGTAATAATACTAAAAAAGTGGGGACCTTAGTTTAAAAACCCAAAAAATTTATTGGTGTTTGTTTTCATTTTCAATAAAACTTACTATCATTAACTTATGAAAATTCTTTGGAAAATCTTTAAATAAACTTAAGTTTATGATAGATTTAGAATAAAACGTTTCTTTGAAGAAAATATCGCATCCATCGCAAAAAAGTAAAAGATATCATTTGCAAAGAAGACTCTTCTAAATTGCGATAACGCGATCCAAAAACTATGCATTAAAATATTTATTGCAAATCGCATATCGTAGAGAATATATTAATGGATATTTTTCTTATGTTATATTTTTACGATATTGCGATTTCGCGATATTGTGATGTTACGAGTTTGCGAGTTGCAATAGTTGCGATTTGCGATAGTTGCGATTTTGAGATGATTTCGATTTGCGAAAGTTGCGATTTGCGATATTGCAAAGCAAATCGTAGATCGCATTATCGCAGATTCTTAAAGCTCGTTGTACGAAGAAAATCTTTCCATAAATCGATATCCGTTATGCACTTTGATGTCAAATTAATGAATGGATTGGCAATTATTAATGAAAAGGATTTTGTTTTGATTGAAAGGTTATTTCACGTTAAAATAATATATTTCATACGCCTTCAGCATTTAAAACTATCCCGTCACCTTTCTCATATAATTATTCTCACTTAATTCGTAAAACCGCAGGCGCTAAGAATAGGAGACTATACAAAGCAATATTCAGAGTATTATGGGAAAGAAAGAGAGAGCTCCGAGTTCTGAAAGTAAAGAGATGGCATCCTTGTACGCAGACACTGCTTGCAACAAAGACGCTGGTATCACCACTTGGGAGAGTATGTTTAATTTGCTTGAAGAAGAAAACCCAAGAGTAATGGATGTTGCGGCTACTGCAGGCTCAATTAATTCTTTTGAAGCATCTCTTACAGAGTTGGCTTGTTCATTTTTGCACCAGATAGCAGCAAGACCTAGAATTTTTCCATATACAGACATGGTAAAATGGGTGCTGGATAGAACTGATATTACGGACAGGCAGTTTAGAACTCAAGGTCAAGAGCTCATCGGGTCATTTACTCCAGAAGATTTGAGGCTTATGTAGCATTTTCTGAAGCCTCAGGCAACTTACAACAAACAATTTATGGAGAAATTTGCCAAGGAAAATGCAAATTTGGTGGAATGCACCAAGGAATGGTCCAGAAGAGATGCACCACTAAAGAAAGATAAACACGGTATGTACAGTTTTGGTTCACTCACTTCTCCATATTGTTTTGCTGCTGCTATGCTATGTCGGCTTTTTGGAAAGCCTGACATTAATAATTTTTTGCCTGAATGGCTTCCCTTATTGAATGCTGCTGTTAACGCTACCATTGTGGACTGGGCTAAAATATTGTCTGATAACTTAGCCACGACTATTTTCAATTACTGGTCTAAACAGACTGTCTCTCAGAGGATTTATCCTCCTTTTTATCTATCTGCCTATGTTATGGATTCAATCTGCTTTGTTTCTAAGTTCCCTTTAATTGGTTGGCAATGGACAATTCAGGATCCCCTACCCATTCACGTTTATCACAAAGAATTGTGGGAATCAAAGTTCATTCCTCATTTTTACAAAATTTGCCATGGCATAATGTTGCCTCTGTACAGAGTGTTGTATAAAAAGGATGCTCCAAGTTTCTCCCCTGAAGCAGAAGTAGACATTCTCCCTATCGCAAGATGGTTTGGAGAAGAATTGTTTACCTATGTGAGGGTTTTTGGAAGCTTTGCTTCTCCTCATATTTTACCCTTGTATGTTCCGGATAAACTCATAGCTCGGGAAATTGCATATCAAACCTGTGGAGAGGGAGGTTTGAAAAAAGAGTTAAAGGATAAAAAGAAGGCCATCTGGCCACAATTTCCTGTATCCTGTGGAGCATTTTCATTATTTGATGTTGGTCATGCGTTTAAGGAAGTAAAAAATATTACATGTTTAAAATTGTTTAAGTTTCCGAGAAGGCTATTTGATCCATATGATGTTGTCAAGGATTTCACCACTGCAGTCAAAGTAAGAGTATTTTCTAGAGAAGAAGATCTTTTTGATGATATGTTTCAAGAAAAATGTTCATTTAAAGAAATTTTGCATTTAGCTCAAACACGGTTTTCCCCAGAAGAATTTCAAGAATTTAAAATGTACAGAGAAAGAAGATTAACCACTATCCCTTTGGATAATTTGCGATTGGAACCCGCAAGGGAACCAAATCCTAGTGTCAGTCTCAGTGGCAGCTCAGAAACAGAAAGGTCTAAGTCAAAATCTGGCAAAGAAACTTCTGAACGGTCTAAAAATTCTGATAATGATCAGGATAAAAGTGAAGGCTCAGTGAAGGATACAGCTCAATCAAAAGAGCTTTCACAACAACAGACTTCAGCCACTCCACAGTTGAACCTTCCACCTCTCAATTTACAACAACCATCCGTCAGCACTCAATTAGATAAAGAATGTGAAACATTTAATGATTTGATTAATTTTGAAGGACAGAACATACAAACTCCTGTACAGACAACAAAAGGTTTAATCACAGGAATAAGTGGAAATGTCATAGAAACAGAACATATACCCATTACTCCCTCCTCTAAGCTTGTACTTAAAATAGAAGAAATTCCTCCTCTGGATATTTTCTATAGTCCACAACATAAAGCAGTAGAAAGAAAGCAAAGAAAGAAAAGGAAATTAGAAAGTGTGCTCTCTACTGATGCAGAACAATTGGATGTTTTATGGAAAGATCCTACTACAAATCCAACTGAAAATCTTACTAAATTATCTCAGATTACAGGATTTTACGCCTCTACAACCATTGACAAAGCATCTGAGGTACAACTATTATTGAACGAAAAAGAAGATCAAATACAAGTTCTGCAACAACAATTACAACAATCCCATGTTAACAGTGAAGCACAAATACAATTTGAAATGTTACAGCAAGAGTTTCAGCAAATGCAGATCGGATATCAGAAAAGCTTGGCTGAAAAAGAGAAACAAATACAGATTATGCAAGAGATGCATAAAGACGAACCCAAGCTTACAGAGTTTATCTTAGAGTCTATTTCCTTGAATAATCAACTACTGCAAAAACAAGATATATTATGCCAAAAAATTTCACAATGGAACTCTTTTTGTCAAGAAAGTGATAAAATCACTAATCATGTCGTAGAATTATGACAAGATTATGATTTAACTAATGAAAGAGTTACTAACTATTTAAATCGGAAAAAGTTAGAGGAAGGAAAAAGAGCAGGAGCACTAATCATCAATGACGGTCATAAAGAAATGCTCTTCAATAATTGGGATGCACAAATCAGAGAGGCAGAAAAAACAGCAGAGGAAGTAGCTACAACAGCAAGCAACATTACTGATTGTGTAAATGAAATTTTGCACAAAGTTAATTTTATTTCAGAAACTATTCCAGGATACCTACCACATGCACAACAATTGCAAACAGAGTGGAAACAGAAAACTGAAGAAAAGGAAAAATCAATTCAAGGATTGACAAAGTTAAATTGGGATTCTTACTGGACATATCTGGTAAAACCACACAGTCAATGTAGTGCTCTTAAGTGCATCATTAATTCTGCTGAGAAGATCACGCCAACACTTGTCGATTCCGTTTTTTTCGGGACAATTAAAATCTGAAGTCGGCCAGCCTCCTCTTCTCAAATCAATGCTGGATGCTTTCAAATTCAAATATCAGATTCATAAGTAGTTAGTTGATAGTTTTTAATTTTATATTTAGTTTTAGTTTACTTTATTTTTTGCCTAGAAAAAGGACGGTCATTTAAACCGAATCCTAAATTTTTGTAATAAACTATTTTTAGATTTAGTTGGCAGTATTTAAACCCTTCTCATGCATTTAGAGAAGGGTCCTGAAATTTGTCAAAAACTTGTCCTTAGAACATGCACTTCTGCACCCTCAGAGGAGGTTTTGATGAATAAATGGAACGAGATTTATTGATATCTGTGTCTAATATCTGCTACTGATGTTGCATTTCTGTACTCTTAGTAGATGTTGGATTAAGAAGAGATAAATCATTATTGCTTCTAGCTCATGAGTAGAACCAGTTATAAATGGTACTTTTATCTCTTAACTATTTCTGCTTCTGTGTTAAAGTAATATTTATGTTCAGTTGTTTATATATTGATGTTTGAATGCTTAAGTTATCATTTGGCACTTTTGTACGGTGATTGCTATTTATTTATGCTTAATGTATGAATAACTTATTATGCGATATGTTTTTCATAACTGTTTCATCTAACTTTTTATATGAAATGGTTTATCTTTATTGAATTCTTTTCTTATAACAGTTGAATGATCTTTATTATTGGTTGTTATTCGAAATCATTTTAGATCGCATAAACAAGATTACATCCCGAGTTTAGTTTAGAATTAGATATTTCTGTTTAAATTAGAATACAATTGGAATATGATTAGATTAGAAATAGAATAAAAACATTTCACTTAGGAACCATTTTAGAAAGGAAATATCTATTCTCAACACACACACACATATTGGGAAACTGGTCCCATTATCCCCAGTCGGACCCACTACACCAAACGGAAAAGGAGCTGCTAACCAAGGTTCGGACCGGGTGGGTATCCCCCTTGTTGTAGACCCGATTTTCAGGGCTTCAACAAGCTCTAAATACATACAGCTGAAAATTACAGAAAATGAAGGAAAATACTTCTTACAAGGTTTTTGAGAGAAAGGTTGGCCCTTTCCTTGAGAAACAAGCTTAAGATTAAGGGGATTGACCCTCACACTGCAACACTGCAATAAATGACGCAGTTCCAGCAAGGGACTGCGCTGTAGATGTTGGGAGTACTTTTTCCAAGTGCCAATATGTAAAATACTGCTCCGGAATGCTTCCTCACTAATCTCTCAAAGGAAAGAACGCCTCCTCCTCTGAAAAACAAGTGCTGGAAGTGGTGTTGTGAACCCTCACTACAACACCCTGCAACACAATGTTATACTGCTACAGAAATAATGTTGTAGCTGAAGGAAGATGCTTGGCCTCAAGCTTGGATGTGAGGCAAATCAGTACACTCCTTCAAGAGGCCTCTCAAGAAAGGAGAAGGATTCCTAAACAGGAAATCCTTGTGCTAAGCAGCACAGTAATCTCAACTAAAGAGTTGTAGAAAGCAGAATAGTCATACAGACCAAAATCAAATCATAAACATATCCTTCTATGGCTGCCTTGTCCTCCCTTTATATAAATGAAATAATTCTTGCCTTGGCCCCCACACATTAGGGTTTCCTCCACCAAATGATCTCTCCCCCATTCATACTGCGCTGTCTTTAAAAGTGTTCCACTCCCTCCTTGGCAGCGCTATTGACTTGGTGAAACTTGACCTTGTCCTCATGCATTTGCCCCTTTTCACACATAAGGGTGCAAAATATAGCTACTCTAATGATCCCTTTCACACTATGAGGGATTTTATTCCTACTCATGGGCCTCCTTACTGTAATATTCCAAAATTTGCATGCAACAAATTGGAATATTAAAATTTTGCTGATCTCACTTAAGAGGTGAATAAATGGGTAGGGAGACCGATGTATAATTTAAAAAAAAAAATCTGAATAAAATCCCTCATGGTGTGGAAAGGGATCAAGGTAGCAATTGGATTTTACACTCCCATATGTGAACAGGGACAAATGCATGTGGACAAGGTCAAGTTTGACCAAGTCAACAACACAGATATGAGAGGAGGAAATCATCCATAGAGACATTGCAGTGCAAGTGGGAGGAATATTCCTTGGTGGAACAAACCCTAATGAGTGGGGCCCAAGGAAAGGAGGCTCACACATGTTTAAAAGGAGGCAAGGCAGCCATATCAATTTTATGCTTATGATTTGATTTTGGCCTTGAAGACTATTTTCTTTCTGCAACTGTTTAGTTGAGATTTATGTGTTGCTTAGCACAAGGATTTCCTGTTTAGGAATCCTTCTCCTTTCTTGAGGGGTCTCTTGAAGGAGTGTACTAATTTGCCTCACATCCAGGCTTGAGGTGAAGTATCCTCCTTCAGCTACAATGTTATTTCTGCAGCAGAATAGTGTTGTGTTGTAGGGTGTTGCAGTGAGGGTTCACAATACCTCTTCCAGCACTTGTTTTCAAAGGAGGGGGCTCTCTTTCCTTTGAAATATCTATGGGGAAGTATTCCAGAGTAGTATTTCACATCTTGGAACTTGGCCAAAGTACTCCCAACATAAACAGTGCAATCCCTTGTAGGAACTACGTCTTTCTTTGCAGCGTTGCAGTGTGAGGGTCAATCCCCTCAATCTTGATCTTGTTTCTCAAGGAAAGGGCCAACCCTTCTCCAGGAAACTTTGTTAGAAGGATTCTCCTTAATTTTATATATTTTTCAGCTGTATATACTTAGAGCTTCAGTTAGACTGCATTTTCCAGATCTAGATTTTCATATCTGACATTTTGCACTTGTACCTTCATGAAACCCTTGCCAGGTCATTCCAATAATGTGTAAAAGAGGATTTTTCTCCATTTTTCCCCATGATCTGATGTAATACACTCCATGTATTTTATTTCCATCATATTTAATCATAAACCCTTAGAAAATCATGCTACCTATGCTTCAGTAAATTCTGCATAAGTTAAGTCATGGGGTTTGGGTCTTTTTGCGTTGTACCGGGACCGGGAGATCTGTTTAACTTAGTAAAACAGATTTGTTTCTGATTATTTTTTGGGTCATAGTCCCATATAGAATAAGATAAAGGACACAACCGTTATTTTCCCCTGTTATTATGCTGTCTATTGGGAATAACGTTTTTAAGGGTCAAAATGCTGCTTTTACCCAACTTTTGGATCCTAGGATGAAGTAAAAGTTGATGTTGTGACATCAACTAATGATAATGTGTTTCTTGAAACATTTCATGAATGAATAGAGTGCTTCTACTCCAAAATTGTGTTTACATATTGCTGCAGTCCCATTATTGGGCATTTTTCCATCCATTCTAGGTGTGAGAGGTTTGTTTTCCTCACCTAGTTTGCTTGGTTTCAAGTTTCCTCTTGGATTTGGGTCTTATATTATCAGATATAAGGGATCCAAGGGCTAATATTTTTTTTTGTAGCACAAATTCCTGAAAAATGTGTTTTTCAGGCATGTCTTGCTAGCAGTCCCTATTTGGGGATATTACAGTGATATCAGAGCATAGTCTTGGCTTAGCCTGTGAGTTCCAACCATCAGAGGGAGAAAGATCAGAATGATGAAGAGGATGAGCTTGATCTCATCACTTTTAAGATCCAATAAGGACCTCCCCAAGGAGGTTAAGTAGACGAAGAGTTGCAGTGAAACTCCTAGAGGGTTTTTAGAAGAGGAAAAGCCATGCACTTCCTATTCTCAAAGAGGAGAAGACAAGAGACATAAAGGACACTTGGAATCTGAAATTCTAAGTGAATACCTTGCTGAGTACTAAGCTAAACCTAGAGCCTTCAAGGAGACTCTAGCTTTACCACAGTTAATTTAGCTGGAAGAAGAAAGGAGACTCTACAACCATGGAATGATGAGAGGCAATAGATTCCTATTGTCCACTTTTGATGGATCATTTACATGTACAACAAGGGCTTGCGTGATGAAACTAGAGGCTTTATTCCTACTACATCTAGTAGTAGAGAGAGAGGTTGTAGAAATTGCAGCGTTGCACCTTGAAGGTGAAGCAAACACTTGGTGGTTTAGCCATTTGAGCCATGCAAGAGTGTTTACTCTTGCTAAGTTTTCTCAAAAGCTGATAAGGAGATTTGGGGAAGGTAGATCAGAAAAAGAGAGACCCTTACCACCACTTGAGGAAACATGTACCAACGCTGTCACAACCTTAGAGGAGTAGTCTTCATGTTTAGCAATGAAGGAAGCCAACATAGTTGAGGGACGAACTCTTTCTCCCACATTTCACCAAGGCATGCTTAAGTTTCCATCTCCTGTCATTTCTGTTAGCCACCTATGAAATTTTTGACAAGAAAACAGGTGGCTAAATATGTTTCTGAGCCTTCAAGAAATACATTTCCTCTAAAAACATATCATTCTTGAAGCCTCCATGTGTCTTTTTCCCCTTTGAACAATATTCACTACTGTTCCCATTTGAAAAGCCTCATTGTTTGTGGAAGAAAGTGCTCAAAAAGGCCTCTGTAATTCCCCATTTTCACTCATTTCCCATCATTTTCATTAAGCCTCCTTTACCCCTTTAAAACCTCTGAAATCCCCTTTTTAAACCTTACAGGTCCCTTTATTTGGCTTAAAAACCTCCTTTTCTACCTACCATAACCCCTTTTTAAGCCTTAAAAATCCTCATTTTGGGCTTAAAAATACTTTGTTTTCATTACAGGCCTAAGCCCCTTTCAGCCTGACCCTTAACCACTTCCCCACATATGATCCGCGCCCAAGACCAGGCGCTAAAGCCCTGGGTGCTAATCGCAATTGGAGCCTTCTGTTTAACCCTTTTCCCTTTGTTAATTGAAATTTCCCGATGCGATGAACATTTTTCTATCGACCGCGGATTTGATCTGAGCCGTCGATATTTACAAGATCCAACGGTCAGCGCTAATCGTATCGTGCCCCATCGCTTCTATCCCTTATACCTCTGATCAAGCGTGGACCGTCGATCTATTTTTCTAATCCGACGGCCCTGGTGTAATCGCAACATCAAAATCTCGGAGTCTCGGCCCCATGCCTTGCTCCGATGCGATTAAATCTCCACCGTTCCTTCCAATTGATCTAACGGCTCTCGTTCATCTCGCCCGTTCACTAGTCCCTTTGACATCCCGCTTCCTCTTTTAATCTTGACCATCCATACCGTAGATCCGACGGTTAGGATATAGTCTGCCTTTGACCTCATCCCACCTAATCACACGTGCATCTTATCTATTATCTCGAGAAACCCGCACCGTCCGATAAGAGCACCCTAATCCAACAGCTGAGAATGAGTTTCGCATAATTTTTGCATCCGAAGGATAAATTTCCAAAAAAATGCGAAATGGGCAGTTTTGAAGAGGACACATGTCGGGCGGCAGAGTATATCGCGTTTTTTTGGAGAATTCTTCAAACCGCGTCAAAGCCGCACGACACCAGCGGTTTTTCCACTAAAACCACTTTTCCCCTTTGGCTTCTGAAAGCTCCATCATTTAATCCCCGCCGTTGATCTCCTCCAGGGATCCAACTGTCCCCATTCAATCACCCTCTGCCCTTGCCGAGTCCCACCATTAAAGGCCCCGCTTTCATGGATTTTTCTCCTTTTCCTTTATATTCGCCCAAAATTAAACCTTTGCATTTTAACACTAAGGGTTTTTCCTTCCGCCTAACTTAGTCTTAACAACCCCATCAATGAATCCTGACCATTGATCTCCGGTGTTTGTTCTAATCGGACGGCCTAAAATGCTCCTCGCACCAAACCTTCACCGGCTCAGTTCTTCACCATTCCGCAGTGATTTCCACTTTTTTTTCACCCGCATCCACCATTTCTGCCACCATTCCACAGGCCTCCATAGCAATATTCCACCACTCCCCTGGCTTTCATAACATGTTTATTGCATTGTGCAGGGTATACAAATGGTAAAAACGCACTCTGTCTCTGCAGTCACAGTCACTATGAATAAGAGCACAGAGAGACCATCACAGCGGCGGAAAAGTGTATCAACAGAGACAGATCAAAGGGTCAATGCCTACTATTGAGAATTAATGCTATAATATAGTGTTCAAAGGATAAATACATAGATAAGGACCATGAAGATGATTAAGAGGCCTAGTAAGGCCTAAAGCACACAAATAAGTCATATCAGTGTTACAGCATCAACAGAACGTGTTTTCTCCAAGAAGGACATCTTCCTACAACATTCTCCATGCCTCCTCGAGCCCTTAAAGGTTATTTCACTGACAAAAGTTTCTAAAGCTGTCAGGAAAGCAGTTATGGAAGCATGGGAACACCTGAAGACCTTCAGTCACCTTACTTTCTTCAGAAGACAGAACTGAGTACCTTACAGTCAGAGAGGATTTCAAAGAGCATACCTAGAGTTATTTTCCACCAGACAGAGACTTCCGAAGCAGCCTAAAGAGTACATACAGCGATGCAGAGCTATTAATCAGAGTGGGCACGAATACTTCCTCCACTCTGTCTTAATGGAACAATTAAATTTTACATCTACTACTACGGTTGCTCATTCTCCTATAAGAACTCCCGAAGAACATATTGTAAAGGTTATTATTAGTTGATAAGGATTTTATCGACTGTTAGAACAGTTATTGGGGGAAGTAGCTTAGTAGTTTGTAATTTAGTAGGTTGGGAGAAGAATTTTGGAATGTGACAGCCATTGAGCTCAAAGTATGTGACTTTTTTTTCACATCAATTGAACAAGCAAATTTCACAGGATCCTGGTCTATATTACGGGTGATGTTTTCCTTGCTTATTTCCTGTTTAATCATGCTGTCCACTATTCTTTGATAAGAATTAGTAATTAGGCTTAGGATTTACCCCTGCATGGTACCCTAATGCTTTCCTTCTCTTCTTATCTTTGATGTTATCTGCTTATTGTTTATCTGAGAACAAATTCATGTAATTTAACCAGTCAAAGATGTTGGTCTAGCCCATGCTTACTAATGTTCAAATTTGGAGTTTGTTGCTTAGATGTTCTTGTGGGGTTTAAGCTGGAAGAATTGGGATACCAGGGATTTAGAGTTAGCCCTGTCCACTGGGGTCCTTTTCCAATAGACTGGCCTTTCTAAGATCCCTTTGAGCTTGTGTCAAAAGCATTGAAGGTTAAAAGCCCTTCTATGAACTTATGACCTTGCTCTATGTTAAATCTTAACTGTTTTTCCATTTAGAGTATGCTGAAAGCAGGCCTGGAGTTAAATGAACTTTTACCTGATCTTAAGCTATCCTTTGTGTCCTCACTGAGAGTTTCCTTTGAAGTATGTCAAAGCAGGATAGGTTAAAAGTCCTTACATGATCTCCAGACTGCACTTGGGTTTCTTTCTTTCTTTCACTTCATTCCTTAATGTTTCCATTCCACCATCTATCTAAAATATCCTTTAGTATATATGACTTTCCCTATGAAAACCTTGGTTAGTTGTTATGCAAGTAATCCCCTTTCATGAATCCATAGCCCAATGGATTGACACTTTCTTGGCCTATCTTCTTTTGCCGAAACATCCTACTACTTTGTCCCTTTTCTCCCATATCCTTCTCAGTTAATAATCTCCAACCCAACAACCAAATCATTTAAAAACCCCTTGTGCTTCATACCTAGCCTAATACCTCATTTTGAGCTTCAAAGATATATTAATCTTTGCCTTTTTTAGAGAGATCCCTCTTTGGACCCAGGAGGGCTAGATCCTGAGGTCCCAAAGTGGTTTGATGTTGTCTGGTATTTTGGTCTTACCAATTTGGCCAAAACACTAGAACCCCAAAATAATGGTGACTCCACTGGGGATCAAAGACCACTTAGCTTAGATTGGTATTTAACGGCTAATGGTGGACAACATCCTGCTTCAAACATTCAAATTCATCCACTTGGCGACTCCACACTCTATAACTCCTAAAGACCAAATGAATCCATTGGTAGAAGACTCCGAACTGGTTGTGAAGATATGGTGACCTCTTTACTGATTTAAAAACATGATTCCACAGATACAATGAAGATATGCCCCAATGAGCAGGGATCATATCCCTGGATTCCCACACAAAATGCCTAATAAATTGATTGAAAAATCCACCTACCTTTCAGGGTGAAAATGTTGATGACCCCTTGCTACATCTCATCAAGTTTTACATACATGTGCGGAGTTTAAAAGTTGAATGGAATGAAGACTGTCTTATGAAAATGTTCATGGCAACATTAGAAGGAAAAGCTAGGAACTGGTATGAATGGTTAGAACCCAAAAGTTTGTTTTCTTTAAAAGACACGCACCAAGTATTTTACAAGAATTATAAAGGAAACTCTCCATCCTTATCATGGTATTGTTGTGACCAATATCATAATATCATACAATACCTGTTAGATATTGATGAGGATTTGGTTAATATACATCCTTAAGATCTGTTAAAAGCCATTCAAGAATTTCATCCTAGCTGTCACAAGAACCTGGATGAATCAGTTGAGGAAGAAATCAGTCAAGAAATAAAGGACACTCCTCAAGACATACTTGCAAGCTCAAGTACTGGTTCATCATCCCTTATAGCTGAGGCCCAAGATGACATCCAGCCTCAAATTCAGTCTTCACAAGAAACAACGAGCTGCTGTACTTCTGCTCAAAGAAACACAAGAACATCTTCCCCTTTGACAAAAGAAGAAATAAATCAAATCATCAATAGATAGTCAGGCTCTGAATTTTGTTGCAAAACAAAAATTTCTACCCATTCATCTACTGAGCTTCATTGTGCAGATTCAGAAAGCTCCTATGTAAATCAGAATGATGAAATATTCGCTGACAATCCAGTATGTCTGATTGGTAACATCACTTATATTCATGATTTTCCTATTTTTGATCTATCTGATGATGATGTTCTCCAAACAAAAGATGAACTTGCAGGTCCATCAATAGTAGATTTGTGGGAGGAAAGTCAGTTCCATCAACTTCAAGAAAGTAATGAGCCAAGTCAGGCTATTTATGATACTGATGAAGAAAGTTATGAAAGTCTAGTAGCAGATGAAGATTCTTGGAATCTTCACTCTGCTTTATCTCAAATCATCAGTAATAGTTTCCATGTGATTGGTAGTCAGTAGCCTTTCATCTCAGAGGATGAAGAGGAAAATAAGGAAAATATTTTTGAGCAGATTGAAAACAAGGGGCCTTCTCTTGAAGAAGAGGAAGCAATGGAACATACCCCTTCTCAAGACTATATTAATCTTTTCACAGAGCTCAACCCACCAGATCAGAAGATCTCAGAGCCACCAGAGGAAAAATCTGCAGTATATGATGAGTCCTCCAGTTCAGAAAGTGATGAAGATGAGGAAGAATTTCTTTCTCAAAAAAATATTTTTCTTGATCCAGTGGAAGAGGAAGCAGTCCTGGTTGAAATCCACTTGTCAAATACTCATAACCAGGTTCATTTCAAGATCCTTATGCTCATCTCTTGCATACATGTGAAGAAGGATCAAAGGTCATCAAGAGCATCTTGTTTCAGTCAACAAAAAACATTTTAAAATCCACTATTAAAAAACAAAGAGAATGGGAGTGGCCCTACCTATCCAGCATGCTCAAAGAGATGAGCAGAAAAGACCAGTCGTGGGATCATCTGATTAAGTGGATGTATTGGAAAAGAGTGTTTATAAGCTAGACTTGTAAATATGTCAGTTAGATTAGGGTAGGTAGGAAATCTCTATAAAAGCTCAGCCTATGAGCATGTAGTTAGTTGTTTTTTATTTCTACAAAGTCCAGCAAACCAGACAGTCTAATCCTAGTTTGACTGTGTTTCAATTTATGTTTTAGAATGTAGAGAAGAAATCTTCTAGATGGTTTAATCCTAGCAGATATTAGTATAGGTAGAGAAGCTATGAGGCCAACTGTTTAATCTAGTCTCATGGAGAAATAAGGGTAGAAGTAAAATAGGTATATTTTCTTGTTTATCAAAAATTGATGATGTAAAGGCTCTGCAAGTCCAAATGCACCCAGAAGAAAAAATGTTAGGACAATAGTATGGGTAGGTAGTTGTTTGGTAGAATATTACTGCTAATATGATGTCTTCATGATTTTTGGCAGCTGATCCAAGAAAAGAAAAGGATGTGTCAAGTACCAGGCATCTGGCCTACTCCAAAGATCATTTTCTGAGGTTCTTGACACCTTCAAGAAGATGCCATCCCCATGTGGAGCCACTGTTAGCCACCTATGAATTTTTTGACAAGAAAACAGGTGGCTAAATATGTTTTTGAGCCTTCAAGAAATACATTTCCTCTGAAAACATATCATTCTTGAAGCCTCCATGTGTCTTTTTCCCCTTTGAACAATACTCACTGCTGTTCCCATTTGAAAAGCCTCACTATTTGAGGAAGAAAGTGATCAAAAAGGCCTTTGTAATTCCCCATTTTCACTCATTTCCCATAATTTTCAATAAGCCTCCTTTTCCCCTTTAAAACCTCTGAAATCCCCCTTTTAAACCTTACAACTCCCTTTATTTGGTTTAAAAACCTCTTTTTCTACCTACCGGAACCCCTTTTTAAGGCTTAAAAATCCTCATTTTGGGCTAAAAATACTCTGTTTCCATTACAGGCCTAAGCCCCTTTTGGCCTGACCCTTAATCACTTCCCCACTTATGACCCGTGCCTAAGACCAGGCGCTAAAGCCCCGGGCACTAATCGCAATCAGAGCCTTCTATTTAACCCTTTTCCCTTTGTTAATTGAAATTTCCCGATGCGATGAACATTTGTTCTATCGACCACGAATTTGATCTGAGCCGTCGATATTTACAAGATCCGACGGCTAGCACTAATCGTATCATGCCCCATCGCTTCTCTCCCTTATACCTTCGATCAAGCGTGGACAATAGATCTGTTTTTCAAATCCGATGGCCCTAGTGTAATCGCAACATCAAAATCTCGGAGTCTCGGCCCCCTACCTTGCTCCGATGTGATTATATCTCCATCGTTCCTTCCAATTAATCTAACAAATCTCGTTCATCCCACCCGTTCACTGGTCCCTTTGACATCCCACTTCCTCTTTTAATCTTGACCGTCCATACCGTAGATCCGACGGTCGGGATCTAGTCTGCCTTTGACCTCATCCCACCTAATCACCCGTGCATCTTATCTGTTATCTCGAGAAACCTGCACCATCTGATCAGAACGCCCTCATCCAACGACTGAGAATGAGTTTTGCATAATTTTTGCATCCGAAGGATAACGTTCCAAAAAAATGCGAAATGGGCGGTTTTGAAGAGGACACGTGTTGGGCGACAGAGTATATCACGTTTTTTGGAGAATTCTTCAAACCGCTTCAGAGCCACGCAACACCAGCAGTTTTTCCACTAAAACCACGTTTCCCCTTTGGCTTTTGAAAGCTCCATCATTTAATCCCCGTCATTGATCTCCTCCAGGGATCTAATGGTCCGCATTCAATCATCCTCCACCCTTTCCGGGTCCCACCATTAAAGGCCCCGCTTTCATGCATTTTGCTCCTTTTACTTTGTATTCGGCCAAAATTAAACCTTTGTGTTTTAACACTAAGGGTTTTTCCTTCCACCTAACTTAGTCTTAACAACCCCATAAACGAATCCTGACCGTTGATCTCTGGTGTCTATTCTAATCGGACGACCTAAAACGCTCCTCGCACCAAACCTTCATCGGCTCAGTTCTTCACCATTCCGTGGTGATTTCCACTTTTTTTTCACCTGCATCCACCATTTCCACCACCATTTCACAGGCCTCCACAACAATCTTCCACCACTCCCCTGGATTCATAACATGTTTATTGCATTGTGCAGGGTATACAAATGGTGAAAACACACTCTGTCTCTGTATTCACAGTCACTATGACTAAGAGCGCAGAGAGACCATTACAGCAGTGGAAAAGTGTATCAACAGAGACAGATCAAATGGTTAATGCTTCCTCCACTCTGTCTTAATGGAACAATTAAATTTTACATCTACTACTACAGTTGCTCATTCTCCTATAAGAACTCCTGAAAAACATATTGTAAAGGTTGTTATTGTTATTTGATAGGGATTTTATCAATTGTTAGAACAATTATTGGGGGAAGTAGCTTAGTAGTTTGTAATTTAGTAGGCTAGGAGGAGAAGTTTGGAATGTAATAGCCATTGAGCTCAAAGTATGTGACTTGTTTTGCACATCAATTGAACAAGAAAATTTCATAGGTTCCTGGTCTATATTACGGGTGATGTTTTCCTTACTTATTTCCTGTTTAATCATACTGTCCATTATTCTCTGATAAGAATTAGTAATCAGGCTTAGGATTTACCCCTGCATGGTACCCTAATGCTTTTCTGCTCTTCTTATCTTTGATGTTTTCTGCTTATTGTTTATCTGAGAACAAATTCATGTAATTTAACGAGTCAAAGATGTTGGTCTAGCCCATGCTTACTGATGTTCGAATTTGGAGTTTTTTGCTTAGATGTTCTTGTGGGGTTTAAGCTAGAAGAATTGGGATACCAGGGATTTAGAGTTAGCCCTGTCCATTGGGGTCCTTTTCCAACAGATTGGCCTTTCTAAGATCCATTTGAGCTTGTGTCAAAAGCATTGAAGGTTAAAAGCCCTTCTCTGAACTTATGGCCTTGCTCTGTGTTAAATCTTAACTGTTTTTCCCTTTAGAGTATGTTGAAAGCAGGCCTAGAGTTAAATGACCTCTAACCTGATCTTAAGCTATCCTTTGTGTCCTCACTGAGAGTTTCCTTTGAAGTATGTCAAAGGAGGATAGGTTAAAAGTCCTTACCTGATCTCCAGACTGCACTTGGGTTTCTTTCTTTCTTTCACTTCATTCCTTAATGTTTCCATTCCACCATCTATCTAAAAGATCCTTTAGTATAGATGACTTTCCCTATGAAAAACTTGGTTAGTTGTTATGCAAGTAATCCCCTTTCATGACTCCATAGCCCAATGGATTGACGCTTTCTTGGCCTATCTTCTTTTTCCGAAACATCCTGCTACTTTTTCCCTTTTCTCCCATAGCCTTCTCAGTTAATAATCTCCAACCCAAAAACCAAATCATTTAAAAACCCCTTGTGCTTCATACCTAGCCTAATACCTCATTTTGAGCTTCAAATATATATTAATATTTGCCTTTTATAGAGAGATCCCTCTCTGGACCCAGGAGGGCTAGATCCTGAGGTCCCAAAGTGGTTTGATGTTGTCTGGTCTTTTGGTATTGCCAATCTGGCCAAAACACTAGAACCCCAACAATTTCAACAAATATAATGAAGGGATCTACATTTTTGTATACTACTAATTTAGAGAAACAAAGTTGCACTGCGCTGTATGAGAGCAGTGATGGAGGAAGGAGGACCCATTCTTTATGGGAGCATTCAAATGGTAGCTTCATTCATGAGGCAATGGAGGAAGAAAATATGGATGGTAGACATCTTGAAGTGAGAAACACTTTCTCCTTTCTAGATGACACTTTCTCAATGAGCACTCCCTAGCTCAAAGAGAAACTTTTACCTGCAGCAGATCCAGAAACTTATTGTTTTTGGAAGGCCATTTATGAAGAGAAGGTCTCATGGAGAGATCTCATTGGAGGTGCACTTCAACACATTCTGGAGTGCAAGGTTATTCAATAGTATGAGGACGTGTTTTCCTCATCACACTTGGATCTTTGTGGATTCAAGGGGGAAACTGATGAGAGGTCTTCCCTAGAATATATCCAAGGAGTTGCATTTCAATATCTGGTGAAATGCAAGATCAGAAATCTGATTTGGGAGAATGATAGTCTTCTTTGGGGGAGTGCTAAGGAAGAACATGATGGAAGGAACCCGCATGTGGATGGATGGGTGTGGATGATAAGCAAGAGGCTAGAAAGCTACTTGCAAATCTATGATACTTGGCATCAGGAGGCTTGGCTGCGTTGGTTGCTCTTGAAAGATTTTGGTCATCATCCTCTTCCTAAGGGTACGTGGGAGGATACTTGCAACATGGAGAAGCAAAGAGTGTGGAAGCATTATGTTGATATGACATTGTTCACCATGTTTTCATTACGTGATTGGTATGATGGAGGTATGAGGAGGCAGAAAAAACTTTTGTTGCTTGGTTTATTCTTGGGAGAGCAAGGGAAGATTTTCTCTCACACATTGCATGATGTTGTAGGAGTAGGGGGTGGCACTATCATGGTGCAAAGGGGCTACTCCTTGGCCTTATATGTTCAAGAGGTGCTTCCACCTTGGGAGGAACTTCTTATGTGTATCAACATTATGGGAGATGCCTTTGACATTATACATGTCAAAGGATGGAGCTATGAGTTGGAAAGAGCCTATTTGCATGGGCCAACAACGCTGTCACCTTGGGGGTTGGACTTATTGATGGAGTGTTCCCAGGATCACTTCACATTTGATGTACTTGGTAAACAAGGAGGGGGTGAGAATTTTTTTTTTGCACTTATTGATTGTCTAATACAATATTTTCATGCTCTTACCATTTCTATGTAGTGCATTGCTCCACAAGAGGGAAAGCTTTTCATTTGGCTTCATGGTCAATTTTGGGCCAATCTATATGATGGAGAAAACCATCTCCTCTATGACCTTGGGCAAGTATGTTGTGCTTACATGTATGATCAACTATTGTACCTAACTAGTTACTATTCATTAGTAGACTTGATGACATACATAACCATCCATGTATTAAAAAACTACTTGCCACACTATTTTTTGAAGCAGCAGTTTGGGAAACTGCGCTGTAACTACATGGGAAACTGTCGGTACTTCCTTGCACCACATGAAACCTTAAATATTTCCCTCATATTGATGCTGATAATGATCTCTTTTGTTGGTATTGTTCTTATCCCAACTAAGAGCATGATGGAGAGAGAGACACATGGGATGGATGTGTCCTTTTAGGAAGTAGATTCCCACATTTTATGCTTTTCATGTTCTAATGGGAGCATGGGAGGAGATATGGCCACCACAATCCAACACATGTTTCTTTTTGAGGTGGGCCATGTGATTTATGGGATGCCCTATGGCGATTATTTCCTATCCATCACATATGGAATGATTTGGGCCAGATTGATTCACAACATTGGAGAGG
Organism: Pinus albicaulis; assembly: GCA_034641835.2. Taxonomy (NCBI): domain Eukaryota; kingdom Viridiplantae; phylum Streptophyta; class Pinopsida; order Pinales; family Pinaceae; genus Pinus; species Pinus albicaulis. Next base: position 1,949,716,913 of record CM076578.1, read on the forward strand.
AGATCTTTGGAGATCTAGTCTTCATCTTGCCACTTAAGGGCAATTGTGTTGTAGCTCAAGATCAACATATACTCTACACTTATCATAAGTGGAGAGGGAGATAGCAGGGGGTAGACTATCTTGTCTACCATGTGCAGATTTTCAACCCACCTACTTTGCAGGAGCTCAAGGTGGAGGAACATTTCTTGGAGTTGTCGTGGTGGGAGGTGACTCATTTTGTATGGATGATTGCTTGGGGATGGAGGATCCACTTGGGGAAAAGTGTTTTCCCAACACATTTTAGTCTCCATGCCTTGGAGGCAACTCTTCAGTTCTATCCTTACAGTTTCTTGAGGACAAGAAACATTTGGGAGGGGAGGACTGTAATATTCCAAAATTTGCATGGAGCAAATTGGAATGTTAAAATTTTTCTAATCTCACTTAAGAGGTGAATAAATGGGTAAGGAGACCTGTGCATAATAAATAAATAAAAATCTGAATAAAATCCCTTATGTTGTGGAAAGGGATCAAGGTAGCAGCTGGATTTTACACTCCCATGTGTGAACAGGGACAAATGCATGTGGACAAGGTCAAGTTTGAACAAGTCAACAATGGAGATATGAGAGGAAGAAATCATCCATAGAGACAACGTAGTGCAAGTGGGAGGAATATTCCTTGGTGGAACAAACCCTAATGAGTGGGGCCCAAGGCAAGGAGGATCACACATGTTTAAAAGGAGGGCAAGACAACCATAACAATTTTATGCTTATGATTTGATTTTGGTCTTGAAGACTATTTGCTTTTTGCAACTATTTAGTTGAGATTGCTTTGCTGCTTAGCACAGGGATTTCTTGTTTAGGAATCCTTCTCCTTTCTTGAGGGGTCTCTTGAAGGAGTGTACTAATTTGCCTCACATCTAGGCTTGAGGCCAAGCATCCTCCTTCAGCTACAATGTTATTTCTGCAGTATAATAATGTTGTGTTGTAGGGTGTTGTAGTGAGGGTTCACAACACCTCTTCCAACACTTGTTTTTTAGAGAGGGGGCTCTCTTTCCTTTGAGAGATCAGTGGGGAAGTATTCCAGAGTAGTATTTCACATCTTGGCACTTGGAAAAAGTACTCCCAACATCAAAAGTGCACTCCCTTGCAAGAACTACGTCTTTCTTTGTAGTGTTTCAGTGTGAGGGTCAACCCCCTCAATCTTGATCTTGTTTCTAAGGGAAAGGGCAAACCCTTCTCCCGGAATCCTTGTAAGAAGGATTCTCCTTCATTTTATGTATTTTTCAGCTGTATATACTTAGAGCTTTTTTTATACTGCATTTTCTAGATCTAGATCTGCAAATCTGACATTTTGTAGTTGTACCTTCATGAAACCCTTGCCGGGTCATTCCAATAATGTGTAAAAGAGGATTTTTCTCCATTTTTCTCCATGATATGATGTAATAAAATCCATGTATTTTATTTCCATAATATTTCGTCATAAACCCTCATAAAATCATGCTATCTATGCTTCAGTAAATTCTGCATAAGTTAATTCATGGGGTTTGGGTCTTTTTGAGTTGTACCGGGACTGGGAGATCTGTTTAACTTAGTAAAAAAAATTTGTTTCTGATTATTTTCTGGGTGGGAGTCCCATATAGCATAAGCTAAAGGATACAACCATTATCTTCCCCTTTTATTACGCTGTCTATTGGGAATAATGTTTTTAAGGGTCAAAATGCTGCTTTTCCCCAACTTTTGGATCCTAGGATGAAGTACAAGTTGTTGATGTGACATCAACTGATGATAATGTGTTTCTTGACACATTTATTGAGTGAATATAGTGATTTTTCTCCAACATTGTGTTTACATATTGCTGCAGTCCCATTATTGCGCATTTTTCCATCCATTCTAGGTGTCAGAGGCTTGTTTTCCTCACCTAGTCTGCTTGGTTTCTGGTTTCCTCTTGGATATGGGTCTTATATTATCAGATATAAGAGATCCAAGGGATGATTTTTTTTCCTATAGCACACATTCCTGAAAAATGCGTTTTTCAGGCAGGACTTGCTAGCAATCCCTATTTGGGGATATTACACACACCCATTTATTCACCTCCTATATGATAAAAGAAAAATAAATGTTCCAATTAGCTTCATGCTAATTTTGGGAACATTACAGTCCTCCCCTCCAAAATGTTGCTTGTCCTCAAGCAACTACAAGGATAGAACTGAAGGGCCTTCTTGAGGCATGAGGGCTCATATGAATTGGGATCTACCATCCCCATATGAATCTCCCATCCCCAAGCAATCATCCATACAAAATGAGTTACCTCCCAAGATGGAAACTCCTGAAAGTCTTCCTCCACCTTTAGCTCATGCAAAGTAGGTGGGCTGAAAATCTGATCATGGTAAACAAGGTAGTCTACCTCATGCTGTCCTTCTCTCCACTCATTATAAGTGTAGAGTATGTGCTAATCTTGGGCTGCAATAGTATTTCCCTTAAGTGGAAAAATGAAGAACAATCCTCCAAGGATCTCCTCTCCAACATTGAAGAACAAGCTGGCCCAAAACATCTCATCCATGATGAATAGGACATGATCATCATAGGGTATCCAAATGAGAAGTTTGTTGAAAGTTTGACATGATGTTGCATGATACAAACAATGTCTCAAGTGGACACAGCGCAGTCTCTCCCACTGCAACATTGGAAAATAACATGGCAAGTGATGTTTTGACAAATGTCTAGTTGTGTGAATCATCACATCTACTAGTGAATAGTAAATGGCTGAATGTTCCAACTAAGCATAAATGAAGTAATCAAACACTTGCCCAAGTTTATACAAAGGATGGCTGTCTCCATCATAATAGTTGGAAAATTCTGTTTATGGGGCTCAAAAATAAACTTGCCCTCTTGTGGAGCAATGCACTGTATGATAATGGTAAGAAGATGCAAGTACTGTGTTACATAATCAATAGATGCAAAAACAACATCCTCACCATGTGCTGAAAGTAAAGTGATGCATAAATACATGAATAATCCCATGCTTCACAGGAACAAAATTGTTGGCCTATGTAGATAGGCTCCTGCCAACTCATATCTCATTTCTTTGACATGATCATTGTCAAAGACATCTTCCATAATGTTGCTACAAACAGGAAGCTCCTTCCAAAGTGGAAATACTTCCAGATCATCCAAGGCTAAGGAGTAGCCCCTTTGCACCATGATAGTGCCATCTCCTACTTCTGCAACATCATGCAAAGTATGAGAGAAAATATGCCCTTGCTCTCCCAAGAACAACCCAAGCAACAAAAGTTTTTTCTGCCTCCTCATACTTCCATCATACAAATCATATGATGAAAACATAATGAATGATATGAAGATCACATCAACACCATCCATCCATACTCTTTGCTGCTCAAGGATGCAAGCATCCTGCCACATCTTCTCCATCCACATACCCTTATAAATAGCATATGCCAAGTGATGGCCAAACTCCTTCAAGAGTAGCCAACGCAGCCAAGCCTCATGCTGCCCAGTGTCATATATTTGCAAGTGGCTCACCAGCCTCTTGCTCTTCATCCACATCCACTCATCCAAATGTGGGTGTCTCCCTTCATTCTAAATCTTGGTACCCTTCCCATGGATACTAACGTCCTCCCAAATCAACTTTTTGTCTTTGCATTTCATGGGATATTGAAATGCAATCTCCTCAATGATCAAGTTGATCCCATAAGGAGCCAAATATGTGGTAGGAAAAAACCTCACATCATGATGTGTAGGGCTCAAGAAGTATCCAAAAAAAACATGAGAGATGTTATCCATCCTAATATGTCCTCCATCATCTATATGCTCCCCCCTGAATCCATAAATATCCAAGTGTGAGGAGGGAAGAACCTCCTCAAACTATTGAAAAACTTTTCACTCCATGACGTGTTGAAGTGCAACTCCAATGAAATCTCTCCATGAGATCTCCCTCTCATCAATAGTCCTCCAAAACCAATGAGGTCTTGGATCTGCTGAAGGTATAAGTCTCTTTTTGAGCTGAGAGGTGCTCATTGAGAAAGTGTCATTTGGAAAGGAGAAAGCTTTTCTCATCTCAATATGTCTACTATCTATCATCCTTTCCTTCAAATCTTCAAACCCCAACCTCCAGTGTGATATGAAATCCAAAAATGGCTCATGAGGATGATGGTTTATTTCTTCCTTGAATGTTTCCATGTTGCACAATGCAGTGCAATCTTGCCGCTCCATGTTAGCAATGTATGTTAATTCTTGGTCATTTAAATATGAATTTCCACAATCCTCTGAAATATTTGCTGTAATAGTAAAAAGTGGAACTTCATTCATACCTTGATGGAACTTGGGATTTCCTTGTATGGCTATAAGGGTTCTTTCCCCCAATGTAATGGCTACCCCATTGCAGATGTAGAAGGCTGCTCTTCCAAGGCTATGACAACGTTGGTACAAGTATCCTCCCATGGTGGTGTGGGATTTTTCTCCTCTTCTCTTTCTCTATCAAAGGTTCTAATCAACCTTTGAGTGAACTCTGCAAAAGTATTCACCCTTGCATGGCTTAAGTGGCTGAACCACCAAACATTGGCTTCACCCTCCAAGTGCAGTGCCACAACTTCTACTGCCTCCCTCTCTAGCACTAGATGTAGTAAGAAGAATGCTTGAAGCTTCCTTGCCCAAGCTCTTGCTGTAGATGATCCATCATATGTAGGCAATAGAAACCTATTACCTTTGATTCCTCTTCTATTGCAGGACCTCCTCTCTTCCTTTAACTGAATGAACTGTGGAAGATCTAGAGTCTCTTTGAAGGCTCTAGGTTGAGATTTTTACTCAACAAGGTACTTACTTAGAATCAAATGATACAAGTATCTCTCATGCTTATTGTCTTCTTCCCGGTGATAATAGGAAGTGCATGGTCCTTCCTCTTCTTTTTTCTTATCCTCCTTGGGGAGGTTCTTCATATATCTGAAGAATTATGAGACAAAACTCATCCTCTCCAACATTCTAATCTTCTTCTATCTTCTTTGGCTGAAACTCACAAGCTGAGCCAAGATGATGTTCTGATACCACTGTAATATCCCAAAAGGGAAATCAAGTAATGCATGAACATAATAATGGATGTTCAATGATAAATCGACTCATATAATGTGTTAAAAACACATAGCCATCAATTAAAGATACAACAAAAAACTATACTTCTTTTCATGATCCAAAAATTGGGGAAAAGCAGCATTTTAGGCCCTAAAAATGTTATTCACAGCAAATTGCATAATAATAGGGGAAAATGATTGTTGTATCCCTTATATTATGTTATAGGGGACTCACACCTGGAAAATATTCAGAAACAAATCCATTCTTCTTGCTTAAACAAGTCTCCTGGTCCCGATATGGCTCAAAAAGGCCCAAACCCCATGACTTAGCTTATGCAGAATTTACTGAAGCATACACAGCGTGATTTTATGAGGGTTTATGATGAAATATAATGGAAATAAAAAATATGGAGTGTATTACATCAGATCATGGAGAAAAATGGAGAACAAGCCTCTTTAACACATCATATGAACTATCTCCAACTGTGGAACATCTTAAGGTGTTCTTATTGTTGTAGAAATTCCTTGTTTTGGGATATTACATAGGATTGCTAAAAAAGGCTAAAACCCCACACACTGCAACACAGGAATTTCCGCATAAAAGAGACTGCGCAGTCTAATAAGGGTTTGAACACATAAATAATAGAGACAAATAGATCTGAAATTATATTAAATAATATGGCTCAAAAACAGAGATCTAGTCTCCTCATTACAAAATCTAGAGAACCTGGGAAGGGTTTCTAGGAATACACCCTGAATACAAATGGTGATCTTCAACAATATGACTGAATAATCACTACAAACTGAATACAGGAGTATAGAAGGCTGTAAGAATATAGATTTGATGCAGATCTGATCAAAGTTCTTCCCCCATGGAAGAGTCAACCCTCCAATCACAAGAAAACTTCTCGAAAGAGCCACAAAATACACTGTTGAAACTGCCCTCCAGAAATAACGCAATTCCTGAATGGAATAACACTGTAGGTGATGAAAATGTGTTGGCCTGCTGCTAAAGATCTAATATCAGCCCAAGAACCCTCCAAACTGATCCTCCAATTGAAGGAAACCTCCCTCCTATGCAAAACCAACTCAGAAAATGGGTTTCTCAACCCTCCACTGCAACACCCTGTAACTCAACACACCTCCTGCAGAAACTGCGTTGAAACTGAAGACTGAAGCTTGGCACCAATGTCAGATGTGTGGAATGAAAGATCATGTCTCTCCCAAGTGCTACTCAAAGGGAAGAGAAGGAATTCCTGAATAGGAATACCTTAGTGCTAAACAACACCGGAAATCTTAGCTAAAGAACTAAAGAGAGCAAAATTTTAAGCAGGCATACAAATATAATTCATAAGCTAACCCCAAATGGCTGCCATCCTCTGTTGGAAATACTGAGAGGGGGGTGAATTAGTATTTCTTCTCAATTGTTAATTTTACCAGTTAGATCACTTATATTTAGAACACAAAATAAACAATGATGGAATATATACTATTATTAATTTCTTCTTTATAATAAATAAAGTACAATAATGATATAGGGCTCCAACCCTAGATGAAGACTCCAATCTTCCAGGCTTAAACCTGTATTGTGCCAAGCACCGACCTAGTCTTTCTAAGGGTCCAACCTTGTCAATTTGAGGCACCAACCTCTAGGATCCCAACCCTATCTTCCAAGGCTCCAACCTTGTCACTTTGAGGCACCAACCTCTAGGGCTCCAACCCTATCTCTGGTACAGGCTCCAACCTAGTCTCTTGAGGACTCCAATACTCTAGGGCTCCAACCCTATCTTCCAAGGCACCGACCTTGTCTCTATGAGGCTCCCACCTTTTGCTTTAATTCTTCTAGATATATTTGGTTATACTTCACGACTCTCAATGTCTTCTTCAACAAGCCCTAACAATCTTTAGCTATCCCCTCACTTAGTCTCCACGTCACTTCATCAATGACAACCTTGTCCTTCTGATGAAGGTGTCACCATTTCTCTTCATCATACCCAAACACAAATCTCCAAGGTTACCTCATGATGACTAATGCATCATGACCTTCAAAACTATCTTCAAGAGTTTCTTCACAGGTTCCTTAATAGGTGCTTCAATGATGTCTTCAAAATTGTCTTTAAGATTCTCCAACAATGTTAGTATGAATATTTATTTTAAGTGTACGAAAAAATACCACTTTAGCTGCGCATAAATTATAGCCCTAACAGCAGAAATGACTGCTAATATCTTCAGATCTGCAATTAACTGATCAAGACAAATGCTGCAAAAATCTAGATCTATGCATTAGAAGACATTAAACAGTAGAAAAATAAGATTTACTCCATAGATCCAATGGAAAAGACAAGGATATATTCAATGAATATTTTTATTAATGGCACTTGGGAGGAAAACACAAGAGGGTGTTCCCTGTTCTCCTCAGTGGGATGGGTTCTTGTGAGTCCCCAGCACTTCAGATTTAGAACTTCTCTCTCTTGATGGTGTAGAAAACCCAGACACAAATGGAAAAGTATGGCTATGATTATGAATCAATATCTAGACCAAGTGTTGAGATCCAGAGTGATATTTAGGCAACAAAAGGTGACAAATGAATGGGAAAACCCTTCTATTTATAACAAAATATTGAGTTAGTCTAGATCTTGGTACATAATTAAAAATATTATTAACCAAATCTAGATCCAACTTTTGTGAAATATTTTATTATATTTGTTGGAGGGAAAAGGTATTTGACTTGAGTCAAATCCCCTTATTTGTAAATAATAAATAAACAAATGATTTATTTATTATTTTAAGGATGTGATTGAGTATTAATAAGTAAATAAATGATTTATTTATCATTTTAAGGATATGGTTGAGTAATAATCAAATAAATAATGATTTATTTAATTATTTAAGGGTGAATTAGTCATATTTAACAAAGAATATTATTTAAATAAGATTTAAATAATTATTCTTAGAAAATAATAAGATAAATAATGATTTATCTAATTAATTTCCTTGTTTTGGGTTAAATATAACCATAAATATTAATTAAACTACTGTTTAACTAATTATTTCTTGAGGAAAATCAAAGGAATGTATATTTATTTAATATTTCTTTATAGGGTTTCTTGTTTAGACCATAAACAGCTTAATAAAGGTGATTTACTAAGTTATTTTCATAGTGAAAGCAATTTTACTTGGAGTAAAATTGGTCTTACATGATGTACTTGGGTCCATCTAATGATAATAGGTTAGATGACCAAAAAATGGTGTAACCGATTTCCCCCTAGCGTGCGAGCGTTAGGAGCTAATGGTATGATCAAAGTACGTTGTAAGAACTCAATCACTAAACATCGAAGGGGAAGTCAAAGAGAGAGAAGTATAAGATAAACCAAAGTGCTGAAAGACCTAGACCCTGAGGAGGTGACTTGCAGGTGCGAAAAGTATTTTTAATGAGTGAGTACCTACTATAGGTGGCGGGAAGGCATACATATGCCCTCTGAGGCAATAGTACAAACAATAAGGTGCTCGGAAAACCACGAAACACAATAATAAAGTATATGCTGGCATAAACATGAGCCAGATGAATAACATGATAATGAATCCCACATACATATTGTGCCTGGGATAACAGGAAAGGACTTGTAAAATAAAAGTTGAGTACATGACATATTAATGCAACCTAGATGCCCTTGAACAAAAGAAATGGCTCTGAAAATCTAACTGATACATGCAAACAAAACAGCGCTGCAAGTGGCTGAGGCCGACATCATCAAATGTATGGAGTTTCATCGAAGGCTGTGATGAAGAGGTCATCCGAGTGTGTGGGGGGATACCTGTAGGGCCACCCCCGCATGAGGGTTGAGACATCTGACACACACTCGGGAATCATCAATGTCAGCTGCTGCATCAAGATCAAGTATATGGATCTCGATCATGCTGAAAGGGGCTAGAGCTAAGAAATAATCAAGTCAAAGGTTAATAAGGAGTACCTTTGCCTGATCCGAGGCACTGAACCAAAGTGTAAGCTGGAACCAAGGTACACTGCCCTGTAGACCTCTTTTCTGGAATGAATGAGCTGATGTCAATAAAAGGAGGTCTGCCATTGGTGAGGCAATAAGGGATCCTCAACTAGGGCACGAGAGAAAATAGTAGAGTGACTGAGAGACTGACACCAATGATGATGATGAAATGTGGGGAACTGAGTAGCGAACGGATGACTTCCCTTGTTAGAGCATAAAGAGCATGGATGACCTGGCCGCGACTGACACAACCGACATGAGAGAGGGACCAAGCAGTGAATGATGAAGGAATATAGCGGGATGCAAAGGGACTCGGAACAGACTCCATGAATGCAATGATGACTCAACTAGGATGCTATAAACAAGGGTGACTCGATGGTGCTGCCACATATGTGAAGGGTCCAATGGGGACCATAAAAGCATGAGTACAAGATGGTAACTCATGATGAAAGTCGACACGAGCATGGAAAATTATAAAGGCAACATGGTGCCCCCTGTATGAGTGTTGCAAGTGAAGAAATTTGATTTTGAGGAAGGGTGAAGTGGTGCTTCTTGGGAAAATGTGTCTCGGTGAAGTAAAAAAAAAAAACATGTTCTAGCTACCTAAAGACAATAAAACATGCATTTCCAGTAGGAAATGTTAAGGGTAATATTTCTTTAGATAGAGTGCATTGCGAGGATTGGGAAGGGGATGGCCTTCGAAGTCCTCTAATAGATATTCTCCATTTCCCAAATCCTTACTGATAATGTAAGGTACTAACCATAATGAATCAAACTTCCCATGACCAAGGACATCATGGGCCTGGTCATACACTAGAACAAGATCACCTTCATGAAAAGTACGAGGTTGGACTTTTCAATCATATTGAGCTTTGGTGCGTTTCTTGGTTGCTTTAATGGTTTGTAATGCAACACAAAAATCTTTGGAAGCACATTCAAGCATGATAAGTTTCTATTCTATAGGTTGGGTGTCAGGGAGAAGCTCGACAGCTAGATGAAGGGAAGGGATTTCACACTCGATCAGTAAGACTGCCTCCTCTCCAAAGACAAGGTGGAAAGGAGTGAACCTAGTGGCGGTTTTAAAAAAATTTCTATAGGCCCACAAAGCATGGAAGAGTATAAGGTGCCAATTGGTTTTGTGCTTATCCACCATTCGTTGAAGTATGGTTTTAAGAATTTTATTGACTGCTTCAACTTGGACATTACCTTGGGGGTAATAAGAGGATGAATATTGGTGCTCAAAGCCCAACAGTGAGGATAGCTCGTGCCATATCTCATCTTCAAAATGTCAGCCATGGTCTGAGACCAATTTTTTTGGAAATCTGAATCGAGCGATCACATGGTTGAAGAAAAATAGGGCTACGGTAGCTACCATGTTGTTAAAAGTTGGCATGGCCTCGGCCCATTTAGTGAAATAGTCAACCGCCACGATGATATACTTATGGTTACCAGCTGATGACGATCGACACTCCATAAAGTCTATGGCCCACTTGCAGAAAGGGCCAGCGGAGATGACAGGATGGAGGGGAGCTGGAGGGGCTCGTGCCTTTGGGGAAAAATGTTGGAAATTGGGACAGTGTTTAACTACCTCAATGCAATCGCCAAAGAGAGAAGGCCAAAAGTACCTAGCACCCATACTTTTCTGGGTAGTGGCCAGCCCAGAGAGGTGGCCACCGCAAGCAACACTATGACAGGCATTGAGGACCTGTTCTGTTTCAGTGTGTGTGAGACAACGACGAAGGACAGAATCCACACTGCGACGATAAAGGTCTTCACCGATAAGAAGGTAGCGGGGGGCCTGGTGTCAGATACGTCGTCAAGCATCACAGTCAAGATGGAGGGTGAACTTTTGAGTCCGCAAATAAGTGAGGATGTCCCCATACCAGGGCTCATCAGTGGTAATGGCGAATAAGTGTTCATCGGGGAAACTATCATTAATTGGAGAATCCTGCATACCTGTAGGTAGTTCGAAAATGAGTTCAGCGAGGGCTAAACCTCTCTTACCTTTTGGTGTGACAAATTCAAGATAGAATTCCTGGAGGATCACAATCCAATGGGCATACTTCCCAGTGATGATTCGACGACTCAATAGGAAGGCCATGGGGTTGGAATTAGTCATGACCTTGGTGAAACACATGAGGATGTAATGACGAATTTTTTGGACCGAGAACACGACAGCCAGTGCTAATTTTTATTCGTGTGAGTAGGATACAGGAGGTCCTACCAGGTTCTTACTGACATAATATATGACATGCGGAATTATGTTGTCATCTTTCTGAATAAGGACTCCAGCAACCGAGTGGATGGAAGCGGAGATATACAAGATGAAATCCCTATCAAAGTCAGGCGGACGAATCAAGGGAGCGGATGTGAGAGCAGGCTTCATGGAATCAAAAGAATTTTCAGCATAGGCATCCCATACAAAAGGGATATTGGAGCGGAGAAGTCTAAGGAAACCATGTGCGATGGTGGCGTAGTCAGGTACGATCCGGCAAAGAAAATTAGCTTTGCCTTGGAGGCTTTGTAACTGGCGTAAAGTGTGAGGGATTAAAAGCTCAAGAATGGCTTGAAATTTTAATGGATCAAGAGTGATGCCATCTTTAGACACAATGAAGCCTAAAATACGGCCAACGGGCACACAAAAGACACACTTCAGCGAATTAAGGCGGATATTATACTTGCGACATCGAAGAAAGACGGTGCACAGATCTTGAAGGTGTTGTGCATGATGTTTAGAACATGCAGTAAGGTCATCTAAATAAGCAAGTATAATGTGAGCCAGGTCATGGAAACAATAAGACATAGCCCGCTGAAAAGTGGCTCCTGCGTTTTTTAAGACCAAATGGCATGACTCGATAGGCAAAGGTTCCCCACGAACTAATGAATGCATTTTTGAGTTGATCAACACAACGAATGACAATTTGGTTGTATCTAGAGAAACCATCCATAAAATATAGAACCTCGTGCCCCACACACTTACCAATGATTTGGTCAATGAATGGTGTGGGGAAGTTGTCTTTGGGACAAGCTTTGTTCAGACTGCGAAAGTCAGTGCAGACACGGATGGTGCCTTGTTTCTTGAGAACAAGAACCGGATTGGACACCCAGGTGGTGTATTCAATGGGATAGATAAAACTAGCCTGTTTGAGCTTATCGATTTCAGCTTTGACAACTTCATGTCTGGAAGGATTAATGGGTCTCATCTTTTGACGGACAAGATTTGCATCAGGCCATGTATCGATATGGTGTTTGATAATGGCAGGATTAATTTTGGGCATTTCTGAATAGGACCAGGCGAAAATATCGCGGAATTCTTTGAATAACTTGGTGTAAGCTTCAATCTATTTCGTGGTGCAATGGGCGCCCAATGTGATATTTTATTCAATCCCTGGTTTGTCAGAAATGTCAATTTTAATGGTAGGAGAGATATTGGCCATATTTCCTTCTTCGAAAGCGTCAGGTGTAGGGATGGGATTTCTAAACCAATCGACTTTGTTAGGAAGGAAGTCTTTAGTTTCCACAACATATTGGTCATGGGACTACTGTGGGAGGAAGTACGCACGGTTATGAATATCATTCCACGGAAAGTCAGGATGGCTCAGTGCTTCCATAATGTCTTCGTCGGAGTGAAATATGGGTTGACCAGAGGAAGGAGGACCACTTGCCGTGTTAGAGATACCTAACTCATCATTATGTGAAGAAATGTGCACATGTGCAACGTCATGGCAGGTGACCGAAGAAAAAGCAGGTAAAGGATCTACCGATGTTGAGCCCGGGGTGATCGCTGGGGGGAGGCCAAGTGGATCATCAGGGGAAGTCTCCATGGGGGCTTCTACCGGGGGTCTTATGGATGATGATAAGTATAAAAATGGGGCCGAAAGCTTCGTCATGTTGGCATCAGGAGGAGGGATGCCAATGGGAGTAGGCAGATCCGAAGAAAAACACATGAAAAAGGAGAGGGGGTGCTTGTCCTTTGGTGCCCCCTTGCGAGCTTTTCCCTTCTTACCCGAGACGGTCACAACAGGAAAAGGTTCCGGTTGAGGTGACGAAGGCATTGATGCAGTGGGAGGAATCAGAGGGACCGGTGGAACTGGGGTCAAAGCAAGATAAGGTTTGGGGGTAGCGTCTGGAGGATCAAGGGGGTCATGAGTACCATATGAAGGTAAAGGGCTAGGAGAAGGAGGTTCAGAAGGTTGGTCAGAGTGCATCATGAAAATATGGTAATCAGGGGAACCATATGGGAGAGGTTGAGTGACCACCTGTCCTTCAGGTAGTTGGGTGGCCTCAAATCCTTGCTGAGGGAAAGGATCGATAAGCACAGCTAGTTGTATAGGTTCAGGACTGGAAGGAATGGAAGGAATGGCTTGCTATCCTCTCAATGTTGCTTGAGACTCCCATAGCTGTCGCATCTGTGGTAGAAGGGTACAATCATGTGTATTATGACCATAAACACCACAACACGAACAGGTCTTGTTCATATGAAGAGGCCTGTCCCGCTTGGGATGAGTGCTTTGTTGCTGGTATGTGGTGTAAGGAGCATTACCTTGATTAGGTCCATGATTACCAGAGGCAGCTTGACTTTGATTGCCTTTCCTCTTCCTTTTTGAGGGAGGAGGATTAGTCGTGCCCTGCTGTGCATACACCTGCCCTGGAGGGGGTGGTGGTTGCTGTTGCGAGGGTTGCGAAGGCAAGGGAGGAGGAGGTGCTAATACTGGAGGAGCTGGAGCACCAGGCTATGAATACGGATAATGAATAGGTTGGGTAGCAGTGTGGTAAACAGGAGGTTGGGAAAAAGGAGGAGGCATGCCGTATCCTGGATACATGGTATCGGGAGGGGGAAAAGTGCCGGAGGTGTTGGCCCCGCCCTGAGAGAAACCATAGCCCATGGGAGGTTGAGCATATGGATTAAAGAGAGCTCCAACGATACCATCGGCAGCATGAGATGCCCCTGGTGTGTTGGAACCACTAGGTCTGGGAAGATCAGGTAGAACGGTATAAACATAACCCAACTGAGCGTAGATCAAGTCATATTTCAACGCAATTTGGAGAGCAGATTCTTTGGTTTGAGGAAAGTGTGATGCGACGTCTTTCCTGATAGGTGGCAAGAGAGTCCTAAGGAACCAGTCCATGTAGACACGGTCTTCGAGGGTAGGGGCTCGAAATAGGCTCCTTCTTCTTCGCCATTCTCGAACATGGTCGGAAAGGCAGGTCACAGATGATTGACGGAAAGAGGTCAAGAGCTTGGTACTAGTGTCGTAACATAGGGGGAGCTAGAAATAAGACAAAAAATCCTGGGCCAAAGTCACAAAGGTGGTATGAGAGGAAGGGGCTTGATCTACATAGAACTTAGAAGCTTCGCGTATAAGCATTCGTTGGAACAACCGAATATGAACAGAGTCATCGGTAATGGAATTAGACGAACACCACATGTGGAAAGACCGAACATGATTTGAAGGATCTTGTCTAGCAAGACCTTGAAACTTTTGGATGTCTAAAGGGAGCTTTGTTGGCATAGCAGGCCAACTAGCATCATGGTGTATAGGGTCGTTTATCAACTGGTCAAAATCGGGGAGGCTAAGGCCTGCCATAAAAGGGAGCAAGGGTGCTGCTGGGGTAGTGTCTGTGGCAGTCCCACTAGTGGTATTCTCAGCGGGAGGGTTGGGGTTACCACCAATGTTGGGTCCTGCACTAGACATGGTGAAGGTTACAGGGGGAGAATCGAAGGCGGAACGGGAAGGAGAACCCAAATGACCAGAAGAAGAGTCGAAGTGTGGACTCGGTTGAGGACTAACTTGAATCCTCTGCATAGGAGTAAGTCTCCCTACCAGAAACTGAGGATGAAGGCCAAGAAGTCTCTAGGATGAATGCCTTGGTGGCACAATGGTGACGACACAAATATGGCACAAGGGAAAAATAGACCAACAAGGGCAGGGAGGTGCAGGATCAAGTGATTACAATGTCGAAACAAGGGCAAAGAGGTGAAGGATCAAATGATTTCAATGTTTTAGAGTCTTTGCTTGGCGGTGTCAACCAAGCCCTTTTTTGCTTAGGGTGTGTGTGTAAAAGTGTGCAAATTTTAATTTTTAAACCCAGACATTTGTAGACAAAAATAAAAAGTGTTGTTGTATAGCTGTAAATAAACCTGCAAATGACAGTATATAGGCCTGCAAAACAGAAAATAAATAGCTAATAATGCAATATTCTAAACCCAAGGAGGCGGGTTCCTCAACAATTAGTCTATAGATTAGTTAAAAACTAATCTAAACACAATAAAAAAGGGCTAATAGATCTAGGGTCAAGAGGGATAGAGATATAAAAGACAAAATCTGCTGGAAAGTGGTGCAGACAACAACAAAAAATCAAAGGAAAATTGTTGTAAAAGGAGGCGCGAAAGGCTATCTCCAGGAGGGAAGCAGAGCGCACCCTAAAGGAAAACCCAAAAAAAGCTAAAAGAGATTTGGATGGATAATAATCTGATCTGAAGTGTATCTGAAGATGAGGTATCAGATCTGAAAAAATGGCTGAAGACTCCGAAATTTCAGAAAACCTGCAAAAAAAAACACTCTTCCACAAAAAGTGGAGGGTACTGAAGCCCTAGGGGGCTAGGTTCCCACTTAGTTGAGTGAAATAGAACAAGTAGAGGTCCAAAATGGGCAGAGATGGAGGTCAGAAAACCCTGAATAGAGGCTCAGCAGAACCCAGAAAACTTTCAAAAAAATCCCTACAGAAAGTCCAGGTCACAATTTTTGGCTGTTTTCAGCAAAGGTCACACTTTTTGGGCTATAAAGTACACCCTGGAGGTCCATGTCGCAGGTTTTGGGTAGAAAATTGTGACCTGCACTTCCGGCACTCTCGGCGGCAGATTTCAAAAAAAATTGTCGTCTCAGCTGCAGCTGATGTCTGCCACCTGCGCAATGGGTCCGAAAACATGCGGAAGTTAGAATTTTTATAGTTTTAGGGTTTTATGGGTTAAAAACAACATCACGAATAAGCAAAACAAGGGGCTGAAGAGAAACACTAGGGTTTGAAGCAGCTGGATATGCAAGGATCATAAAAACGACAATGGTCATAATGGTAAACTTGTGTGGAGTCGCCAGTTGTTAGTATGAATCTTTATTTGAAGTGTACGAAAAAAGACAACTTTAGCTACACATAAATTACAGCCCTAACAATAGAAATGACTACTAATATCTTCATATCTGCAATCATATGATCAAGAAAAATGCTGCAAAAATCTAGATCTATGCATTAGAAGACATTAAACAGTAGAAAAATAATATTTACTCCATAGATCCAATATACAAGACAAGAATATATTCAATGAATATTTTTATTAATGGCACCTAGGAGGAAAACACAAGAGGGTTTTCCCTGTTCTCCTCAATGGGATGGGTTCTTGTGAGTCCTCAACACTTCAGATTTAGAACTTCTCTCTCTTGATGGTGTAGAAAACCCAGACAAAAATGGAAAAGTATGGCTATGATTATGGATCAATATCCAGACCAAGTGTTGAGATCCAGAGTGATCTTTAGGCAACAAAAGGTGACAAATGAATGGGAAAACCCTTCTATTTATAACAAAATATTGAGTTAGTCTAGATCTTGGTGCATAATTAAAATATTATTAACCAAATCTAGATCCAACTTTTGTGGAATATTTTATTATATTTGTTGGAGGGAAAAGGTATTTGACTTGAGTCAAATCCCTTTATTTGTAAATAATAAATAAATAAATTATTTATTTATTATTTTAAGGATGTGATTAAATAATAATAAATAAATAACTAATTTATTTATCATTTTAAGGATATGGTTGAGTAATAATCAAATAAATAATTATTTATCTAATTAATTTCCTTGTTTTAGGTTAAATATAACCAGAAATATTAATTAAACTACTGTTTAACTAATTATTTCTTGAGGAAAATTAAAAAAAATGTATATTTATTTAATATTTCCTTATGGGGTTTCCTGTTTAGACCATAAACAACTTAATAAAGGTGATTTACTAAGTTATTTTCATAGTGAAAGCAATTTTACTTGGAGTAAAATTGGTCTTACATGATGTACTTGGGTCCATCTAATGATAATAGGTTAGATGACAAAAAAATGGTGTAACAAGCAAGATTTCAACTCTTCAATAGCTGCTACAAAGAATCTTCTCCAAATATGTTCAAGGATGAAAGTTAACTTCAACAAGGCATCATAGATATCTCCAAGGTTGGCACATGAAATGTTCTTCAACAATTCTGCTTCAATGGAAGGGAGCAAATCCAAAAGCTGAGATCAAGTATATCAAGGTTGCCTTCCAATTTTGCCACTAAATGTTCTTCAAAAACTTCACTTCTCCAATGTAATGTTCCAAGAGTACTCTGTCTAAAGTTTCCAAATGTTTCCAAGAATGTGACTATCCAATGCTATCATCCTTCCATATGACTGCTCCACGATATTCAATATGTATCTTCAAAAAACTTCACCTCCCAATGGTCTAAATAATTTCCAAGACTTCTATTCTTTCCATATCTAGCAGTCTTGAGGTGTTAAGGCCAGGTCCAAATTCCACAATTCTGGGTTATTTCAAAGGACGGTTGTCTCCACAATTGAGGACCAATGTCTTATAGTTCTGAGGTATATATATAACTCTCCAATAGTGCACAAAACTTTTATAGTTCTGAGTTCTAAAGTTGCACTAGAAGGCTAACCACAATTATTATTGCATTTAGGTGTTGTTTGATACACAAATCCAAGGTGCTGAAGGTATCTGAGCTTTCCTTGTCACAGGTTTGTTGTTCGAGACTCAGTTTAGCTGAAAAGAATCTTATCACAATACTGCAAAAATTGTTCCTTCACTCTATAACACCTTCTAGCAAGTAATACACGTACTGTCTAGAAGTCTGAGGTAGTGAACACTATTTTGGTCACAAGTTCGAAGGTTTTTGTGTAGCCCTTTGTCAAAGATCAAAAGGTTTCTAGCCCTTAGTCACAGATCTAAGGTACTTTGAGGGTTTTACTTGATGTTTTACAACTCATTATCATAGATTTTTAACCTAAACACTTGTCTTTAAAAACTGTTCAATGGTTCCACATGCTACAAAAAGTTTCAGCAATATAATCTAAGTTCTCTTGATGATCCCCTTAAAATATTTCCCAAACAAAAGATTTTTAACTCCTCCTCGTCCTCCTGTAGGTTTTGTCTGAAATTCTATGTCTTTTTACAGAATTTTTTCCTGCCAAGAATGAGGATTTGCACTTATATTTATAATTGTTTCGACCTCTATGAAAGGACGTGATAGTTGGGTGAAGGAGCCGACATGAGGAATTGAGTTTAGGTCGGCTAGAAATAAAAATATAATATTAAAACTTGAAACTTCATTTTCTCTTCAACTACTGGGAATTTTCGGGCAAATAAGGGCTCATTGGAAAGCTAAAATTATGCTATAAAGGATGGTGAAGGTCTCACAAAGAAATTCTGCCTCTAATATGGTGAAACATATTTTTCTTTGTGACTTTCCTTAAATTTTATGCATAAAAATTTTGGAACATCATGAGGAAGGTTTGGGACTGTGTGGCTTATTCATTCTTTGGTTTCTTCATTGTTATCAATTTCATCATAGGATCATAGAGTCATTATGTAGGAGTGGAGAATTCATGTAGCATCATGTATCAACAATGTCATCATATACTAGTACAGTGATATGTCATAGTGTAGCCTTCCTTAATTTGTCAAAATCTCCAAAGCAGTCTTCCAATTATGTGAAAGTGTGGTCATTCTTCAAGAGTATGACATCATTACGTGTATGACTTCATCAATTATAGTTCTCCACTTCAAAGGCTTGTATATCGGCACCTATGGTCTAGATCACCAATCAAGGCACATGATTGACACTCGGCAACATCATAGTTAGTTCAAGGACTTGTTCAAGCAAGCCTTCTTCATTAGTGGCTTGACATCTTCATTGATGGCATCATTATCAACCAAGAGTTATGACATCATCATTTGGAATCAGGCATCTCAAGAATATTGACATCTCAATCAAAGTCATATTGACATCAATGAAAACCTTGATTAACAATCTCCCCCTTTGTCATTGATGGAAATATTCTTGCCCTTCAACATTCTCTACCCCTTTGAAATCAATGGAAAAGGGGGTGCTAAAGTACTCCCCCTATCAAGCTACTTCTCTTTATCATATATTTTTGTCAATAATAGTTCTTCATAGGTATGATGCTCCCCCTGTCATGGTGCTCTTCTTTCTGGCAATGTGTTCCATGATATATGTGTTGACATTTCTCCATGGATGAACCAACTCCCCTTGCATGCATAAGCTCTTCTAGCTTTTTTTAGACAAGAAGGATTGCTGCCTTGTGATCAAGTGGAAAAAATATTCACAATTTCATTATTTTCTTCAATGGAGTTACTCCCGAGAGATGATTTGTCAAGATTTTCCAAGTGTGACTCATCATGGATTCCATAACACCTTTTCACGGAAGACTTCTGCAAGAATAGTCATGAGTCACCAACTCCCCCTAACAGTATGCACAATCTCCTTTTTGGCAGAGTCTCATCATCAAACACTTGAAATATCACATTTTCCAAGGATGTCTTCATCATATCAACAACATGTGTTGTTGGTTCAAGTGTCTAAGAGACTTTCAGATCCAATTTTCTTCCTTCTCCATACTTGTTTAACCTTATTCTCTGGAGTGGTTCTAGCTTGTGCAGGGGCCCATGTAAAGTTACAATCACGTGCCATATGTCCAATGTTATGGAAATTGAAGCACTCTATCTTGTTCATGAATAAGAAATCATGACTTCTTCTTGCAAAATTGCTTCTAGGAGATTGACAAGGACCATTATGTTTGTCCTTGTGGCATGCCCTACAATCCTTTTCCATGTGCCCGAAATTTGTATAAGAATAAAAATAACCAACAAATATACTTTGGTACCTTGAGGATGGAGATTGACTTGATGTACATCTAAAATAATTATGTCTTGGGATCCTTTGCTCAAATTTATTGCCTGTAGCATTCTTGACACCACCAACATATCTTCTTGGAGTAGGGTTTCTTACAATGTCATCTTGACTCTTCTTCTTATATTTGCTGGAACTGGGGGCATCAATATTTCTTCCAAGATTTTCCACATCCTTGTTTTGTGGGGCATTAGGGATTGCATCATTCTTGTTTGAAGATTCACCTATATAACCAAGACCCGATTTATCAAGAGCAGATCTTTGATGACTCAAGATGTCATCTAGCATTTGGGAGCTCTTTAGGCTCTTGTTAAGATGATCAACTTCCTTTTTAAGGATACCAATCTCTTCTTTCATTTTCTTTAATTCTTCATATTTCTTTGATATATCGATCTCCATTTCTTCCTTCATCTTGGTTGCTTCACATGATTGGGACTTGAGAAGATTGATGTCTAATTTTAGTTTGAAGATTTCTTCATCCTTTTCTTCTAGTTGGCATATCATGGTGTTTCTCTCCTTTTCTGCTTCATCAACTTGTCCTTATATTAATGCCAAAGTTTCCATCACCTTCTCGGCTCCTTCTTCTTGTTTCCTTGCTTCTTCTAGTTGAGATCTAAGAGAAGAGTCTTCTTCCTTGTATTGAAAAATCTCTGATTCAAGATTGTTCAAGCTCGTAAGTCTTTGTTCAAGGTGGTTTGACAAAGTTTCTTCCCTTTTCTTTGCCTTATCCAATTGATTTTTCATAGATATGACTCCTTCATGACGCTTTCTTTTGTTTTGATGAAATTCCTCCTTCAGTTTGGCGAGCTCTTCATCTTTTTCTTGAACTTGAAGCTTGACAATGTCAACTTCCTTCCTTGTCTTGTTTTGGTCACCAACTTGCGCTTTATTCTTAAGTTCCTCATTTTCCTTTCTCAACTTGTTAATATCTTCCATGGAAGCCATAAGTTTATTTAGGATATCTTCTTCAAAGTCTTATTTGTTCTCTTCATTTTCTAGGTCTTCTTTAGCCTTGTTGTCATATCTTTTATCTTCAACTTCCTTGACGGATTCTAAACTTCTTTCTTGTTTTCCATCATCCTCTTGACTAGAGATCATGATCAATGATCCTTTTGGGTGAAGATCATGAAGTTTTTCCCATATGCCTTTTGCTGACGAATATTTTTCCAAATTGGCCTTCATAGAATCAAGTAGCCCATTCAAGATTGATTTCATTGCTTTTGTATTATACTCCTTGGATTCTCCTTCCATCATGCTATTAGTAATAATTGATTTCCAAACTTCAATGCCTTGAGTCTTTAAGAAATTCCTCATTCTTGCCTTTGATATATCAAAGTTTCCATTGAACACTAGGGCCTTTGCAAATTGATCAACTTCAATTTCGATGGTTGAGGAAGATTCATCTTTAGGAGGATTGGAGACTTTCTTCCTTGGCTTTGCCATTTGTGTTCTAATGTTCAACCTTCAAGTTTTTAGGCTTTGAGTGAAGGTACTGGCTCTAAAACCAATTTTTGGAAATACTGAGAGGGGGGTGAATCAGTATTTCTTTTCAATTATTAATTTTACCAGTTAGATCACTTATATTTATAACACAAAATAAATAATAATGGAATATATACTATTATTAATTTCTTCTTTATAAGAATTAAAGTACAATAATGATATAGGGCTCCAACCCTAGATGAAGACTCCAATGTTGCAGGCTCCAACCTATATTGTGCCAAGCACCAACTTGGTCTTTCCAAGGCTCCAACCTTGTCAATTTGAGGCACCAACCTCTAGGGCCCCAACCCTATCTTCCAAGGCTCCAACCTTGTCACTTTTAGGCACCAACCTCTAGGGCTCCAACCCTATCTCTGGTACAAGCTCCAACCTTGTCTCTTGAGGACTCCAATACTCTAGGGCTCCAACCATATCTTCCAAGGCACCAAAATTGTCTCTATGAGGCTCCCACCTCTTGCTTCAATTCGTCTAGATATATTTGGTTATACTTCACAGCTCCCAATGTATTCTTCAACAAGCCCTGACAATCTTCAGCTATCCCCTCACTTAGTCTCCACGTCACTTCATCAATGACAACCTTGTTCTTCTCATGAAGGTGTCACCACTTCTCTTCATCGTACCCAAACACAAATCTCCAAGGTTACCTCATGATGAATAATGCATCATGACCTTCAAAACTATCTCCAAGAGTTTCTTCGTAGGTTCCTTAATAGGTGCTCTAATGATGTATTCAAAATTGTCTTTAAGATTCTCCAACAATATTTCAACTCTTCAATAGCTGCTACAAAGAATATTTTCCAAATATGTTCAAGGATGAAAGTTAACTTCAACAAGGCATCATGGATATCTCCAAGGCTGGCACACGAGATGTTCTTCAACAGTTATGCTTCAATGGAAGGGAGAAAATCCAAAAAATAAGATCAATTCTATCAAGGTTTCCTTCCAATTTTGCCACTGAATGTTATTCAAAAACTTCACTTGTCCAATGTAATGTTCCAAGAGTACTATGTCTAAAGTTTCCAAATGTTTCCAAGAATGTGACTGTCTAGTGCTATCATACTTCCATATGACTACTCCGCGATATTCAATATGTTTTCTCAAAAAACTTCACCTCCCAATGGTCTAAATACTTTCAAAGGCTTCTATTCATTCCATATCTAGCAATCTTGAGATGTTAAGGCTAGGTCCAAATTCCACAATTCTGGGTTATTTCAAAGTGTTAGGTAAACTTGACTTGGGATAGAGTCAACGTTGACTAGGGTATATAGTAGTGGTTTTGGGGCACATGATATTGTGCACCCATGGTATTCAGCCCATGGTATTGCATGTAATGGAGCCTATAAAATTCTGGGAAGAGTTCATTGTAATGGAGGCCTGGAGGTGAGCGATGAAGGCTCACTTGGCCGGATTGGCTAGGGTTTTGGCCAATGGTTAATGAAATTTCATTGGTTGGGTTTTGCCCCAGATTTGGGGTTTTCCCTGATAAACATATGTGTTTATGTTATTGATTTGTTGCTGGCTCTTTTCATGGTCATTATTCCTCTCGGTAAATATTTTATTTTTGCAGAAAATTCTAACACAAAGGATGTCTATCTCCACAATTGAGGACCAAGGTCTTATAGTTCTGAGGTATATATAACTCTCCAATAGTGCACATAACTTTTATATGTTTGAGTTCTAAAGTTGCACTAGAAGGCTGACCATAATGATTATTGCATTTAGGTGTTGTCTGATACACAAATCCAAGGTGCTAAAGGTATCTGAGATTTCCTTGTCATAGGTTTGTTGTTCGAGACTCAGTTTAGCTGAATAGAATCTTATCACAATGCTGCAAAAATTGTTCCTTCACTCTATAACACCTTCTAGCAAGTAATACATGTACTGTCTATAAGTCTGAGGTAGTGAACACTATTTTGGTCACAAGTTCGAAGGTTTTTGTGCAACCATTTTTCACATATCAAAAGCTTTCCAACCCTTAGTCACAGGTCTGAGGTACTATGATGGTTTTAATTGATATTTTACATCTCCTTTTCATAGATTTTTAACCCAAACACTTGTCTTCAAAAACTCCTCAGTGGTTCCAAAGTGCCGCAAAAAGTTTCAGCAACATAATCTAAGTTCTCTTGAGCATCCCCTTAAAAAATTGCCCAAACAAAATATTTTTAACTCCTCCTCTTCCTCTTGTAGGTTCTGTCTGAAATTCTATGTCTTTTTACCAAATTTTGTCCTGCCAAGAATGAGGATTTACACTTATATTTATAATAGTTTCGAAATCTATGAAATGACGTGACAGTTGGGTGAAGGAGCCGACATGGGGTATTGAGTTTAGGTCGGCTAGAAATAAAAATATAATATTAAAACTTGAAAATTCATTTTCTCTTCAACTACTGGGAATTTTCGGGAAAATAAGGGCTCATTGGAAAGCTAAAATTATGCTCTAAAGGATGGTGAAGGTCACACAAAGAAATTTTGTCTCTAATATGGTGAAACATATTTTTCTTTGTGACTGTCCTTAAATTTTATGCATAAAAAGTTTGGAACAACATGATGAATGTTTGGGACTGTGTGGCTTCTTCATTCTTTGGTTTCGTCATTATTATCAATGTCAACATAGGATCATAGAGTCATTACGTAGGAGTGCAGCATTCATGTCGCGTCATGTATCAACAATGTCATCATATACTAGTACAGTGATATGTCATAGTGTAGCCTTCCTTAATTTGTCAAAAGCTCCAAAGCAGTCTTCCAATTATGTGAAAGTGTGGTCATTCTTCAAGAGTATGACATCATAACATGTATGGCTTCATCAATTATAAGTCTCCACTTCAAAGGCTTGTATATCGACACCTATGGTTTAGATCACCAATCAAGGCACATGATTGACACTCGACTACATCATAGTTAGTTCAAGGACTTGTTCAGGCAAGACTTCTTCATTAGTGGCTTGAAATCTTCATTGATGGCATCATTATCAACCAAGAGTTATGACATCATCATTTGGAATCAGACATCTCAAGAATATTGACATCTCGGTCAAAGTCTTATTGACATCAATGAAAACCTTGATTAACATCCTCTTCCTTATAAAATAAGTGAGCCTTCTCACCTTGGGTCCCACTCAATAGTGTTTCCACCATCACACAAACAATCTCCCTCCAAAACTGCATTGTGCCTTCATTAGTGCCACTCCTCTAAACTACGCTGTTTTATTTGGTCAAGGTTGACCTCTTCAACCTACTTCAACCTACTTCAACCATTTTCACACCTAAGGGTCTTCAATCCAACTCACATATATATATCTAGGTTGAACCTCATTCACATTGAGCTCTTTTATTTTTTGATCCATTCCTCCTACATCTATGTTGTTGACTTGGTCAAACTTGACTTTGTCCACATGCAAAATCTCCCTATTCACACATGAGAGTGTAAAATCCAGCTGGCATTATGACCCCCTTTCACACTATGAGGGATTTTATCCTTATTTCTGAAATGTATGGGCCTTTTTACCCATTTATTAATCTCCTAAGTGACATTAGAAAAAATTAATATTCCAATTTGCTACATGCAAATTTTGGAATATTACACCTCTCTTAAAAATTTGCATGTAAACATAATAGTTATTCTTTATATATGAAGGTAGGCTCATTAACTCCTTAAGATTTATGGATGGTGAGAGAAGTAAAAAGAATGCCAATACAATTAATACCCCTTATTCCTATTTCTTTATATTGGAGGGAAATACTACTCGAAAGTGCAGAAAGATATACCATCATAAGATCATGTATTGTATGATTACATATTTGAGCTGGGAATGACTTAGCCCTTCATTTCATATATGTACAATGTCGGCTTCCAGGTTAGAGATTATAGTGTCAAAGGATCATCATATTGGTAATTTTACTACTTCCCTCTTCTCTTCAGCTGCCAATTCCTACTCAGAGATGTATTTTATACCTAGGGTGTGGATCGAGGGGAGGATATCGAAAAAGGAAAGAAGGGTCGTGTTTATTTAAAGGGAGGGAAAAAAAAAATCAGTTGTTCAATCCCTTTGAACAACAACTGTTCAATTAAGAAGTCATTCAATGACTTGAACATCGAAAAAAAATAAATAAATAAATGCAAAAACAAGGCTATTCAATCTGATTGAACAATAGTTGTTCAAAGAGTTTGAACAGCAAGGAAAAAACAAAACACAAAAACTCGACTATTCAATCTGATTGAACAGAAGTTGTTCAATTGGATTGAATAGGAGTCGTTCAAAGAATTTGAACAATAAGGAAAAATAAAAATAAATAAAAAACACAAAACACAACTGTTCAATCTGATTGAACAACAACTGTTATGTTGTTCGACCGGATTGAATAGGAGTCGTTCAAAGAATTTGAACAGCAAGGAAAAATAAAAATAAATAAATAAAACAAAAACACAGCTGTTCAATCCGATTGAACAACAGCTGTTCGATTGGATTGAACAGCAAGGAAAAATAAAAATAAATAAAAACACAAAAGCACAGCTGTTCAATCCGATTGAACAACAGTTGTTCAATTGGATTGAACAGCATTTGTTCAAAGAATTTTAACAGCAAGGAAAAAAAATAAAAACAAATAAAAACAAAAAAACACAGTTGTTCAATCTGATTAAACAGGAGCTGTTCAATTGGATTGAATAGTAGTCCTTCTAAGAATTTGAACAACAAGGATAAATAAAAACACAAGAAGATGAGAAATGGGTACAATTGTGAGTATGAAGAATGTACAAAAAAATAAGAACTAGGAATTGCAAGGATATTATATACATTATTTACAAATGACGGTAGCAAACTCTCATGTACTTGAGGTTGTGGGGTTATCACCCCTTCTACCACAACTTGGATGGTGGGATTGTTTCGTACCTACTAGCAGAAAGACTCCTTTGTGATAGGTTAGTGATAGAGGCGTACTCTGTTCCCATTGACTTGAAATGTAGAACCAAACCCATCTATGGTGGTCAAGGTGAGGGTACCATTGTTATGCACTTCTTTGATTTCATATGGACCAAGCCACCTTGTCTGCAATTTTCCCGGAAAATCTTGGAATCTAAAGTCATAGAGAAGTGCCCAATCTCCTTTCTGGAATGTCTTCTTTTTTATGAGGTTGTCATGCCACTTAGCTCGCTGTTTTTGTATGATCATTGTGTGTTGTAGAGCCAATAGCCATGTTTCATCCAATTCATTTATTTGTTGGAGTCTTTTAATCTGGGCCTCTGTCAAGTCCACTCCTACTTCCTGAGCTGTCCTTAGAGTTTTGACTTCGAATTCAATGAGAAAAATGGGCTCTCTTCAAAATAATAGATGATACGGAGAATATCCAGTGGTGTTTCGCCATGTTGTGCGATAAGCCCACAGGGCTTCTGGAAGTCTAGTGGCCCAGTCTTAGTGATGTGATGATACAGTTTTGGTAAGGATTTCTTCAAGGACTTTGTTGGTTCTTTCGACCTGTCCGTTCCCCTACGGGTGGTAAGGAGGTGTGACACTCTGGATGATGTGGTGATTCCTTAGAGTGGTTGTGATTTTATTACCTACGAACTATGCCCCTCCATCGGTTATCACTTCCCATGGTAGACCATATCGCACAAATAGCTCGAACTGAAAGTTAATCATAGATTCCTCCGCAACTCTTGATAAGGCTATTGTTTCCACCCATTTCGTTACGTAGTCCATGGCAACTACTATGTAGGTTTTCTGATTTGATGGTGGGTTGAACGGCCCAACAAATTCTAGTGCCCACCGTTCGAACGGTTCTATTACCAATTGTGGTTGTAGTGGAATTTCATCTTCTTGGCCTAGGCGGCCCATTATTTGGAAACCATCGCAGGCTTGGACATATTTTTTCGCATCTTTGAATATCATAGGCCAATAATAACCTAATTGTAATACTTTTTGTCCCGTTTTACGATCTGCGAAATTGCCACCACATGGTTCATCGTGACAAGCCCATAGAATATCATAGATCTTGTCTTCCCAGATGAATCTGCGTATATGCATGTTGGCCCTTGTGTGGAAGAGGTATCCACCGATCCAGGAGAACCTGGCACTGCATTGTATAATCAGCTTTCGTTCCCTTGATGTTAAATTCCTGCGCAATTTCCCTACTACCAAGTAATTTTCTACGTCTGCGTACCATGGAGTTTTTACTGCTATGGCAAAAAGATGTTCATTAGGAAATTGATTGTCAACTGCTAGTGTGTCACTTGTCTTTGGAACTCTGGATAGGAAGTCTGTGACCACATTTTATTTTCCTGGGTGGTCCTTGATGGTTATGTCAAATTCCTGCAAAAGAAAAAACCAACAAGTTATTCTTCCATTTGTGATTGGTTTATTGGTTAAATATTTAATGGTAGAGTGATCAGTATACAAGAGTACTTGATAGCCCGTTATATAATGTCTAAAATTATTAATAGCATAAATGAATGCCAAGAACTCTTTTTTTGTCACTGTGTAATTTAATTCAACAGGAATAAGATTTTTTCTAATATAATAAATAGCATAGGGATTTTTGTCTTCTTCTTGACCAAGAACTACTCCTATCGCTGTATCAGATGCATATGAAGAAATGTGAAAAGGCAACTCCCAGTTAGGACCGCGTAAGATTGGTGATGTTGAGACCAGTCTCTTTAAATCTTCAAAAGCAGTGTCACATTTATCAGACCAATGGAATTCGACATTTTCAGTTAGAGCATACAAAGGTGCATAAATTTGTGAGAAATTCTTTATAAACCTACGATAATATCTTGCATACCCCAAAAAACTACGCACCTCTGTTTTTGTGCAAGGTGTGGCTAATAAAAGGATTACCTCTATTTTTGTCGGGTCCACATGTATTCCTGCTGCAGAGATATAGTGCCCCAGGATTACTCCTTCAGTCATCATCATGTTGCACTTTTCATTGCTTAGGCATAACCTGGTAGCAATACATCATTCCAATAATTTTTCTAGTGTTTCTAGTGCTTGATCAAAATCATCACCATATGGGGTGAAGTCGTCCATGTAAATTTCAAGCCCCTCATTTATTAAATCAACAAAAATGCTGAGTATGGCTCTTTGAAAGGTTTCTGGGGTATTTCATACCACGAATGGTAGCACCCTATAGGCAAATGTACCCAATGGGCGGGTAAAGGTCATTTTATCCCGGTCTTCGGGGGCTATTTGGATTTGATTGTAACTGCTGAAACCGTCAAGAAAAGAAAAGAAATGCTTCCCTACCAATGTATCCAGGACCTGATCAATAAAAGGGAGGGGGAAGTGGTCCTTCTGTGTCACCTTATTCAATTCTCAATAATCCACACAGATTCTCCATTTCCCATTCTTTTTAGGGACGACTAATAGAGGGGAGACCCACTTGTTATTTGAAATAGGATAAATGAAATTCACATCTAGCAGTTTTTGTAGTTCCTCTTTTACAACATCTTTTAGATGAGGGTTTAACCTACACTGGGATTTCCGAATAGGCCAAGCATCCTTGTCAGTATAGATGTGATGGGTGCATAGCTGGGGGTTTATGCCCTTTATGTCTAGGTGGTCCCAAGCAAATGCTCCCTGATACTTCTGTAACACCTTTATGAGCTTCTGCCTTTGGCCACTATCCATATTTCCATTGATATTCAAAATTTTCCCTAGCTCAATATCAATGGGTATGCTGTTGCATACAACGGTTGTAGGTATATGTTGATCATCAAGGTTTGTCAAGAGATCTTCTTGTGTTTCCTCTTCAAGAACTGTTTTTCATCATTTGGCATTTCAAGTTTCCAGATGTAGGTGGTTGATTCATAAATTTATCGATTACATCATCTTCATTTTGATCTTTAAATTCAAGAGCTTTGATTAATTTCAGAGGTGGACAGATATTTTTCTCCCAATATGTATACGGGTGCTTGTGAATGTGTACCATGGGTAAACTTGGTTTGGTAGGTGGGTAAATGATAATGTTCTTTATGGAATCTCCCCGGCAACGACGCCAACAATGTTGGTTCTTTAAGGTGACTATTATAGGCAACCTCTATGCTTCTCATTCAATTGTCAACCCAGGGTAAGTCTTCCTATTTCAAGAGTTCGAGCATAGTATATGCGAGTGACATTGGAAATAGCTACTCTATATTACTATGAAGAAGATCAAATAATTCTCGAAGTTCAGTAAACTCAAAAGTAAATGGGATTGTAAAATTTTGTTAACTATCTTGTCTAAATAAGCTTAGCAAGAAAAATCTATGATTGAACAGCACACTCGATGAACTGAACAACAGTCCTACTGAATGGAACAGTAAACTCAACGAATTGAATAGTAATTTCTTATTTTAATTTTGCAACGGAATTCTCTTGCAAACTAAATGGCTAATATTCTTTTGTATTAAGCACAACAAGAAATCCTATAATACTAATGGAAAGATCTAATTCTTAGCGATATAAATCATTGAACAGAGATTGTGCTAAAGCTTATAAACAAACATAAAGGAATTGGGAAAATGATGAAAATGTCCAACAGTTATAAAAATATTATTGCAAACCAAAAACATGAGCAATAAACTGCCTGAGTGGCATGGGAAATTGCAGCATCACAGGCGTAGAATTTAACAAGTAGAAAGATATCTCACAGAATGCATCAGATAAATGAACATAAATTCTATAATTGACTTATAGTATGTAGATGATCGCGGAAATCCCAGGGCTGGGCCCAAACCACTAGAAGTCCGACGTGATGGAAAACTGAGGAAATGACTATTCAAAATACCAAAATTATTTAAAAAAAAAAGTTAAGACATGAATACAACTGGACAGTTTTGTCCTGATACACCTATTATAGAAGATAATTCTTATTTCCCCCCTTTCTTTCATCCATATTTAGCCTTTTTAAAGGTGATTTCGCTCAGTGGAATGGTCTTTTCCAAACGACAACTCGCTACTTGTGGCTGTCGTTTGAGTTCTTCAGACATGGATCTGTCTTTCCACCTTCCACTTGTCCCTGGAGGTTATTGTGGATTCCTATTCTCTGTCTGTCAGCTATCTTTTGGTCATCGTCGATTCAGCTGCCTTACTTTCCTACGAATAAATATGAAATAATTCAAATTCTTGTTTTTTTAAACATGCTTCTTACCATTAGCCTATTTTCCCTGATTTTGCATTAACCCTCCTTTCCTTTACGGTTAAGACGAGACAGGAGGAAAAGGTTCAAGAGACAAGGGAGTTAGGAATTCACGATGTGCCGATGCGATGATGTGATAGCCGTCGGATTTTGGGGAAAATCGACGGCAGAGATTTCATTGGGAGATCGGCATATCTGCGGAGAAAGGGTCTGGGAACACAGGAACGGGGAATGCCAATATGCGATGGCCAATGCGATGGAACAATCGAGGCTTCGCATCGACAGAAAAAATTTTACAAAGGAAAAAGGTCGTGGGGAAAGGAAAAAGGCCAAAATTTCGATGGGATTAGTGCTTTGGTCACGGAGCCGAATCACATGCAGAAAAAGGGCGGAGGGTTAAGCCCGCAGGGGCTTAAGGCCCATTTTTAGAAATGGTCAGAAAAAAGGCCAAAAGAGGGTTTTTTGAACCTTTTGGAGGCTTCTGATAGGCCAAAGAGAGGTTTTTTATACTATTATAAGGGTTTTTTAATGAAATAAAAGGGTTTTTAAAGGGAAAGAAGGATTTAGTGAAGAAAAAATGGGGTTTTTAGAGGGAAATGAAGGGTTAATGAAGGGAAATGGACTTTTCAGAAGGGGAAAAGGACTTGTTAGGATAGGATAAAAAATGGAAAAATGGGGGAAATGAAATGGAGGTGAAAATGGTGGAAATTATGGCTTTGAAGGTAGTTTTCATTTTGAATCAGCAGGATAACTTTTCAGAATTTAAGTGAAATTATTCGGTGAATTGATAGACTTAGGATAATGAAGGCTTTGAGATTTCTAGAATTCACAATGTTTCTGTAATATTGTTTCTAGAAATCTGGGATTTTCAACTTAGTCATCTTTAGATAAAATAAAAATTATTGATGACTAACATGATGATTATTATATTTCTGAATATGTTTTTTGTTTAGTCATATATCTTTCTCTTGTTGTTTAGCTTAGAATGAATGTTTAGCATTGGGTGTTCCTTGTCGGGAATCCCACCTCTTCCCGTTGAGTAGCTCTTGGGAGATTTTTAATTGTATTGACCACTATATGGATGAAGGCCAAGCTTCCTCTTTCAACTACAACACAGATTCTATTGAGGGTTTGGTTGTCTTTGCAAGCTGTAGCAAGTGGATACTATATCTTTCAGATCTAGTCTATTTTAGTGGAGGAGACTTCTACTTCATTGGGAGGAGAGTATTGGAGGACTTGAGCTTAATTTTCATATCTTGGCTATAGGCCAATTGTATTTTGATCCCTACAATGCAGTTTCACTTCCAGATCTGCGTTATTACTGTAGGTGCAGTTGCAAGGTGTTTTGGCACACCATTTGGAGAGTTGGTTTTCAAGTGTTGGGGATCTGCCCTTCACTTTGGAGATCTCTTAGAGGGGATAATTTTCTTGTTCATATCATATCAAATCCACTTTCCAGATCTAAACATTTCAGTAGATCTGTAGTCTTGGATCTCAAATCTACAACTTTTACATGGTGATTTGCTGAAAACCCTAAGGGGATTCTTTAGAGGAGCCTATATAGTGTATGGATCTGTTATAGATCTAACTTTTCATGCACTTATCTTATCTATATCTAATGTGTAATATAAAACTATTGCAGACCAATAAAATAATGTTGTAAGGCTTTTTCCAATCTATATATATGGTTGCAACACCTCATTTTAAGGATTTTCTTTCATTGGAGACTTGTATTTCCTGTTATGCATCTTATGGGCCATATTTTACATCTATTTTGCTGCTGTAAATACAAATGAAGGGTCTCCATATTGGCCTCTTGCTTTTTCTATGATGATCTAAATTATTTTTCTGTCATTCTATATTATATTTTTGCATTCCCCATTTGGGAATATTACAGTGGTATCAGAGCATCATCTTAGCACAGCATGTGCTTTTAAAAAGACAGTATGTCTTCTAGAGAAGGAGAGCCTCTCACTAATATAGAGAGGAGATATAAAAAGAGAATACATAGAAGATTTGATTATACTAATGAGAAAGAAGACAAGGGTTAAACCCCATTATCTGGAGGAATGAAAGGGAAAGAGATCTCAAGACTTCTTCTCCAAACTATGCATGAGCTTAATAGAGAAATCAAGGGAATGAGGAGGGAACGAAATGAATATCCCTCAAGAATATTTTCACATGAAGAAAGCCCCAGTTCTTCATATTATGTGTGTGAGCATTCAGCCACACAATTAGATCTGCAACATTATACTATGCCCAGATTTACTGCAAGAAAGATGGAGGAAGAAGATGCACCAAAGGAGGAGGCTTTGAGTGATTATCTTCAGGAGTATGAATCTCAATCTTGGAGATTCCAGGAGCACTTGAACTTCCAAGAATTTTTCTAACTCAAGGATGAAAGAAGACCCAACAAGCACAACATAAGCAAAACAGGTCGATTATTTTTGCCAAATTTTGATGGATCCTCCACATGCACAGCCAAGGAATGGATAGATCAACTAGACTCATATTTTCATCTACATCAAGTTTCAGAAAAGGAAGCCCTTAGGATAGCAGCGCTGCATCTTAAAGGTAAAGCTTATGCTTGGTGGTTATTTGAATCTTTTTCATTAAGAAATACAAATATATCTACTTATGAAAGATTCACTATGAGATTAGTGAAGAGATTTGATGTAAAACAATCTAAAACATCTTTGATTGAGCTAGCAAAGTATGAGAATTCAAAACCTTTTCATGAGTTGGAAATATCTATTACACCAACTCCACTTCGGATTTCTATTGAAGGGGATAAAAACTTGTGTGATACCTTGCCAAGGGTAAGATCCCCATTGCATGAAGAGATTTCTTCTCAAAGGGAAGACATGGAGATTCATCTTTCAAGGGAAGACCAAGATCTAGGGTCTCTCATATTTGATGAGGTATTCTCAAATATTGATGAGGAGAAAGGGAAAGAAGGCAGCAGCAGCATTGTCACTTCAGAAGAAGAACCATCACCACATGGGGATGGGGAGGGAGCTATTGCTTCAAGAGGAGGAGATTTTGCATTATGGTAAAAGGTTCCCAAGGAGCATCATGTGACAAAAATTATGGGCAGTAACACCTTGATCCAAGGAGGAGGAGGAAGGATGGATCAAAATCCAAGGATGAGGAGCATGCACCCTTGTTTATTTCAAGGGGTTTATTTTCAGAAGAAAGAGACTGATTTATGCAGCAAAGGGAGGGACACATCAGTCCACTCATTTATATAGTCTACTTCAGATTTTGATGTCTCTTTGCATGGAGGCATTCCACCAGGGAGACACCATGATTGGAAGATGAATAAAGTGTTCTCTCAACTTATGTAGCATTAACATATTTGGCTAAGGAACGAGCCTTGGGAGAAGCTAGCACAACACTGAGAACCATTGATGGGTTCCAAGGAGGGGTGGGGAATTTTCTGATAGGGACATTGCTATCTCTCACTCAGCTATTTGCGCTGAAAAAGGTGGATTCAGAAGTATATGATGACATGAGCATGGTGTCAAATGGCCACTCCATGGTCTTGAAGCGGAAAATGATACTTCCACACATGAGGAGGATTTCTGAATATGACAAGAGATTATTAACACTCTTGCATGCATGGGCCAAACTATGGAAGTTTTGGAAGAAAGAGACCTTTCAAGAGGAGGTTGACTTCCATGTACTTCAATCTTGTCTTGAGCAAGATCATCTGCAAGGGAGGCAGCAAAAGAGGGGTGAAATTACTCCAACATGTGGCTTTGGCATTAAGCATGTCAAAGAGGAGAGATATGATATGGCAGGAGTTTCAATTCAGATTTATACTGTGTTGTCATTGTTGGGAAGCCTATATCCATACTGGGAGTCCCAACTCTTGGTAGAATATTCCAAGGACCTCTTCACATGTAAGGTTCTTGATGGTCAAATGGAATATAGGAGGTATAGAGTTGTTGATGGAGTCATTTATTTTCATGATTAGATCTATTTGACTAGAGACTCAAAGCTCAAAGATAAACTACTATATGCAGCCTATGACATCTTGCTTTCCAATCCCACTGGTTTCATTAGAACCTACGATACTATTTTGGAGGGATTCATGTGGGAAGACTTCAAAGAGGAGATGGACAATCATATGAGAAAGTGCATGGATTGTTTGGATGGTGATGAGAAACGCAAATCATGGGAAGAGTTATCATCACCACCTCCTTACTCATGGGGTGTGAAAGGGATCTCATCCATGAGCTACCTCACTAATTTAAACCAAGTGTATGGTAAGGATTTTATTTCTGAGCATCATGATATATTTACTATATACTTGCATTTTATTACCACACATGTGCAGGGCATTGCTGCAAGAGGGGGCACTCTTTCTTATTTGCTTCATGGGCTACTTGGAGCCATGAACAATGATGATTTTGATCACTCCCTACATCATTTTGGGGAGATGATGTATTCTTTATGGTGTGCCTCATTCACACCAAAAATTATACACCTTCTCCAAGTGTGTGAGGAGAATGGGGCAACAAACAAGTGGTGGGAGGAACACTTGTTATATCATATTCTGTGGCAGTTAGGAGCAAAACTGTGCTGGTTTCACATGAGGGACCATTGTCCTTCTCCTTTACTACACATGGCAGCTAGGATGAATTTGATTGTGATTCCATATGTTGATGAAGTTCTTATCTTTGTTAGGAACATAATTGGATGGATGACACATTGGTTGGACGTGTCCATTGGGAATGAAACTTCCCACATTTATTCATGCTTCAAAAATAGGATGGGAAATTATATGGCTACTACATTATATCACTTGTTTCCTTATGCAAGGGGCCATATGTTTGACTTATGTATTTGGGGGAAGCCTCTCACAAGGGATGATTTTTGGAAAGACATGTGTTGCTTGGATCATATTCAGACAACACCTAATATCCTATACTATTTTAAACCTTTTGAGAATTTTACGGCAGCAAGAAAGTGGTTGGATGGCCACTTATTATATCATGTTTTGAGACAGCAAGAAGAAGAACAACGCTAGTCTCAATTGAGGGACTATTGTCACCATCCAAGATGTCATATGACACTTAGTCCATATTTATTTTGGAGCCCACATGGTGATGACACTCTGTTCACTATATGCATGGAGGATTGGGCAAGGAGGCTCCCTAGAACCAATGATTGGAATAATGAAATTCCAAGTATATTTTGGCTTCATGAGGACTACATTATTGCAGCCCAATATCAGCATCTCCAAATTTATCATAAATGGAGGGAGATGTAGCGTAAGTTGAACAATATCACCTCTCTTTTTCATCCATGCAACCCCTACACATTGCATAAACAGGGGATTGGTGACTGTTTCTATGAGCTAGGCTCACTTTGTTTGGATGATAGCATGGATATTGGAGTTTCTCATTGGGGTTGAAGCACCCAACATTTATCATACCTCATTCCTTAAGAAATCTAATGGACAACATATAACTCTTTCCATATATCTCCCACTTCTTCATGATGAAAGCTATTTGGTTTATTCACCAAAGGCAAACTTGTATTCTTGGGAGGAGACATATCCATTGGAGATTTTGCAATGTCCTTGTAGTTGCTTGAGGACAAGAAACATTTTGGAGGGGAGGACTGTAATATTCCTAAATTAGCCTATAGCTAATGGAAATATTAAAATTTTGTTTTGTCACTTAGATAAGTGAATAAGTGGGTAGGGAGAACCATAAAGCTCTTTATTGTTAATAAAAACACTTCTCATGTGAAAATGGGTCATATTTTCAGCTGAATAAAGAACCCTAAGGTGTGCATAGAGGCTACAACATGTTGACTGGGTCAACCTTGACCAAATCTATAGTGTTGTCATGGAGGAGTGGCCATCAATGAGGCACAACGCAGTTTTAGATGGAGATGCCTTGTGTGAAATAAGTGATCACATTGGAGGTGGTTTAGGGTTTGTAAGCTCTTGTATTATAAAAGGAAGGGGATGGAAGCATTAGAGGGTTGTTGATGATTATTATATTTCTGAATATATTTTCTATTTAGACATATATCTTTCTCTTTCTATTTAGCTGAGAATGAATTTTTTTTATCATATGGTGTTCCTGGTCGGGAATCCCACCTCTTCCCATTGAGTAGCTCTTGGGAGAGTTTGCATTGTATTTTCCACTATCTGGCTGAAGTCCAAGCTTCTTCTTTCAACTACATTGCAGATCCTATTGAGGGTTTGGTTGTCTTTTCAAGATGCAACAAGTGGAGACTAGATCTTTCAGATCTAGGCCATTTTAGTGCTCCTTTTCAGTGGAGGAGACATCTACTTCATTGGGAGGAGAGTATTGGAGGATTTGAGCTTCATTTTCATATCTTGGCTGCAAGCCAATTTTATTTTGATCCCTACAGTGCAGTTTTACTTCCAAATCAGCGTTATTCTTGTAGGTGCAGTTGCAGGGTGTTTTGGCACACCATTTGGAGAGTTGGTTTTCAAGTTTTGGGGATCTATCCTTCACTTTGGAGATATCTTGGAGGGGATAATTTTATTATTCATATGAGATCAGATCCAATTTCCAACTCTGAACATTTCAGTAGATCTGCAGTCTTGGATCTCAGATCTGCAACTTGTACATGGTGATTTGCTGAAAACCCCAGGGGGATTATTTAGAGGAGCCTATATAGTGTATGGATCTGTTATAGATCTAAATTTTCATGCACTTATCTACTCTATATCTAATGTGTAATCTACAGCTGTTGCAGACCAATAAAATAACGTAGTAAGGATTTTTCCAGTCTATATATATGGTTGCAGCACCTTATTTTAAGGATTTTCTTTCATTGGAGACTTGTATTTTCTGTTATGCATCTTATGGGCCATTTTTTACATCTATTTTGATTTTTTAAATACAAATGAAGGGTATTGATATTGGCCTCTTGATTTTTCTACGAAGATCTACGTTATTTTTCTGTCATTCTGAATTATATTTATGAGTTCCCCATTTGGGATTATTACAAATTTCCATGGAAAGCAACTCACTTGGAGTGAGATGCTCTACCAAGGTTGTCTCTTGCTCCCTCTCCTTGGCTAAAGCTTTCTTCAAGCTAATTTTTCTTGCCCTCCTCCTAGGAAGTTTTTCTTCCTCTTCCTCCATGTCATCATAAGTGCCCAAAACTTCATCTACCTTTTCTTTGTCTTTGCAGCCTCTTTCCGCGCTCCGATAGCTTTGATATCATAGATGGAATTCTATGCCTCCAGCTGCTTGCTTTCAACCTCAAAATAGTGGATTACATTCTTAGCCCTACCTAGATTGGTTTGCAAATCCTTAATTTGGGCATTTTTTCTTTTGAGAAGCATGCTAGTGATCCTCTCCTCATTTTCATCATCACTATCAACATGAATAAGTTGAAATTCTTGTTCAGTCTCATGCTTTTCTTCTTCTTCTTCATAAACGACCTTTTCCTTACCTTTTTTAAGCTATTTGGTTGATGTAGAAGGCATGGCCCCTTGCCTCTTAAGGGCAGAAAACACATGCCTATTTCCCCTTTGGTAGGGTAAAGGAAAAGGTTCAATTTTCACCATCTCTAAGCCACTTGTTTCACTGCCATCATTGCTGCCATCATGACTGTCATTATCATTGGTACCATCACTACTTTCGTGGCTTGTTGACCCACTGTCATCATCCACACTGATTTCTTCTTCATTTCCATCATCATCACTGATATGTTCCTCACTTTTTTCTTCCTCATTTCCACTTTCCTCACTGTTTTCTACACTAATTGATTTTTCATTGTTTGAATCCTTATTTCCATATCCCTTACTTCTTTCTTCTTCATCACTCTTTTCTGCCTCATTTCCTTCTTCATTGTTTGATGCACTGGTACCATGAGATGATGGTGAAGGATTATGTAAAGGTGATGAAGGAGGAGGATCATCATGATGTGAAGGACTATGAGTGGATGGTGAGGTGGAAGAGTCATCATGAGGTGAGGGAATGTGAGTGGATGGAGGAATGGGAGGATGAGAAGATGAAGGAGCATCTTGTTGCTATTGGCCTTGTTGATTGGTGAACACCTCATTGGAGATGAAGGTCTCCCATGGAATGCCCTTCTGCTACAATTGATGCATAACAACCATTTTAATAAGTGAGTGATGGAAGAGGCTTTGCATCTGTTGAGGGTAGTATCTCTTTTGTAAAATATAGGACATTTTTTCAATGCTTCTGTAGAGATAATAGGGTAGGTGCAGCATCCTCACCCTAGTAAAGTGCATGAGAAACTTGATGTGATAGGAGTAAATGCGGGAGAATCTTCCTTCACATGTAAAATACTTCATAATTATTCTCATCATAGGTGCATATCTGTCAAGAAAATTTGAGAAAGGAAATATGGATTTGTTGTGGTGTTTGTATCTAGGCTTTAGGTAGGGTTCAAAGTAGCTCATGTCTAGGTTGGCCTGCTTGAACCATTTCTCACCCACAGTTGGTATGCATGTGGCATTGGCAATAGAATCTGCAGATAGCTCAAAGGTTACCCCTACAAGGTTAACTTCTTTTTCATGCATGTTAAGTATGAAGAGCCTAGTTAGCTCAGAGAGATTTTTCACCTGCTGTACCTTCTCACAAAAATAAAAGAATCCTACATGCTTGAAACATTGAATAGTAAGGGGTGATGCCATTATCTCCCTTGTGCAGGGGGGTTCAAACCTATTGATTTTTCCACCTTTGTGCTCATGCCTCCTTGGCATTTAAGGCTCTCCACCACTGTCATTGTCTCCTTCTCTTGAAATTTTGAAAACTCTGCCTTGAGAAAACCTAGGATTGCACATGGAAATGAGATGAAGGGATCGTGGAATGGCAACCTTTACAAGTGAATGAGATGAATGAGTGAAGGTGTGAGTATATGAGAATGAGGGATAAGCTAACAACTTAATGACAACTCTCTGCTGACATGTTTATACTCTATTTTGAAATACTAGAGGTTGATGTGTAATTGAGGTGAATGAGTGTAATGGAATGTCAAATTTTCTTACAAGTGAAGGGGCTGAGTGTTATGTCAAGCTTTGATGGATGAAAAAGCTTAAAAAAATGCAACCACGCTTGTTCTGACTGATAATCTTTATAAGTAGATAAATTAGTGAAAAAATAAGTGTCTTCAAGGTCAAGCCTAGGGTTTCTTGTTAGGGTCCAACTTCTTTCACTTTACAAATCATCAAAATGCTTGGAGATGAAGTTATGGAATCCACTTACCTCTTTGTGTGCTCAAAAGACCTTAGAGGAGACTTGAAAAGGGTTTGAGTTGATTCGAGTTTTTTCAGGGTGTAGGAATCCCTCCTAGCTAAAGGCGCAGTGCTCAGTCTGAGAGCGCAGCGCTGAATACCAAGCGCGCAGTGTTCAGACCCAACCGCACAGCGCCAAAGAAAAACTCTCTTGTGGGTGTTGGGAAAGAGCGCAACGCTCTGCCAGGTGCACAGCACCACCTCCCAGGCGTGCAATGCCTGTGTAAATTGTGTGGGAGAAACTTGCCAAGGGCGCAGTGCCCAATTCCAGTCGCGCAACACCACAAAAATTTCACCCTAATTTTCTTGAAAACTCAAACTTTTTTCTCCTCTGAATGCTCTAACTCTTTTTCAAGGCAACAATGATTTTTATGAAGTGTATAATGGATTTTATAGATTTAGGAAATTTAATTAAATCCTTGAAACCCATTTCCTAATGTTTACAAGTCATTTTTCCCTTTTCACTAATATTCCTTTATACTTCTACCTGTAGCTTACTGAAATGATGATTTTGAATTCTCCTTTTTGGTCATGGAGGCATGAAAAATTGATTTTTACACCTTTGGGACTCAAACACAAGGCATCATCTTTAAGACCTCTTTTTCCTGCACCATGGAGTTCAAACCATGTTTTTACCTTCTTCGACACTTCTGATCGCACGTGACTAAAAACCTTGAATTTACCCTTTTTACTGATATTATCTACACCTTTTCTCTTTGAGGCATGACACATTCACCTTGGAAAATTTTGGGATGATTGCATAGTGACATCTTCAAAATCATGTGTGATTTACACCATGAAACTTAGCTTTTTCACCTTGGCTGGCAGTTTGCTGAAGACATGAAATTTTTCTTTCCTTTTGATCCTGCAGACTTTGATATGTTTGTTTTGATACAACAGCAGCCTTAAAAACCTCCTTCACTTCCACCTTGGAGCTGAACCTCATATTTTTCTCATTTAGACATGGAAAACTCATTTTGACAAGTTTGGGATTTGATCAAATAGTGACATATTCAAAACCATCCTTTTCTTGCATCATAGGGTTTAACATCATCATTTCACCTTCTCTA
Organism: Pinus albicaulis; assembly: GCA_034641835.2. NCBI lineage: Eukaryota > Viridiplantae > Streptophyta > Pinopsida > Pinales > Pinaceae > Pinus > Pinus albicaulis. The sequence goes on from CM076578.1 coordinate 1,949,757,893, forward strand.
GCTACTTTTCCAAACCTTAGGCATGTGGAGTGCTTTAAGACAATCATCATTGTTGTCTTCTAAGTTCTCTATAGCCCTTTCAAGTTCATTCATTTCTGTTCAGTTCACCTCACCATTTTCCCGACCTCACCAATAATCTCTTTGACAGACTTTCTTCATGTTTGGTTTTGGTGTACCTTCTCCAGGTCATTCTACACTTAATAATTGTTTTGGCATTTTGCTGGACTATCAAGCTCAAAAACCCTAGTTCTTCTTAATACCAAGTGTTTCGTGTCTTCCTTGCTGCAATATGTCTTCATTCAGGAGCAGACCTCCTACCTCACCAACTTTCTGCTAATAGACCTTTTAACACTCCTGCAAAAGTGTCAAAGTTTACATTTACCTCTTGCAAACCTTGAATTTGATAAGGTTGTTTTCTTTGGAAACTTTTTAGATCCTTTCTTGAATAACCATGTCTCAACATTTCAATATCTCTGAACTAGATTCTGACAAAGGAAAACAGTGTCTAAAACACCAATGATTGACCTTGGAACATATGAAACCCTAATTGACCTAGTGGGAGGATTCTTTGACCTAGTCTTTGACTGAAAATTTGCTTGGAGTCTTCAAGTGAAAAAAACAGAGTATTTGTCAAAGTGTTGTAATGAATATCCAAAATCTAATGCACTTGATTTATATAAAGAGCCTACAGAGATAGTTTTGATACCATCAATGCTTGAGGAATCTTGGGAACATGGGAAAGATTTAGGCTATAGGAAACCCTAGAGGGAAAGTGGGGTTTATGGGTAGGGGAAAAATAGGCCAATGAAGTTATAAGCAGGGAAGAGGATGAAAATGATAGGTATCAACTTAGGAAAATTTTGTAGGAGTGATAGGGTAACCATGGAATGGCAAGTTGATGAAATAGTGAAAAATTTTGTATAGGGATAATGAAGGCAGTGAGATTTCTGAAACTCGCAATATTTTCAAGAAAGGTTGTTTTCATAAATCTAGAACCAATATTTAGTCATATACAGATAATGAAAAATATTGATGACTAACGATGACTCCACTTGGGGAGGACAACTCCTTCTCAAGAGGTGTCTAGAACCTCAAAGTTCAGATCTCTGAGTTTTGAAGATTAGTACCTTACTTGTACTTGGCAGACCTCTTTTGCTTCACTTGTTGATCCACTCTTGTTCTTTTGAAGCTATGATCCCAAAATCTGAAAAGACATGATTTCTTCAATATCAGTTCTACCTACCCATCATACTTTGCCTAACATTTTTTCTTCTCTTGGATGCATTTGGAATGGCAAACCCTTGACATCATTTTTTCTTTTGAAATCATAAAAACTATATACTTCTACCCTTATCACTTCCAAGAGCTCAAATTAGGCCGATGAACTCTTTATTCTCTACCTACTCTACTTATCTGTCAAGGTTAAGCTGTTTGACAGATTTTCATTCTCTAACCTACTAATCATGAAATTTAAAACATGATCAAACCAAGGTTAAGCAATCTGATTTATCATGGATTGTGGCATTTTGAACAAGCTGCACACACAATTTATTTTCGTACAAGTGAAACTAGAAACTTGAGGGCTAATAATTTGGAATTTTTTACCTATCACTCCCTTTCTCCTTTGGTTCAGATTTGAGCATTGAAACCAAGTATCTTTTCCTAATCTAATCTATTGATAAGCCAAGTTTACATGGTTTGGAAAATCTTCTTTCACTAACCTATCAATAAAAATTTAAAACATGTTCAATCATGATTAGGCTAGATGACTGAAAAAGACTTTATTTATTTTCAAAAGCAGTGGCATTTAGACTTGCACACTTTCAGACATATTCTCTTTTTTGGTATGGGGTTGTACCTCTTCTTTAAATCTGCCCTCGTTTTCTTCTTTTCTTTGTTTTTTTTTTGTTTTTTGATATTTCATCAAGCAATGTTATGTATAATGAATGAAAGCTTAAAATTAGGAACTTTAAAAAAAATAGTGCTTGAGCATCCTGCCGTTGAAAGGACCTCCAAACAACTCTACTCCATCTAGTTCTTGTAGGAAGAATGCATTGTTACCTCTAACTGAATGGATGATGTAAGGGCCCTTCCATAGATTTTCAAACTTTCCATGCTTGTCTTCGTCCTCTCTCCTTGAATCCCACTTCAGCACCTTATCTCCGATCTAGAAATCATTTGCCTTGGTCCTTCTGTCAAAGATCTTCTTGATGTTCTCTTGCACTGCTTATGTTCTGTTGTAAACTTCTTCCCTTGAATGTTGCAAATGAATGGTTTGGTTCAGCCTCCTTTTTATGTCATTCTCCTCTGATTGTACCTCTTGGAGAAGCTTCATCACCGGAACTCCCAAGGATGTTGAGAAAACTGCATCCATGCCATACACTAGTTGATAGGGAGACATGTTAATAGATTTATTACTTGTTAATCTACTAGCCCATAGTGCATGCACTAATTTTCTATGCCATGGATTTTTGTTCTCTTCCAACAGCTTCTTGATGATTTTCACCAAACTTTTAGAGGACTCAGCCAGCCCATTACCTTGAGGGTAATAATCAGTGAAATGCCCTAGTGTGATGTGATACTTGTAGCCAAAGTCCACCATTCTCTTGGACTTAAATGCATCAGCATTATTGGTGATGATATTTTTAGGACAACCAAATCTGGACAAGATGTTGGTTTCAAGGAATTTGATGATGACTAATTTAGTGGCATTCCTTGAAGGGATGGCTTCTATCCATTTGGTGAAATAGTCAGTTGTAGTAAGGATCCATTTGTGTTGGGAAAATGATGCAAGGTGGATTTTTCCAATGAAATCTAAATCACACTATTGAAAATGAGTTTCAACACTGATAGGATGCAAAGATAAAGGAAAAATATTTCTCTTCCCATCAAAGATTTGGCATTTATGGAAAGTTGCAACGAGCTTGTGGATATCAGGGAAATGAGTAGGCCAATAGTAACAAGCTTTAAGGATTTTGTTGGCAGTGGTTTTCTAGTAGAGATGACCTCCACACTCTCCTTCATGAAACTCATGCATTATTCTATCTGCATCATCTTCAAGTAAACATTTAAGAAATATACCATCAGAAATTTTCCAATACAAATCTCTATCTAGAATACATAAATTTACAGCCTTTAGTTTGAAGAATTTAGATTTTGTTTTGGACAAAGTAGGAGGAGAATTAAGATTAAAAAGCACATACAATATATCAGCATACCAGATTGAGTTCAAAAATGCTTCTTCAATGGGTGGAGCCGCCAGTTCCTCTTGTTCATCCAAAGAATGTATCATGTTTATGTCTAGCGCTTGAAAGTTTTCTTCAACCATAAGTTTGGCAAGTCCTTGTCCTTTAATCAGTTTAGTGCGTCTGATTTCTAAATCATATTCTAAAATTACAGAAATCCACTTACCCCTTTTACCATTAGGATCTTGATTCAGTATGTCCTTAACAACTGTGTGTGGAACAAAAGCAATGACATGTGAATGTAAGATGTAAACTCTAAAATATTTTAAGGCTTTGATTAAGGAAAAGGCTTGTTTCTTCATAATGTTATATTTCATAGGGGCATCTCTCAATGCCTTGCTAAAGAAAGCTATGGGTTTTTCTTGTCCCATCATGTTCTTTTGCAGCAATAGTGTGTTATGATGCAAATGAGAAGATGAAGAAATCCTTGGTAAAGTCGGGGCTGATTAGAATTGGTGTTTGGGTAAGTGCTTGTTTTACTATTTCAAAGGATTGTTTGGCTTTTGTGGTCCACTTGACTCCTATTTCAATTTTCAACATGTTTTTAATGTTTCTTAGGAGTTCTGCAAGGTTTGGTATGAACCTTCTGAGGAAGTTGATCTTTCCAATGAAATATTGCAGCTCTTTAATGTTTCTAGGGTGCTTGATCTGCAATATACCTTCGATCCTTTTTGGGTTTATCTTAATCCCTTCTTCAAATATGATGTGGCCTAAGAGTTTTCCTTCTTGTAGGCCAAACAGAGTTTTATTAGGATTTAAAGATAGACCATACTTCCTACACTTTTCAAAGACCTTTCTTAGGTGAGCCAAGTGTTCTTCATCAGTTTTAGAATAGACAGTGATGTCATCAAGGTATATCACATTGAATTAACCTATGTCTTCAGAAAAATCTATGTCCATGGCTCTTTGAAAAGTAGCCCCCGCATTCATTAACCCAAAAGGAATTTTGACATACATGAAGGTGCCCCAAGGTGTTGTGAAAGTGGTTTTGTGTTGATTACTTGGAAGTACTAGCACTTGCTTGTAACCTGAGAAACCATCAAGCAATGACATCCTTTTAGAGCCTACCACCCTTTGCAGTATATGATCCATCTTAGTTAAAGGGTAGTTTTCTTTCAAGGAGGCTTTGTTTAAGTTTCTAAAGTCTATACATAGCCTAATCTCCCATGTTTTCTTTCTTACCGACACAAGGTTAGAAACCCATTCTGAGTACCTGAGCGGGACTATGATTCCCGCATCATACATATTCTTTATTTCATTTTCAACTAGAGGCACTAGGATGGGGTTTATTCTTCTCAATTTTTGCTTGAATGGTTTATGGTTTTCCTTGAGAGGAATCTTATGTCCTCATAACCCCATGCAAACATATCTTTAAATTCTTTGAGAAACTCAATGTATTTCTATTTTATGTGAGATGGTATAGTTTTGGATAACTTTATCATTTTGGGTTCTTCTACACTGCCTATGTTGCATTATTCTACATCAGTTTTGGTGGATTCCATTTAAGGCTTCCTATCAACGTCATTGAAGTCAAACAACTCTTCTAAAGGGGCAAGACCTCTTGGTAATGAGTTATCTTTGCACTGCAATACCACAAGGTCCTTTTGATCTAAATCTTCAAACAATTTTTCCTCAAGAGGGTGTTCTAGCAGATTTATATCAACAGTACAAGGCAACTCTATTTTGTGTGTTTTTTCTTCTTGAGGGAAGTCTTGTTCATGATCTAAGTCTAGTTTTGGAATTTTAAATTCATTCTTAGATTGCAGAAAATCTTCAATTTGTTTGTCACCTTCAAACACTTGCCAATAATATATGTTGTTAGTTATTGTAGGTATGATTTTGAATTTTACCATGTATTTTTCATTGGCATTAGGTACTTGGCAAGTGCTGGCAGCAAAGGCTAGTCCATTGGCAAGGTTATTTTGAGATCTTGGGATAGAGGTGAGTTCATATTTCTCAAATTTCTTTAGGAGGTCTAAGGTAGCATTCCTATATTATCTTAGCCTATGATTCTTGGCTGAATATTCTCCTTTTATTTGTCTAATGATTAGCTCGGAATCTCCTAGAACAAAAATATTTTTAGCTCCTAAGTTTTTCAACAAGTGTAATCCTAGGAGGAGAGCCTCATACTCTGAATTATTGTTTGTGCATTGAAAATTTAGTTTGTAGGAGTGGCCTTCATTGGTGTTGTGTATAAAAACCCCTACTCCTGAACATGCTTTGCTACAAGAGCCATCAAAGCTCATGTTCCAAAGTGTTTCATGTTCAGATTCACCATTATGTTATTGTTCATGGCTGCTTGAGTTTTGGCTGTCATATTCTTCATTTGGTGTTTGGTTTGAATGTTCTGATAGGCCTAGCTCTTCCTCCTTTACATTTACTTTTTCATTAATGTCACCTTCATTGTAAAAGATAAATGAGTGAAGGTATGAATGGATAGAATAGAGAGGGGTGTTGTTTGGCCTATCTTGGTTTCTTACCATGTATTTCATGTGAGATTCTCTGTAAAGTCTTCTTGTTTGGTTAAATATTGGAATGGTAGCATATGTCATGTCCATTTGGAGGTTTCCTTGGAGTTTGGCTCCCCATGATCTAGATAAAAGCATGCCATACTTCAGGGGGATGTCAGCTACTACAATGTACATGACTAGGCTCTTAGCCAGTATTTGTGCCAGATCGATACACAGATCCTTGATTAGGCCTAGATGCTTAACTCTACTTGAATCAAAAGAGTATAAGTCTTTGTAAGGTTTGGTTATTTCGAGGCCTAATATCTCCATCACCACCTTGGGCATGAGATTGTGTGAAGCACCAGAATCCAGCATCGCATTGTGCAAGATTTTGTCATGAATGTTTAAGCTGACATAGAATGGAAGGACAACTCCTTCTTGACATTTTTCCTCTACCTCAGTTCCAAACAATAGTTCTGGCTTGTCATTAGTTAGGTTCAAAGTGTCGGTGTCATTTCCTATGTTCAAAGCTTTCAAAACTTGAACTCTATAGACATCTTGGGTCATCTATTCAGTGAGGGGTATGGCTATTTTGATCTTGGAAATATCTCTCAAAACTGAAAGTTGCTGATGTTTTTGGCATATTTACATCATTTTTATCATATGTGGTCTTTTCAACAACTTTGGTTTGCTAATGTTTATTTGGAAATTCAGTTAAGGTAGTTTTTTTAGGGCCTCTAGTTGATGTACTAGGGCAGCTTTGGTTACCATTTGGTTGGTTGGTTTTGTCTTTGTTTTGATTAGGAGTTTTAGCCATTATGTTGGTGTTTTATGCTATCTTTTTTAGAATATTTTTATGGGTTTTCCTAACAACAGTTTCTAGTTTGTTTTTCTTGGAGGCATCTTGAATTTTCTTACTCCTAAGGTCATACTTCCTATGAAACTCAATGATGGAATTTTCAAATCCTAGCTTGTACTCTTTAGAATCCTCATATGCTCTATCAGTTTGGTTTGAGGAAAATATCCCTTGTTCTTCTTCTGTGAGAAAAAGATCACCCTCATTATCAGAGCCGATTAGATGTATAAGGTTTTTTTTAGGCTCTTCAGTCTCTCTTTCTTCTTCATCTGCATATTTTTCTTGGAAAGGAGGTCTGATTTGCTAGTCATTGTCTCATTTTCTATTTTGAGGAGGGTCTCTTCTGAAGTTTTGGTTTCTATTTCTATTTTTAGGATTTTCTTGGTTTTCCCTGGGGGGTGTTCTTTCATTCAAACTAATTTTCTCCATCATCCTTTCCATTACCCTAACTAGATTGTCAATTTTAGTATCAGATGTGGAGGCTATGGTTTCCTCTTTGTATGTAACTTTCTTCATTGCCCTTAATCTAGCCCTTCTAGCATCTAGCTTGGCTTCTACACTTATTGCTCCTTTTTGCATTTCTTATAAGGTTAGAGGATATATTTCTCTTAATTGATGACACATTTATGGATCAAATCCTTCCAAAAATTTCAATAAGGCTAGGCCTTATGGGGGTTTCATGTGAGGAGGGAGTGCATTGTAAACACTATTGAACCTAGTGCAGTAATCTTGGAAAACTCCCCAACATTCCTCTTAAGGTTATCATACTGTGATAGGATTTGAAGAGGATTTTTCTTAGTCTCCCACTCGTTTATGAATGTTTGATAGAGGGAAGGAAGGTCATGAATGTTGTTAGGAGTTAATTTTTTGAACCATTTATTTGCTTCTCCTCCTAAGCTTTTGGAAAAAATTCTCATTGTTATGGTCTCTTCTTATAGCTCTTGGTATTCAAATGCATCATTTATCCTATGTACATTTTTTTGGGCAATGGTAGAGTTGGCTCCAGTAAAGTGAGGAATTTTAGATTGTAGTCTTGGGGCATAGGCAGTAAAAGTTGAGGTACTACTAATGGGGAAAATAATGCTGCCATGATTTGAGGTAAAGGAACCGAAGGAGGGTTTGTAAGAGGGGGGTTTGTGAGAGGAGGTGGAGGATGAAATGGAGTGGTTTTCACAGTGGATGTGTGAATGGGGGTGGCATATGTACTTGGACCAGCAAACCGAGATTGATAATATTTGGAATGAAAGGAGCCAAAGTTTTGGAGAAGTTGAAAATTAGGAGAAGTGGAAGGAGAGGCTTCTCTACTGTTAGCCAGCTATAAATTTTGTTATACAAAATGCTGGCTAAAACATTTCTGGAGTCTCCAAGGAATAGATTTTACTGCTAAAAAGTGTTGGCTCTTGAAGACTCTCAAAAGGCCTCACCCCTCTGTCTTAAGTCTTCACTGTTTTGCCAATTTTACCATCTTGAAATCCTATTGATTCCCAAGAAATAGCACTGCTGCAAGCACCATTTTCATTTTCCCTTTCTTCCAAAACTAACCTCATCTTTGCCTTTCCTTTTCCCATGAAATCCTTCATTTTCATGTTTTTTCCCTTTTCCTTTCATCAAAACCTCTTTTGATAAGGTTTAAGACTCCTTCTTGCCTTATCAAAACCCTCAAAACCTTTGAAAATAATTAAAAAACCATGAAAATCATGTTTTTTTTATATATTATAGACTTAAGCCCCTTTGGGCTAAGTCTTTAACCCTTCCCCTCCATGTGTCTTGGTGCTAGAACCGAGCGCCAGCCTTCCAAGTGCTTATCGCATCACCCGATCACGATTAGCCCTTCCTCCATAAACCCCGGTCATATGATTTTCCATACAACCCGCGGCCCCACGGCCAGGCACCTATCTGCCTCAAATAAATATTTCCGCCCAAAGTATAAACCTCCAGTTATATTAATTTGTCGGTTTTATTATATAATAAAGTTTCTGCCGATATAAAAGTCCTAATCACTCTCCACTGTCGATCTGACCCGTAGATCGACGGTGCACAATCCATCGCACTGGTGGTCCTCGCCAGCCACTTACCATTGCAAAAACAGGTGGAATCCATCGCACCGCTTTCAAGTGGAGGGCGGTTTTTTCCCGATCGGCAACGATTCCATTCACCGCTCAACGCGTGGCCTTGAGAACTGTTCAAAAACCGCCACTCATCGCGCGTTAAAGTTCGGACATGGACCCGGCGCGATAGTAACGTTCTTCGTCCAATCTGAGGCCGCTCATCGGACGGTGATCACTCTCTGAAGATGTCCGTGCAATAACTCGTGGACCCGACACGGTATTAAAAGCATCTCTGCCGTCGATCTGATCTGCAGATTGACGACCCAAAATTCATCGCTCTGATTCCTCGTCCAGTCAGCATTTCCAGACTCGAGGGTTTTATTCTTATGGATTTTATTAAAGGTTTGATGTCTGAGCATGTTTCTAAGGTTTATTGGTGCCTGTTCTCCACCGTTGATCACGTGGGTTGATCTCATCCAACGGCCCACGATCGTCTCGAACCCCGAACATGATTTTTGATCATTTTCTGCCAAAGCAAAGGTTTTAAACCTTTTTTCCCATTTTTATTTTATTTTTCTAAAATACGTGACCCCTTCACGTTATTTATTCACCTTCGCTCCTGACCGTCGATCTCTATGCAATCGATGGCCCCGATTTAAATTGTCTTCCACCTTACCTTCGACTCCTCCTAAATCAATCTCGACCGTTGGATGATGCCATCCAACGGTCATGCTCTCTCCACGCGCCTTCTGAAGAAGTTAACCTATACATGCAGGATTTCCTAATATTTTTCGTATTTTGTAGGGTTCCAATGATTTCTCCGCTATGTCTGAAGGAAATTCAGAGGCAGAGGGTGATGATCCTCCTGCCTTCGTTTCATCAAAAGGAATCATTCGCAGGTATCAAATCCACGTTTTATCAATGGTTCATAAGGCATTGATGCCATTCAATCCCTGTGCAACCCTGCATACCAACAAACACAGCAAGTCAATCACAAATCAAAGAATATCAGCGTCGAGGAGAAAACGCACCAACGCAGAAGACTAAAGACCAGATTGGTGGGGGATTACGGCTAAAATGGATTATTAAAAGCCTTATCCTCCCAATTAAACACAATTTCAGGAAAATCATGAGTGTTTTCTCAGACAGAGAGCCTACGCTGCCACATCAGGGGCTAATTGAATCCCCCAGCTGCCACAGAGCCACCTATAGCCTCAAATCAATCAAAAGAAGGCCGAAGTTATTACCAGAACAGGAGATATTTTGCATCAATACAGTTGAACAATTAATTCAACCAAAGGAACTTATTGTAGACTGTCAGCAGAAGTTATTTCAAGGATAACGAGGAGCCTTGAAGTCGACAAATTCTTTCCAGCAAGCCTAATAGTTAATGTAAACCAATTAATACAGGGGAAATACCAAAAATCTTCTCCATTAAGCCCCTCAAAGGTTGAGAGACAGTGCACTGTATTAATTGAACTTAGAAGATATTCTATCCCATTCCACCTCCTCATTTTTTCTATAAATACTACTGGAAAAGATGAGAAAGTGTTGGTTGGTTGATCACTAGTTGTAATATTGAAACTCTTTGAAATAATACATAATCTGTTGAAGATGAAGAAAAAATTGAAGTCTTGGGAGCCTTGATGATGTTTTTTCATTCTTGTTCCTGAGAAGGCTCTATCATTGGATCCATGAACTTGGCTGTTGGTGAAGTATTCTGAATTGTTTTATGTTTTCTCCTATTTTCATTCTGTTTCGTAATGTCTTACTACAGTAGGTTGAAATTTTTAGGCTAAGAAATGACTCCTGGAAGCACCTTAGACCTGTTCATCCTTCACTGTTTCATGTTTTCTTCTACTGAGGTATTTTAGAGTCTTTAATCTCTCTCTTTAGTCCTCATTCTTGTTTATTTCCATGATAGTTTGAATAATATGGTTTCAGCATGATTTATGGTTCTCCCTGCTTTTCTGCTGCCACTTAAAAGGCTATTATTGAAGTCTCCCTTCGAAGTATTTCTATTTACAGTAAGCCAAGGAGGTCTGTTCTGATATTTCCCTTTGTCCTTACTTAAACAGTTGTCTTAAAGGTCTTTATAGTTGTAATCATAGATGTGTTAGGTGTTCCCTCTTCTATGACTGCAATTATCAGTGAATATTTTATGTTTTCTAAGTCATTTGAAATAAAATATTTGAGGAAATAGGGTGTTCCCCAAATCTTAGATTTAATTTTAAAATTTGTTTTGAAATCACTATTTGCTTAAAGGTGTGATTTGTAGAATTTATGGTTAGCCCTGTCTACCAAATAAGCTCTTTATTGTTCAAGTTGTGCTTTCAAATTCCCTTTGTTTGAGGATTAAACTTCTCTTTCCAAAATCATTGATGTCCATCTCATTCCAAAACCAAAAGATCCTGCGGCCAAGTTAGATTTTCCCTCTCATATCCCATATCCATTGATGAGTATGTTATGACCTCTTCTTGACTCCATTGCCCAATGGACCAGATGTTTCTCCAGTCTATATATCTTTCCTAGACCTTTCATGTTCTACTATATCAATTCAAACAAACAAACAAACAAACACCTGCACTTAATAAATAGTCTAAAACCAATACTCAAAGCACACAAGATAAACCTTTGCAAACAAACATTTGAGAGATCCCTCTCTGAGAACAGGAAGACTAGATCCTGGAACTCTAAAGATTGGTTCTGATGTTGCCTTGTCTTTTTATTTTCCAAACTATCAAAACATGGGCACCAACATAATGGTGATCACGGTGGGACCCTTCTGAGTTAGTGACAATCTAAGTACCCCGTAGAACTCCAGAAATCCCTTATTTTCAAGGATTATATAATGATTATCAGCCACCGGCGATCACAGTGGGACCCTTCTGAGTTAGTGACAATCTAAGTACCCCTTAGGACTCCAGAAATCCCTTATTTTCAAATATTATACAGTGATTATCAACCACCTCATCGCCACCAACATAATGGAGATCATGGTGGGACGCTGAGTAAAATCTTCAAAATTAAACAATCATTGTCCAGTATAACATAAGTAACCTTCTTCAAGCACTACCCAGCATAGTGGTAATCATGATAGGACTTTTTGAATCAGTGACAAACTAAGTAACCCTTAGGATTCTCATCAAACCTTATCAAACCTTGAAGGAATCAGTTACCAAGCCATAAGAGTGAAATTTGTATGATTAAACACCTTAGCTAAGTGTTAAATCAGATTTAGGACACTCTCTTAACCTGTAAGACCAAAATAACTCAGAAAAACCCAAAACATTTCAGTTTGGCTTCATAATAAACATGGTGGTGGGACCATCCAATATTTTACCTTCTTAAAAGCTACAAAGTTTCCACCTGGCGACTCCACTAGCCCCAGTAGGCCTATTACTCATCTAGGTTCCCAGATCTCTTTAGGACTATGTTAACCAGCCTTGAAGAAGTTTAGAAGCCTAGTCCCATACTAGATAAGACATTGTGAGAGGTAAAATTCCCAAAAACAGTCAATAAAAATCTCAACCTCTCTCATTTAAAAAAAAAAAAGTCTGGCTTCACATAGGATCAATACTAGATCCCATCTAGACCCAAATCCTCCTTTAATCGTGGAAAATATTGAGAGAATTCTATGGCAGACTTCTAACTCTGGAAAATCGGCTACTAATAGGAGCCTCTTAAGAACAAATTCTGTCCCTGAAAACCTTGTTGTCTTAGAGGGTTCACACTTTGAGTTGCATCATACAAAGAACATATTTAGAACTAGGTCTCAAGGTGACTTAAACCAAACTTACCTTGGTATTGCATATTTGCAACAAAGCTTCAGTAGAGAAGCCTCACCTTCCACTCCTCCCAATTCCCAGCTCCTTCATCACTTTAGTCTTTTCCAAAACAAGTCTGCTCAAAATCAGTTTTCTGGCCCAAGTATTTCTTCCACTCCAATTCATACTACCACTATTCAAAACACTCCACTTCAACCCACTTTCACTTTTGTAAATCCACCTCTTGTGAATCCACCCTTATTTCCAGCCATGGCAACATGGTATGCCCCATTATTGTTACCACAACCTCTGCTTCCCCTACCAAATGATTACCAATCCAAAATCCCTCATTTCACTGGAAAAGAGTCTACCACAGCTCAACAACATGTAGATAGGATGGAAGATGCTTTCGATTACATGGAGATAGAAGAAGAAATGGTGAAGATGAGAATCTTCGCCCAAAGTTTAGAAGGAGATGTAAAGAAATGGTTTAAAAACTTACCTCCTAACATCATAAATGATCTCCCCGCCTTGCATCAAACATTCATCAACAAATGGGAACTCAAAAAGAATCCTCTCCAAATACTAGCAGAGTATAGCAGCCTCAAGAGAAATCAAGGGGAGAGTGTTCATGATTACTCCACTAGGTTCAATAGCATTTACAATGCTCTTCCACCTCACATGAAACCTCCTCAAGGCATGGCCTTAGTAAGATATCCCGAAGGCCTTGATGTTGACATGATGTATCAGTTAAGGGAGAGGGATTACTCAACCTTAGAAGACATGCAGAGAGGAGTTGTGAGCATAGAAGCAAACATAATTGAGAAAAGGAATAGGTTGAGATCAGAGAAGAGGGTAACTTACAAAGATGACCTACTACCCTCACCCTCAACTTCTGACACAAAAATTGACAACCTAGTGAAGGTGATGGAGAGGATGCTTGAAAAGATTAACTTAAATGATAGAGTGCCACCAAGAGAAACTCAAAATAACCAAAACATAAATAGAAATTAGAATTATAGAAGAGAAAACAATCAAGATAAGCCAAAATAAAGTGACCAACAGATTAGACCTCCCTTCCAACAGAACTATGTAGATCAATATGAGGAAGATAGAGAGATGGAAAGGTTGGGAGAATCTCATGTAACCTGATTGGATCAGACAATGGGGATGATTTTTTCCTCACTGAAGAAGAACAAGGTTTCTTCTCTGATCACAGTACAAACACCTATGAAGATTCTGATGACTATAGATTGGGGTTTGAAAATGCAATCATGGAGGTGCGTAAACAATACGATATTAGGAGAAAAGGGAATGTAGACAACTTAAAGGATAAGAACACTAATACTACTATCAAGAAAAACACAGAAACTCAGCCCAAAAAGACAGTAGAAAAAACCAACATTTTGACCAAGAAACCAGACATAAACAAAGACAAAAGTGTCTAGCCAAATGTTGAATAGAGTACCCCTAGTACTTCAACTAGTGGTCCTAATAAAACTGTCCCAATTACTAGTCCAAGCAATGTTCAAAAAATCAAAATTGCTGAAAATAATTCAATTGAAAAGACAGATGTAAATATGAACAATTCAATTATTCCTTTCAGCCTTGACGGAGAGATTTCTAAGATAAAAATTACCATTCCCCTAGCTGAACTAGTAACCCAAGAAGTGTACAAGAACCAAGTTTTGAAAGCTTTGAACTTAGGAAGTGATACTGACACCTTAAACTTGAAAAATGACAAACCTAAGTTGTTGTTTGGCCCAGAAATTGAAGGAAAATACCAAGAAGGGAATGTCCCTCCCTTCTATGTTAACTAGAACATACATGAGAAAATTTTACACAATGCCATGTTAGATTCAGGAGCTTCACACAATCCAATGCCCAAGGTGGTAATGGAAAGATTAGGCTTAGAAATTACTAAACCATACAAAGACTTGTATTCCTTTGACTCACGCAGAGTCAAATTTTTGGGTTTAATCAAAGATTTGTGTGTTAACTTAGCCCAAATCCCTGCTAAGAGTTTAGTCATGGACATAGTTGTAGCTGACATTCCCCCTAAGTATGGCATGCTCTTATCAAGATCTTGGGGAGCCAAACTTCACGGAAGCCTACAAATGGACATGTATTATGCCACCATCCCTATTTTTAACCAAAACAGAAGACTATACAGGGAATCCCACATGAAGTACATGGTCAGCAACATAGAAAAACCAAAAAACTCTCCAATCTATTCCATTCAATTCAGTTTAGATTCCTTTATATTATGTAATGAAGATGAAATCACTCGACAAGATAAGGAAAACATAGACCCAATCAGTTCACCAGAACAATCAAGTATTCCCTCCAATCCAATTCGAAACATTGACAATCAACAGCAACAAGAAAATGAAAATGAGGAAAACATACTGTGGACAATAAAATTTGATGGATCTTGTAATAAAACAAGTGCAAGAGCAGGTGTGTGGATTCAAAATACAAATCATAGTTTTTCATATAAATTAGATTTTCCATGCACTAACAATATTGCTGAGTATGAAGCACTTCTCCTAGGCTTACAATTGCTTAAAAAATTAGAAGCCCAGAGGATATCAATCTTAGGAGATTCTGAAATTATCATAAGAAAAATCAAAGGAGAATACTCAGCTATAAATCCAAGGCTTAGGGAGTATTGGAACGCTGCCCTTGATCTGTTAAAAACCTTTGAAAAGTATGAACTTATTTTCATTCCAAGAGCACTAAATCATCTAGCAAATGAACTCGCTTTCAATGTCAACAATTGCCAAATACCCGAAATAAATGAAAAAATTAGTGTGAAGGTTAAACATAGGCCTGTTGTGCCTGATAACAAAGATCACTGGAAAGTGTTTGATTTTGACAAGCACATAGATGATTTATTGAAATTAGAAAATGATTTCAGCATACCAATATCAGAAACTAGCCATAAAGAAAATTGTTTGTATATTGAACAAATCCCAGAAGCTGAAATGACATATACTGCTGATATAAATCATTATGAAAATCCTTGTGAAGCAAAGACAATTGACAACAAAGACCAAGAAGACTTGGAGGTTTTACAATGCAAAAATGATAAGATTCCAAGAGGTCTCACACCTTTAGAACACCTTTTTGATTTCAACAATGTAGCCAAAGAACCAAGAATGGAGCCTGTGGAAATGAATGTAGAAGAGCATAACATAGGCAGTCTAGCAGAACCCAAGATGATCAAACTATCCTGCACTCTCCCAGCTCACATAAAAATGCAGTACATAGGGCTGTTCAAAGAGTTTAAAGATGTTTTTGCTTGGGTATACAAGGACCTAAAATCGTATGATACCAACATCATCCAGCATAAAATCCGTTTGAAGGAAAATCAAAAGCATTTTAAACAAAAACTGAGGAGAATAAACCCTGTTTTATTAACTTTAGTTAAGGTAGAAATTGAAAAGATGCATGCTACTGGGATCATTATACCAATTAGATATTCAGAGTGGGTATCAAACTTGGTTTCTGTTAGAAAGAAAACAGGGGAAATCAGGCTCTGTATTGACTTCCGAAATTTAAACAGAGCCTCTTTAAAAGAAAACTACCCCTTACCCAAGATGGACCATATACTTCAAAGGGTGGTTGGGTCAAGAAGGATATCCCTCTTAGATGAGTTCTCGGGTTACAACTAAGTGTTAGTGCTCCCAAGTGATCAAATCAAAACTTCTTTCACTACACCTTGGGGCACCTTTATGTATGTCAAAATGACTTTTGGATTAATGAATGCAGGGGCCACCTTCCAAAGGGCCATGGACATAGCCTTTTCTGAAGATATTGGCTTTTTCATAATCATTTACCTCGATGACATAACTATTTTTTCAAAAATTGATGAAGAACATTTGATTCACCTAAGAAAAGTTTTTGAGAAATGTAGGAAATTTGGCTTATCATTAAATCCCAAGAAGACACTCCTTGGTCTCCAAGAGGGTAAACTTCTTGGCCATATAATTTCGGAAGAGGGGATTAAAATAGACCCTACAAGGATAGATGGCATATTACAGATCAGCCATCCAAGAAGCCTCAAAGAACTACAATATTTCATTGGAAAGATTAATTTTCTGAGGAGGTTCATCCCCAACCTTGCCAAGCTATTAAAAAACATTACAAACATGCTTAAGAAAGATGTTGGTGTAAAATGGACTTTACCAGCTAAACAATCATTCGAACTGGTCAAACAAGCTCTTACTCAAACAACAATCTTGATTAGTCCAGATTTTACCAAAGACTTTTACATCTTTTCTTTTGCATCTGAGCATACAATAGTTGTAGTATTACTTCAAAAGAATGACTTGGGGCAAGAACAACCAATATCCTTCTTTAGTAGGGCCTTAAGAGATGCTCCTCTCAAATATAACATCATGGAGAAGCAAGCCTTAGCATTAGTGAAAGCATTAAAAGACTTTAGGGTCTATATTATACATTCTCACATAATTGCTTTTGTTCCAGATACTGTTGTCAAGGACATTCTAAGTCAAGACCCTGATGGTAAAAGGGGAAAATGGATTGCAACTATTCTTGAATATGACATAGAAATCAAGCCCACCAAACTAGTTAAAGGGCAAGGATTAGCAAAAATTATGGCTGAGTCTAACTTCCAAGCACTAGACATGAATATGGTAGATGTGTTGGAAGAAATAAAAGAATCTACTGCTCCTTTTATTGAAGAAACATTTCTAAATTCTCCTTGGTATGACATTGTTTATGTGATTTTATATTTAAATGCCCCTCCTCCTCTGTCTAAAACTAAATCTAGATTTTTGAAACAAAAATATTTGAATTTTTGCATCTTATATGGGGTATTATATTGGAAAAATGTTGTTGGAATTTTTCTTAAATGTTTACTTGAAGATGATGCAGGAAAAATCATGCATGAATTGCATGACGGAGAATGTGGAGGACACATCTACTGGAAGGCCACAACAAACAAAATTCTTAGATCTGGTTACTAATGGACTATCCTTTTCCCAGACACTCAGAAGTTGGTCATGTCTTTCCATAAGTGTCAAATCTTTGATGGAAAAATAAAACTCCTTCCCTTACCCTTACATCCCATCAGAGTTGAGGCACCTTTTCAACAATGGGGTTTAGACTTCATTGGGGAAATTTTCCCATCCTCCTCAGCTCAACATAAGTGGATCCTCACAGCCACTGAATTCTTTACCAAGTGGATAGAAGCTATACTTTCCAGAAATTCTAATGACTCTGTCATTATCAAGTTTCTTGAAACAAACATCCTATCCAGATTTGGTTGTCCCAGAAAAATCATAACAGACAATGCTGCTGCTTTTAAGTCTAAAAAGATGGTTGATTTCTGTTAGAAATACCACATAACCTTGGGCCATTCCACTGCTTACTATCTCCAAGGAAATGGATTAGTTGAATCTTCCAACAAGAGCCTCATCAATATAATTAAAAAACTCTTGGAACAAAATCAGAAATCATGGCATAGTAAAATGGTTCATGCCTTATGGGCTGATAGGTTAACTACAAAGAAATCAATAAATATGTCCCCCTATCAGTTAGTTTATGGCATGGATGTATTTTTTCCCACCTCATTGGGAATTCCAGTCATGAAACTCCTTTAGGAAGTGCAGATTGAAGAGAATATATGCAGAGAAGGATCAACCAAACAATCCATTTACAACAGACCAAAGAGGAAGTCTATGAAAGAACACAGTTATTACAAGAAAATATGAAGAAGCTATTTGATAAGAGAACTAAGGCAGACAATTTCCAAGTTGGAAATGTTGTTCTTAAGTGGTATTCAAGGAGAGAAGAGAAGGGAAAACATAGCAAGTTTGAGAACTTTTGGAAAGGTCCATATATTATTCATGCTGAGAGGGGTCACAATGCATTTTTCCTAAAAGAATTGAATGGATAAGATCTCTATGGAGGTCCTGTCAATGGCAGGATGCTCAAGCATTACTTTTGCCAAGAATATTGAGTTTTAAAAGCATTTTATTTTTCATTGTAAATAACATTCAAAGTTATGAACATCAAAAATACAAAAATAAAGAAAAGAAAGAAAAGAGGGCAGACTGTGAAAACAAGAAAGGTATAGCCCCATACCAAAAAGAGAAACAAATCTGAAAGTGTGCAAGCTTAAATGCCACTGCTGAAAAACACACTTCTAGTTAGTCAAACAGTTTAATCTTGACTAATTAGCTTTAAATTTTCTTCTGATAGGACTGTTATAGCATCATTTCTCACTTTCACATGATTCATGATTGCTTTGATGGTTTTGGGCACCCATTCCTACAGACTTGGACAAATTCACTAAAAAACAATGTAAAAATCCCCATACGCGACTATGCCTGTACTTTTCCGCGTGTATACGCGAGTCCAGCTAGACTTTTCCGCGTATGCCATTAAAATGATTAAAAAATATATAATTATTCTCTATTTTCGGGCTGGGTTGATGGTTACTCAGGTAGTTCAACCACCCCAGCACGTGGCCAACTGTTTCCAACTGTTGAAACTACTTGGAGGGAGTATAAAAACCCCTCATGTGTATGGCCTAAGGGAGAGAGAGAACTTATTGATATTATACTCTGTTGGTATTCCCTATCCAAGTCTGATTCCCCGTGCCTCCTGCACTTTCCCAGTTCATTATAGGAAACCCTTGTTTCCTTGAGATGCTCATCTCTCTATATGTCATCTCGTATGCACCAGTTTGGAAGGAGTCTTAGCGAGAAAAGGGCTGGACGGATCCGGACGACGGTCTGCTCGAAGGCCGTGGAAGGATCAGGTGATCTCTCCACTCGTTATTTTTGTACATGCTATTTATAATATAGAAGTACCATGTTGTTCCCGAAATAAACGTGTTAGTGTATGCTTATATGTATGAGAATATTTGTTATTTAAGCATTCATTATGATCTATTTAATGTTTTATATGGATTTCACTAACATTTAGAGTAGATATATGCTGTACAACCAGTCCTTTGTGCTTGTTTCTTCTTGTCTTTCAGGTTAAGAAGGAAGGATGGTAGCTGGGGGTTTGAACCCTGCGGGATCTTCTTCAACCGTAGGACCTACGGGTAACTTTCTCATTCTACTCTATTTATTTTTTCAGAACGTGCATGGTTGTGTGAGTCCTTCTTAAGTAGCATGCCCCTGCTCTGTGGAGGTTGTAACCCAACGAACCTCTAGGGTGATATTCCCCGAAACAGAACTGGCGACTCCGCTGGGGATCACATTCTTGTGATTCTCCTGTTGGGTGGTTTCAGCTGTTTGGTAGGATTCCAGAAGTTTTAATTTTCATTTGCAGTCCAGTTTACTTTCTTTCAGTCAGTTTGAAGTCCTGGTTTCTTTTACAGGCTTGTCCCTTTTGTTTTTTCATTATTTACCTTTGTATACGCGCTTTTTTCTGCACACAGTCGCGTATACACGCAGGTTTGTCTAAAGGGACCCGCGTATACGCGAGTTTCCCTTAGCACAGACGCGTATGCACGCTGGTTGCATAACTATGAAGTAGCGTATACCTAGGCAGATTTTGAATTTTTGAGTTTCTTGACTTTTTGGTCCTTTCTGGCTGTGGAGACCTATTCCTACAGGGTCTCTGTACTTTCTAGATTGTGAAGGAAGGGGTTTCTTGTCTTTTCTCTCTTTCATTTGATTGAAAACTAGTCTTTTTGGCAAAGTGTTGTTTTTGGTGCTGGCACTTCTGGATTGAGTTCCAAGATCGCTTTCTGAGCATTCTTGGCTGTTCTGCTTTATTAGAACAAAGAGCTTCTGCTCACTGACTCGCTCCTATCTTTGTGTTGTGCTTCGCATTGCGATTTTTGCTTCGTTTTTGATTGGTTTCTTGAGTTCCATAGGCTAGGTTTTTGTTGCAACTTTTGAAGAGCTTTTCTTACTTCTTTGGAGTCTTTGTTTGCGACGAGTTTGCACTATTTGTCTAGGCTGAGTGGCTGAGTATTCTAGTCTTCTTTTGCTCTTATTGATCTTGCTACGAGTTAGCCTTATAAGGTTTGGGAGCATTGTTGAAGTTTGTGCTTGGAATTCGGTCTTGTTTGGTTTGGATTTTGATAGTTGTGCTTGGTATTTTCGAGCTCTTTCTTTATAAAACGAAAAAGCTCAAAAAACATTTGTTTTGCTTTTTGTTTTTTGCATTTCAAAGGCTTAAAAACATTTTCACTTGTTATTTGCTTTTATTGTTGCATTTTCATTTTCGTTTGCTATAACTTTTGAAGCTTGTGAGGTTTCTTGCTTTTAGTTTTTGGCTTGATTTTGAGGAGGAGTTGTCATTTGATTTCTTCTTCTTGTTTTTAAGTGTTCTTGGTGTCCTCATTTTAAGAGTTCTTGATTTCGAGAACTAGCTTTTTGGGCAACCAAAGAAGAGTTAAAACTGAAGGACTTTTTGGGAATTTCACTCTGCTTTAAGAGATTTGCATCTTAGGATTTACATGCTTGTAGTGATTTGCATTAAGTGCATTTAATCATTTAGTCAATTTCTTAGTTTTTGTGAGTGTGAGTTTGCTATTTGAAAAGAAAAAATACAATTTTAGCCTTGTAGAACCTGTATAGAGATTGCTCTTCATCGAAAGACAAAGAACTGCATTTGCATGTAGTTAAGTTTTTATTAATTTCTTTTGCGTCAAAACACCATAAGTTTCATCTCCATATCCTTGTGACTTAATATAACAACCCATTAAAATGAGTGATTTAATCTAAAATCAACTAGCAAGTTTTTCTAAGTGTCAATCACCAACTAGCTAGGTTGTAGGGCCTTGGAATAGGTGAGTGGAGAGTTAACTCTCCAAGGCCTCTCAAACAAACATAGAAGTTGATTAATTGAGAAAAATCCAACTCTGTTAGGTGGACCAGGAAAGCTCTCATCCGAGAGTCAAGCACGAGGGGAAGTGAAGGTTGAGAAGAGGGATGCCCCCCCTCCGATTAGCTGAATCTGACCTCAAGACCATTCCGCCCGGCTTCTGATACGGATTGGTGCCCATAGTTTCCACTCCTAGGTTCCACACAGGTGACTGCGGGGGGGAATACCCGTGGTACCTGAGGCAGACATCGCATCACTTTCAGCAGTACTTTTGGGGGGTGCCCTTGTGAAGCTTGGGTGCTTGAGCCAGCAAAGGCTGTCGTTAGGAGGTCGGCGTAACTATTTCTGATACCTTCTCTAGTTGTTCTGGGCCCTAATCATCCCAGACTGCTTTCGGGAGGTCCTATACTTCGCTTTCCTGTATTTTGGTGTCTGGTCCTCATCACCCAGAGTGGAAATACTTGGAGGCTGTTTGATTGACTGTATCTCAGGGATTTTTATTTTTAGTGAGTGCTCTTTGCTCCTAGCTTGCCTAGCTTTTCACTTTTTGAGTCTAATTTAAAATCTATAAAAGTGGCTGATCAAGCGCCTCGACGATCGAGGAGAATCCGGGGATTATCTCCTGAGAGTCCAGAGCCTTCTTCGAGAAGGCGTAGGAGTGATTTAGCAGGTGCTTACCACCCTGTGGCGTCTGACGCAGTGGAGAGAGATCCTCCACAAAGGTCTAAAGGTTTCATAGTTGATTCGGGTGTCGGTTCCGAGAGGAGCGTTCCGCTCAACTCATGAGTTTTATTTCGTCAGGAAGAAGATTTTCAGATTGAAGACGTACCTAAGCCTCTGGCTACAGGTCCATATCCTCTTCCTCCTGACTACCCATTCGTTGTTCAGTACATCGGACCTCAGTCTGAGAGACCAAAAGATCTTCCATATCATTCTTATCTTTTGATGGCCACGACTGGGAATGCGGCTTCTACCGTGAGTACTGCAGGCATTCAGACTCCTGCTTCTGTTGAAGCAGGGGGCACTATTGCTTCATCTTCGATTGCTTCTAGTGTTGCTGTGTTTGGCTCTGGGTTCACCCAAGCACATGCTTCTCATTCTGGTCCCTTCTGTTCAGGGATGCCCTTTAGTGGGAATACCTCTTTTTCCTTTTCCGCTGCTTCAGCTGGATCTACACCCATGTCTAACATGGCTAGTGGATCAGCTTCGTTTCAGGGTTTCCCCTTTGGAACTGGGCACATTCCTAGTTCCAATAATTCTTTAGGGTCGTTTCCTTTTACGTCCCAGACCCCGAGTTTCAACCCTTGGTCTGGGGGACAAAATTCGACTACTTTTACGGGATGGAATCCTGTGTTTACTACAGCGGGGGCAGGGAATCAGTTTTATGCAGGTCATCAAGGGAATGCTTCTTTCCCTTCATCGAGTGCTTATCAGTCCTTTTCTCCTCTGTCTAATGCTTGGAACCCCTATCAGGGGCTTTCCTCTTCATTCAATACTTCAGCGGGGGGAACTGGTCTGGGCTTTGGTAACTCGGCGTGGGGAGGAGGTTCTTCTCCGTTTTCTACGAGTCCTTTTTGGCAACCTGGTGCCTCATCAAATCCAGGCTATTCTTTTCATAATGTTGGGAATCCATCCCATCAAGGATGGAATCCTCAGGCTCCGCCTCGCTTACCTTTTCTGGCAACGTTAAACTTGCCAGATTTGTCGAAGTTGACTAATGACCCGATTCGTTATAGTCCGGGATGGCCTCCGGTCCCGACCAAACTTCCTTCAGAAATTCCAAAGTTTGAAGGTAAGAATGGAGAGGATCCGGCGGATCACATCACCACTTTCCACTTATGGTGTTCTTCTAACTCCCTGATCGATGATTCAATTAGGTTGAGATTATTCCAACGCACCCTAACTGGAAATGTTGCCAAATGGTATATCGAGCTCACTGGGGGCAGTTTCGCTACATTTGGAGAACTAGTTGTCACATTTCTAAACCATTTTCAGTTGCCTGTCAGATATGAGGCTGGGACCAAACTCCTGGCTAATTTTAAGCAGGATGAGGCAACTCACATTTCTGATCACATTCAGGAATGGAGGAGAAGGAAGAGGCTTATCAAAGCTCATATTCCCGGTGAATTCCTTCTCGAGTGGTTTTTGAAATCTCTGCAGTCAGATATTTCAAAAGATGTATCCCTATCTGGGGTATTTTCTGAGGAGCAGGCCATTTTTAGGGCCCACCAGCTAGAACTGATCTATTCTCAGTCTGGGGTACTTTATAAGTATTTACCTAATGCTTTTTGTTGAGTCCCAAATTTGCCTC
This sequence comes from Pinus albicaulis, assembly GCA_034641835.2. Classification (NCBI taxonomy): domain Eukaryota; kingdom Viridiplantae; phylum Streptophyta; class Pinopsida; order Pinales; family Pinaceae; genus Pinus; species Pinus albicaulis. The sequence goes on from CM076578.1 coordinate 1,949,781,390, forward strand.
TTTTCCATACACTTGTCCATATCTTTTTCACTCACCTAAACCTCCAAAATTGTCAATATCATGTGCAAAAGGGTATCTAACATGGTTTTTAATTATGTTTGTGTGTTTTCTATTTGATTTAGATTTTGTTCATACAGCTGCGGAAACTTGTCACTTTCCGCAGCTGCTGCAACTTTCCGTAGCTATTTTGTGGAAATCTATGCTACAGGTGTCTACGAAGGAAACGAGCCACATGGGCAGGCTAGGAATGACGAGGACATGGTTCGTGTCCTATTGGTTCAAGTAAATTCGTCAAAGAAAGTCGCGGTCAAAGCCATCCACGTGGAAGTCAACTATGGAGTTCTATGTCGGCTGGACTCTGTTTCGTGGCATATAAACATCCATACGGCCGTTTCCAAGCTTGCGGAGGTTAATTGACATCTGTGCAAAGTTCTGGAGTTGAATTCAAGCGCCCACCTTCCATAGATCCGTTTTCCAACATGGCCATACTCCTATATCCGTGGCCTTAGTGGTCTACGTGCTGGCTGCTATCATAAACTTCAAGAGACAGTTACATTTTATTGTTTTATAAAGAGCGTTTGCATACGCACGTAGAGTTAGTTGTTGAGTTGTTAATTGATAGTTGCTGTGCGTACTCTGTTATGTTAGCTTTGTATTGATTACGCTGCCTTGAGCCGTAATACTACCAGTCTGTAATGAACTTCTTTTTAATGTGAGAAAACTCTGTTTTATAACTTAATTCGTGTTTGAGGATCATACCAGAGCTGTGTAGAGGGCCCCTGCTCAGCCGAGGTTCTGTGTATTAATGTATATATATTTCATTTCATTTCTTTAAAAAGTCATTGTATCATAATCCATTACATGTTCATATTTCATAGTTGTTTCATTTATGTTCATACATTTCTATAATTTCCATTGCATTCTTGTCTTTCATGTTTTTATGATTGTTAAATCACTGATCAGTTTTCTTGTGCAGGTTTTAGGTAGACAGCCCGGGGCATTTTCATAGTATTTTGGCTAATGATATGAGACTAACATTATTCTACTGCTAGTTTATTTTTCATAGCATTTTTTTAACTTCAGTCTTGCTTTGTACATTTCAGTTTTGTTTATCTGATTCAGTAGATTAATTTAAATATATTAAGCTGCTCATAGTGTCTTCAGTTACCTCCGAAAGCCACAGCTGAACTGATGGTGAGGGGCTGCATGATGAAATGTGTAGTTTAGTATTAGTTTCTTTTCTGCAAAATTAGATATATTAAGCTGCTCATAGCGTCTTTAGTTACCTCTGAAAGCCACAGCTGGACTGATGGTGAGGGGCTGCATGATGAAATGTGTAGTTTAGTATTAGTTTCTTTTCTGCAAATTTAGATATATTAAATCCTGTATGACATCTTCAGTTACCTCCAAAAGCCACAGCTGGACTGATGGCGAGGGATTGAATCATGTGTGTATGGTTTAGTATTAGTTTACTTTCTGTGAATTAAATATCAGTTACACAAGTTGTTTATGATTACTTCCGCAAGTCATAGCTGGTCTAATGATGAAGGGTCAGAAAATGAATTGATGTAACCTGATTTAGATTTATTTCATTGAAATTTTGAATTTCCATAAGCGTAGTTTCTTTTATGTTCAGTTGGCAGCAAGAATAGTTTAGTTTTCATGTTCACTAGTTTCTTGTTTTGATTCATTAGATTAGCAGCACCTTTTCATTTCAGCAGTACACTTTTACTTTCTTTTAAGTTTTGTCATTGCAATTTCAATTTGCTTTTAAAGTTTCAAGATTGGTAAATCATTATAGGGGATATCACTTCCTTGAACAAATATAACCAAGCTTGTTTTTCACTTTAGAATTTTCATTTCACCTTAGAAAGACCAAAAACGACAAAAATTTAGGAAAGAGGTTATCTTGCACATATAGCGCGCCGCACTTCATCAGCTTACGATTCCCGGATTGACAATTAAATGCAGCAATTTAGGACACACTAAATTGGCCAAACATTTTGGCGCCGTTGCCGGGGAAGTGTAACTAGGTAGCCAATTTCTTAAAAAAAAAATATAAAATCATAAAAGAAGGGAAAACTTGATAACTTCTTGAAGTATGCTCTCCTCTTGCACTTAGTGTGATCTGGAGGATCAGAAAAGAGAATTATTGGTTTAGTAATTTCTTAAGTATGCTCTCTTCTTGCACCTAGTGTGATCTGGAAGATCAGAAAGAGAATTATTAGCCCAACTTTTTAAAAAAAAAATAAAAAATGACATGCATAGAGCAAGAGATTCAAGGGGAAGGTTTATAGCTAAAGCCAAGAGTTCGATTTTCATAACTCCATATTCTTCAAGGCATAGACCAGATTCACCATCATCTACCCCTAGCCTTAAGATTTTTGGAAGTCAAGGAACAGCTGAATTAGAGGATTCTCCTATATCACCTACTAAAACCCACTTAGAAAACAAAGAAACTTTCTCTCATCCTTCCTTGGTAGAAGAACTAGAGGACTATAAGGAATCTAAAGAAACTATCATGGCAGAGGAAGTAATAAATAGAGGTGGAGGTAGAGGAGGAGGAGATAATGAAGATAACAATGGTGAAGGAAATAACGGTAGAAATAGGGACAATTTGCTTGGATTCCCTATAGTTGATGAGGAAACTCATGCAACAATGAAAAATATTTCACCATCTGTTCTCCCTAACTTTTATGGATTACGAAGTGAGGATCCTGAAACATTTCCGTTTGAGTTTGAAGTAGTGTGCCGAACTTATGACTATATGGAAGATTCTCAAAAACTCAAACTATTTCCTTCAACTTTGAAGGGATCTGCTTTGAAATGGTTCATGGGATTAGCCACTCAATCTATCAAGACATGGAATGATATGAAACAAACATTTTTGGATAGATACTTGGATTATTGTATGCCCACCAATCACAAGGATGAGGTATTCAAAATGATGCAAAAAGAAGATGAAAATTTGGAAGACTTAATCGAAAGATTTCAATATAACTTGAAAATAGCAAAGATGAGCAACTTAGATAACGAAACCTTGAAAGCCCTCCTATTAAAAGCCATTAGAGATGAATGGATAGACATTTTAAACATGATGGGAAAAGGAGACATTTCTCAACTTCCATTTCATGATATAACAGAATTATGTATCCATCTCTCAAGGGGAAAATCTAAAACTGGAAAAGGGCCTAGGGATTCTTCTCTTATTAGGGCTAACAAATCTGCAACTGGATCAGTAAGTAGGGCAGAGATTGGTAATATGCTTGATGAGTTTAAAACTGATATCTTAGGGAGTCTTAGTGAACAACTAGATACCCTTAAAATCCAAAACAAGCAGAAAGTAGAAACAGATGCTTTAGCCATCTTTTGTCCGAAATGTAGAAAGAAACATGCTTTAAGGGAATGTCCATTGGATGCAAAAGTTGTAGAAACATGTATGATTTGCTCAGAAAATCATGAGATCAAGGATTTTCCTTCAATCCCTGGACTCAAAGCTGTTTTTCAAGAAGATCCAAATTCAATAGAATCTCTCTGTTTTGTCACAAGGAGACCTTGGCAGGGACAACAATCTCAAGGGTTTAATAACCCTATGAATTTTCAAACCCCACCAAATTGGACTCCTTGGCAACAACCTTGGCCCCAACATCAAAATTCATATCAGCCATGGGTACAAGGGATGCAAAATCCTTATGGGAGATTTGCTCAATTTTATCAATATCCTCCATCTTTTCAAAATCAACAAGCTCCACAACTTCCAAACCCAAATCCACAACTTTCACTGCCATTTCCACAACAACAACCTTCTCAACAAAATACAAATCCTCAACTCATGCTCCCATACCAACAGAAGACAAATCAACTTCCAGCTCAGCCATTGCCAAATCCTAACAATAAGAATCCTCAAACTACTTATATGGTAGAAGAACAACAATTTCCTACCTATATGATTGTTCCTCTCAACGATGTACAACTCAGATCTGGTAGAGTTTTAGAAAAACCTTCTATAGACATTCAAGAGCAAGATACCTCTGAGGAGGACTCTCTTCAAGTCAATAAGGGTTCTGAGGAAGAATCTCTTCAAAATTCAAAAATTCAAAAATTCAAAAAGAAAAAGAAAAGCTAACATCCACAACTCCTATAGTTGAGCAACCTGTATCTTCATCTACACCTCCTTTTCCGGAAAGACTACAAATTGATAAGGGGGTGGAAAAACAAATCTTGTTGCCTAACTATGACTTTCTAGATGTATTGAAGAATGTTTGTATCAAGATTCCATTGCTACAAGCCATTCGAGAAATTCCTATTCTAGCAAAAACCATAAAGGAGTTGAGTTTCAAAAGACCAGGAAGAAAGCTAAAGGACACAAGAAGAATCTACCTGGTAGGAAAGATTGCAGACATTATGATGGGAAAAATTACCATGTAGAAGTATGTAGATCCAGGAAGTCCAATTGTCAAGACACATATAAATGGGATAGAAATTCCAAACACATTGATTGACTTAGGGGCCGCTATCAACATTATGAGTAGACAGACTATGGAACAGTTAAAACTTCCTAACCTTCTTTTTACACCTACTTTATTGCAACTTGCAGATCGATCGGTTATTAAACCAGATGGTGTATTAGAAGATATTTCGGTCTCCTTAGATTCTTGGGAATATCCAGTAGACTTTATGATTTTGACTCCCAAAAGCAATCTAGGAGGACATCCAATTATCTTAGGAAGACCTTGGCTGGCCACAACTGATGCTTTTATTAGTTGTAGATCTGGAGACATGTACATTTCTAATGGTAATTCGACAAAGAAATTCAATTTGTATCCTCCCGCAAGAGCAATTACAGAAATAGGAGACAATGAATGGGCCGATGATGAGAACACTATACAACCTGTCTTTACCATTTCTGAGATTAGTGAGGATAGTCAAATTCTGAACACATTAGAAAATTTTGAGATAACTTCAGAATATGACCCCACACAATTTCAATTGGAATCTGACATAGAATATTTATCATCAAGACAAATGTCTCTCTACTCTATGGAAGAGTTTGGTAATTCTGCTATTGAGATTTTTCCAGAAAAGACATTGAATATCAACAAACATCTGGAGAAGTCACAACAAGAAGAACTAACCAGAATCTTGCAAAAACATTCTACTGCATTTGCATGGGAGTATACTGACATGAAGGGTATTGATCCTAAGACTTGCATCCATCATATCTATATTGAGGAAAACAGTAGACCAATCAGACAACCTCAAAGAAGGATGGATCCAAATCTTAGGGAGATAGTGAAAGAAGAGCTCCAAAAACTTCTCAATGTAAACTTCATTTATCCAATTTCAGATAGCCGATGGGTTTCTCCTTTGGTTATAATACCTAAAAAGAATGGTAAATGGAGGGTATGCATTGATTACAGGGAATTGAACAAAGAAAATTTGAAGGATCACTTTCCTTTGCCTTTTATCGATCAGGTATTAGATACATTAGCAGGTAAAAAGTAATTTTCATTTTTGGATGGTTTTAGTGGTTATAATCAAATTCAGGTAGCACCTGAAGATCAAGATAAGACCACATTTACTTGTCCATGGGGAAATTTTGCCTACCGAGTGCTTCCTTTTGGGTTATGTAATGCACCAGCAACATTCCAAAGAGCAAGACTAGGAATTTTTTCTGATCTAATCCATGATTGTGTAGAGGTTTATATGGATGATTTTACAGTTTATGGTAATTCATTTGAAGAGGCATTAGAAAATTTGGAAAAAGTTCTCATAATATGTAAAGAAACAAACCTTTCATTAAGCCATGAAAAATTCTTTATGATGTTTACTGAAGGGATTGTTTTAGGACATCATATTTCAGGAGATGGAATTAAGGTTGATAGATCAAAAGTTGAAGTCATCTCCAAGTTGCCTATTCCAAATTGTCAAAGAGATGTTAGAAGTTTTCTAGGATTTATTGGTTATTATAGAAGATTTATAGAAAACTTCACTAAAATAGCATCTCCACTCTTCAAGTTGCTTACAAAAGACTGTGAATTTAAATGGGATCCTGATTGTCAATCCGCTTTTGAAACTTTGAAAACAAGAATATCTCAAGCACCTATCTTGAGAGGACCAAATTGGAAACTTCCTTTCCATATTTCTACAGATGCTTCAGATACAGCTCTTGGAGCTGTGTTGGGTCAAAAAGATTTAATTCCTTATGCCATTTATTACACCATTAAAAATTTGACTCCCACAGAGTTGAACTATACTGTGACTGAAAAAGAGTTCTTAGCTGTTGTTCATGCAATTAATAAGTTTAGACATTACATAACAGGCTATGAAACTTTTATTCATACTGACCATTCTGCAATTAGATATTTAATGAAAAAACCCGTTACTAATGGCAGAGTGACAAGATGGCTTTTACTTTTGCAAGAATTCAATATTACTGTGTTGGATAGACCAGGAAAACAGAATACAGTAGCTGATTTCTTGTCTAGGATTCAGAATACTAAAGAAGATTCTCCTGTAGAAGATAAGTTTCCCGATGAATATTTGTTTGCAGTAACTATTAAGACCCCTTGGTATGCAGATATTGCTAACTATTTGGTTACAGGGAAACTACCTTCACATTTATTTCCAAGAGAAAAACGAAAAATTATTCAGGAGAGTTCAAGATATTCATGGATTTCTAACGAATTGTTTAAAACAGTGCCAGATCTTGTGATCAGAAGATGTGTCAGGGAAGATGAAATGCCTGATATTCTTAAGGCATGTCATGATGAACCATGCGGCGGACACTTTGCGGACAAAAGGACGGCCTATAAAATCCTTTCCTTGGGATATTATTGGCCTTCTCTCTTCAAAGATGCAAAACGATATGTCAAAAGGTGTGATAGCTGCCAAAGAGTAGGGAAACCTACCCTTTCAAATGAAATGCCACTAAAAACACAGGTACACATTGAACCCTTTGAAAAATGGGCTTTAGATTTCATTGGACCGATTAATCCACCATCGAAGCAAAAGAAGTATATATTGGTTTGCACTGATTATGTTACTAAATGGGTAGAAGCTAAAGCATTAGTATCTGCTACTGAAAATTCAGTTTTTCATTTTCTTTATGAGGATATTTTTACTCGCTTTGGTGTTCCAAGAGAAATTGTAACAGATCAGGGGAGCCAATTCACATCAAATTTGGTGGAGAAGTTGATGGAAGAATACAAAATCAAGCACAGAAGATCTACTCCTTACCATCCACAAGAAAATGGTCAAGTCGAGTCCACAAACAAAGTTCTTGAAAGTATCATCACCAAAACTGTTCATCTACATAGAAGAGATTGGGCAGAAAGGCTTCCAGAAGCCTTGTGGGCCTACATAACTACATGGAGGAATACAACAGGACATTCTCCCTATGAACTTGTTTATGGGAAAGAAGTCTTGTTCCCCATTGAGTTCCAAGTCAAGACCTTCAAGATAGCAGTTCAGTTGGGAATGGACTTATCATAAGCTCAAAAGCATAGAATGGAGCAGTTGAATGAGCTAGATGAGATCAGACAAGAAGCAATTCTAAGAACCGATCTAGTTCAATATCAAAGAACTAAGTGGCATGACAAATATATCAAAGAGAAGAAGTTTCAAGAAGGAGATTGGGCATTGTTATTTGACTCCAAGTTTAAATATTTTCAAGGGAAATTTCAGACTCATTGGCTTGGGCCATATGAGATTGACAAGATCTTTAACAATGGAGCTGTAAGAATCAAGACCATAGATGAGTTTCAAACTCCTCTTATAGTGAATGGCCATAGATTGAAAGTTTATCATAAGCCACTCTCTAAAGAGGATTTTGTCAAGTTGTTTCAAGAAAGTTCTGCAATCAGGCTGGTACAGAAGAATCCTTCTTCTCTACCAAGCTAGTTTTTGTTTTTCAAGTTTAAAAAAAAAAAAAGGAAAAAAAAAAAAAAAAAAAAAGAGAAGAAAAAAAATGGTATAAGCCTGAAAACCAATCATCGATTGGCAGTCTTATACAGAAAATATGGGGTGAAAATCAGGGACACCTGACACTCTATATTTTCCAAAAATTTTTTTTTTGTCTTTTATTTCATTTTATCTCACCACCCACTCCATTTCATTTCACTTCATTTCATTTCATTTCATTTCATTTCATTTCATTTCACTTCATTCCACTTCATCTCATCCATTCCATCAATAAAAATCTTTTTATGACCATTTCCACTTGGTCATTTGTCATTTGTTCATTTCTATTTCAGCCAAGTAATAGCTGTGTCAGTTTCCGCAGCTGACATCTGTTTCCGCAGCTGACTCCAGTTTCCGCAGCCAGGAGCAGATTCCGCAGCTACTACTACTCTGTTTTCAAAAGGAATGTACAGTTAGTTGTTATTTTCATAAATTATGAAATAAATGCAGGAGAAAAGATCAATGGAACATTCAAGACACTAATGAAGATCAATCAGTTGAAGACCAAGGGCAAAAGCAAGGATTCCAAAGGTATGAATAAAGTTTATTTCAAATAGTATCGAAAAACACATTTTTATATAATTTTAAACTATGAGCTCTACCCATAACGCACAATGATTATATTGACAGTCCCGTAACCTTCCACGATCTATATGTTATCCTCTTGCATTTATTCACAAACGGTTTCATTATTGAAATTCCAACTCTCACTCATGTTCAAATATCCCACCGTAGATAATGATACGTATTTGAGTTGACAAAGGACTCTTACAAGCCGCATAACCTCATAATCATTGATTGAAACGTGTTTATATTTATTACACAGCCACCAAAATTCAAAATGCGGCCGAATGCATTATACTTTGTTAACCTCTTTGTCGTGTCTCTGTCGTGGTTACAAAACCCCACGCTACTCATTCTCACTCCCTGTTTCACTCCATTCCGTTCCTTTTGCTCACTCTCATTCCCGTATATCCACCCACAGTCTTATTCCATTCTGTTTATGGTGCTCATTTCCGTTTTGTGATAACATCCCCACAGCATTGTGCTCGATTCTGTGTATTCCATCGTTCTATTTCCACTTAAACCCTCACAGAGGCAAGCCTGTGAAGCACAGAGGAGTCAAATGGGAAAATTATTAAGGGCAGAGCCGGAAGGACCGAAGTTTATAGATGGATTTCCACAAGCAAAAGAGATGTTGAGAAAAGCTAAATGGCTGCGTTTTATTCAGAAATTCAGGGGTTACCACAGAGAAGTTACCAAAGCGTTTGCAAGATCATTTGATGGCTCGGAAGCAGAAGTGGGAGACCTCAAGTTTTTGGTTAATGAAGCATCAATAGCAGCAACCACAGAGCTTCTTCAGGAAGGAGAACGTTGGTTCAAAAATAAAAGTATCAGTGATGAGGCATGGAGAACAATCCTCCGAAATCAAGGTATGGATATCACTGTTTTCACAAGAGGAATCCCTGTGCATGCAATAAAAGATGAATGGGCCACTTTACTACTCATTGTTCAGAAATTTATTACATGTGAAGGCCGCTTTGGCTCTATGTACATGTATCATACTAGGCTATTGATGAATTTTCTTGAAAACCAAACTCTCAATCTTCCTTATTTCTTATTCAATAGCTTGAAGAAAATGGCTGTGACTGTGCAAAAACACCTAGGAGATGTAGAGCCTCATTTATATCACCATGGGCTTATAAAAATTCTGATTGAAAAGGAGCTGAAGGAAAGAGAAGATACATGGGAACAATTCCTAGTTAGAAACTTCTTTGAAGAACCTCAGGAAATTCCTGAAGGTAATCCAATTAGAAGGAGTAGAAGAAAGAAAATGAATGTTGAAACCCAAGTTGCTCCTACACAGGTGTTATAGCATCATTTCTCACCTTGACATGATTCATGATTGCTACATGGCTTTATGGGCACCCATTCCTACAGACTTGGACAAATTCACTTAAAAACAGTGGAAAATCCTTCATACGCGACTATGCCCGTGTTTTTCCGCGTGTATACGCTAGTACAGCTAGACTTTTCCGCGTATGCCATTTTAATGGTTAAAAAATATATAAAAAATCCCTAATTTCGCGCTGGGTTGATAGTTACTCAGGTAGTTCAACTACCCCAGCCCGTGGCCAACTGTTCCCAACTGTTGAAACTACTTGGAGGGACTATAAAAGGACCTCATATGTATGGCCTAAGGGAGAGAGAGAATTATTATTATTATACTCTGTTGGTTCCCTATCCAAGTCTGATTCCCCGTGCCTCCTGCACTTTCCCAGTTCATTTCAGGAAACCCTCGTTTCCTTGAGATACACATCCCTTTATATGTTATCTCGTATGCACTCATTTGGAAGGAGTCTTAGCGAGGCAAGGGCTGGACGGATCCGGACGACGGTCTGCGAAGGCCTTGGAAGGATCAGGTGATCTCTCCACTTACTTTTGTACGTACTATTTTTGTAATACAGAAGTATCATGCTGTTCCCGAAGTAAACGTGTTAGTGTATGCTTTAATGTATGAAGAATATTTGTTATACAAGCATTTATGATGATTTATTTAATGTTTTATATGAATCTCGCTAACATATAGAGTAGAAATATACTGTACAACTTGTCCTTTGTGCTGGTTTCTTCTTGTATTTCAGGTGAAAGAGGAAGGACGGTTGTAGGGAGTTTGAACTCCACGTGGATCTACTTCAAACGTAGGACCAACGGGTAAACCTCTCGTTCTGCTCTATTTCGTTTTCATGACTGTGCATGATCGTGTGAGTCTCTGTTAAATAGTACGCCCCTGCTCCGTGGAGGTTGAATCCCAACCAACCTCTAGGGTGTTAAATCCCCGAAACAGAACTGGCGACTCCGCTGGGGATCACATTTTTGTGATTCTCCTGTTGGGTTGTTTCAGCCGTTTGGTAGGTTGCCAACAGTTTCTTCTGTCTTTTACAGTCCAGTTTGCTTTCTTGCAGTCAGTCTGAAGTCTTGATATCTTTCCCAGGCTTGTACTTTTTGTTTTTCATTATCTTTCTTTGTATACGCTTTTTTGTTTGCACACAGTCGCGTATACCCGCAAGTTTGTGTAGAAGGAACCGCGTGTGATACGCGGCTTTTTCCTCTCAACATTCACGCGTATACACGCCTGTTTCATAGCTGCAAGGTCGCGTATACCTAGGCCGAATTTGAAATTTCAAGATTCTGGTGTTTTTGGTCTTTTCTGGCTGTGGAAGCCTGTGTTTGCAGAGTCTTTGTACTTACTGGAGTGTGACAGAAGTGGTTTTAAGTCTTGGTTCTCTTTCGTTTGCCCGAAAACTGACCTTTTTGGCGAAGTGTTCTTGTTGGTGCTAGCACTCCTGGATTGAGTTCCAAGATCGCTTTCTGAGCGTTCTTGGCTGTTCTGCTTTATCAGAACAGAGAGCTTTTGCTCATTAACTCGCTCCTGTTTTTGTGTTGTGCTTTGCATTGCGTTCTTTGCTTTGTTTTCGATTGGTTTTCTTGAGTTTCGTAAGCTAGGGTTTTGTTGCATTTTTCGAAGATCTTTTCTTGTTTCTTTGGAGTTTTGTGTTGCAACAAATTTGCACTATTTCTCTTGGCTGTTTGATTGAGTTTTTAGTTTTCCATTGCCCTTATTGATCTTGCTATCATTAGTTTTATAAGGTTTGGGGGCATAGTTGGAGTTTATGCTTCAAATTCGGTCTCATTTTGGCTTGGATTGAGATAGTTGTTCTTGGTTTTCTTGAAGCTCTTGTTTTATAAAACTGAAAAGCCCAAAAACATTTGTTTTGCTTTTTGTTTTTGCATATCAAAAACTCAAAAAAAATTGTTTCTTGTTTTTGTTTTTGTTGTTGCCTTTTTCATTTTCGTTTGGCTTCATTTTTTGGGACTTTAGTGAATTTTCTTGCTTCTAGTTTCCCGCTTGATTATGAAGGGAGGTTGTCTTTTGATTTCTTCTTTTTCTTGTTGAGTATTTTGGTGTCTTATATTAAGAGTTCTTGTTTGCAAGAATTAGCTTTCTGGATATCAAAAGATTAGTTGAAACTGAAGGAGCCTATTGGGAAATTTCACCTTGTTTCAAGGGACTTTCTGCATCTTAGAATTTACATGCTAGTGGTCATTTGCATTAGGTGCATTGAATCATTTAGTTAGCTTCTTAATTTTTGTGCGTGTGAGTTTGTAATTCGAAAAGAAAAATACATTTTTAGCCTCGTAGAATTTACATAGAAATTGCTCTTCATCGAAAGACTAAGAACTGCATGTGCATGTAGTCAGGTTTTATTAATTTCTTTTGCGTCAGAACATCATTGGTTTCAACTCCATATCCTTGTGACTTAATACAACAGCCCTTAAAATAAGCGATTAAATCTAAAATCAACTAGCAAGTTTTATTTAGTGTCAATCACCAACTAGCTAGGGTGTAGGGCCTTGGAATAGGAGAGAGGAGAGTTAACTCTCCAAGGCCGCTCAAACAGACATAGAAGTTTACTAATTGAGCGAAATCCAACTCCGTGAAGTGGACTGGGAAAGCTCTCATCCGAGAGTCAAGCGCGAGGGGAAGTGAAGGTTAAGAAGAGGGATACCCCCCCTCCGATTAGCTGAATCTAACCTCAAGACCGTTCCGCCCAGCTTCCGATATGGATTGGTGTCCATAGTTGATGTTCCTAGGTTCCACATAGGTGACTGCGGGGGGGAATACCCGTGGTACCTGAGGCAGACGTCGCATCACTTTCAGCAGTACTTCTGGGGGGTGCCCTTGCGAAGCTTGGGTGCTTGAGCCGGCAAAGGTTGTCGTTAGGAGGTCGGCGTAACTTTTTCTGATACCTTCGCTAGTTGTTCTGGGCCCTAATCATCCCAGACTGCTTTCGGAAGGCCCTATACTTCGCTTTCCTGTATTTTGGTGTCCGGTCCTCATCACCCGGAGCGGAAATACTTGGAGGCTGTTTGCTTGCTGTTTCTTAGGGTTTTGATTTTAGTGAGTGCTCTTTGCTCCTAGCTTGCCTAGATTTTCACTTTTCTTGAGTCTAATATAATAAATTTGTAAAAGTGGCTGATCAAGCGCCTCGACGTTCGAGGAGAGTCCGGGGGTTATCTCCCGAGAGTGCAGAGCCTTCTTCGAGAAGGCGTAGGAGCGATCTAGCGGGTGGTTTTCACCCTGTAGAGTCTGACGCTGTGGAGAGAGATCCTCCACTAAGGTCTGAAGGTTTCATTGCTGATTCCGGTGTCGGTTCCGAGAGGAGCGTTTCGCTCACCTCGAGGGTATTGTTTCCTCAGGAGGAAGATTTTCAGATAGAAGATATACCTGAGCCTGCAGCTACAGGTCCATCTCCTCTTCCTCTTGATCATCCGTTTGTTATAGAGTACATCAGACCGGAGTCTGAGAGACCGCCGGATCTTCCTTATCTTTCTTATCTTTCGATGGCCACGACTGGGAACGCGGCTTCTACCGTGAGTGCTGCGGGCATTCAGACCCCTGCTTCTGTCGAGGCAGGGGGCACTCTTGCTCTATCTTCGAGTGCTTCTAGCACCGCTATGTTTGGCTCTGGGTTCACCCAAGCATATGCTTCTCAATCTGGTCCCTTTGTTTCAGGGATGTCCATTGCTGGAAATCCCTCTTTTTCCTTTACCGCCGGTGCAGCTGGATCTACTCCCATGTCCAACATGGCTAGTGGATCAGCTTCTTTTCAGGTTTTCCCCTTTGGGACTGGGCATATTCCTAGTCCTAATCCTTCTTTAGGGTCATTTCCTTTTACGTCCCAGACCCAAAGTTTTAATCCTTGGGCTCAGGGGCCAAGTTCGGCTTCTTTTACAGGATGGAATCCTATGTTTGCAATGTCGGGGGCAGGGAATCAGTTCATCGCGAGTCATCCAGGGAATGCTTCTTTCCCTGCATCGAGTGCTTATCAGTCTTTTTCTCCTCTATCTAATGCATGGAACCCCTACCAGGGGCTTACATCTTCAGTCAATACTTCAGCGGGGGGAACTAGTCGGGGTCTTGGTAGCTCGGCGTGGGGAGGAGGTTCTTCTCCGTTTTCTACGGGTCCTTTCTGGCAGCCTGGTGCCTCATCAAATCCAGGCTATTCTTTTCAGAATGTGGGAAATCCATCCCATCAAGGATGGAATTCTCAGGCTCCGCCGCGATTACCATTTCTGGCAACGTTAAACTTGCCAGACTTGGCAAAGTTAACTAATGACCCGATTCAGTATAGTCCGGGTTGGCCTCCGGTTCCAACCAAACTTCCTTTAGACATTCCTAAGTTTGAAGGTAAGAATGGTGAAGATCCGGCAGACCATGTCACCACATTCCACTTATGGTGTTCATCCAACTCTCTGATCGACGATTCGATTAGATTGAGATTATTTCAGCGCACCTTAACTGGAAATGCCGCGAAGTGGTATATAGAGCTTACTGGGGGCAGTTTCGCCACATTTGGAGAACTGGCTGTCACTTTTCTTAACCATTTTCAGTTGCCCGTCAGATATGAGGCTGGGACCGAACTCCTGGCTAATTTTAAACAGGATGAGGCAACTCACATTTCTGATCATATTCAGGAATGGAGGAGAAGGAAGAGGCTTATCAAAGCCCATATTCCAGGTGAGTTCCTTCTCGAGTGGTTTTTGAAATCGCTTCAGTCCGATATTTCAAAGGATGTATCCATGTCAGGGGTATATTCCGAGGAGCAGGCCATCTTTAGGGCCCAGCAGTTAGAGTTGATCTATTCTCAGTCTGGCATGCTTTACAAGTATTTGCCTAATGCTCCTTGCTCCAAATTGGATCTATCGAAACCTAAACCTGGTCCGCATGGTGACGGACTTGTCGGATCGGTCAGTAGTAGTGCAGCCAGCCTGCTTTCTCAATTGCAGCAGTTGTCTTTACAATCTGCTTCTTCTGGTCAGGCTGTGCCTGCTGATTCTTCACCTTCCCAGTCTTTGTCCATTAATGCTGTCCAATCTTCTGAACCCAAAGTAAATCAACAGTCCGATGGGAAGAAGAAGGGATGTAATAACAAGAAGAAGGGCAATAATGGGAAGGGCAATGCTAATAAGACCAACGAGCGTGTTGGTGAAGGGCAAAAGGAGAAAAAGAAAGTTAAGTTTCCGTGCAAGCTTTGTGCTGGAGACCATATCACGCATCTTTGCCCGAAAATTCAGGATGCTCAGCGCCTGTTATCTCAGCAGGGTTCTTCTAGTTCCCAGGCTGTGCTAACAAACCCTTTTCCCCAAGGGCAGCAATTAATTGCTGGCGCGAATCAAAATCCTGGGGCTTCCTCTGGAGGTCCTCAAGAAGGGGAAATTCCATCGAATATCTTTATGATGAGTGCTCACGTGGATGTCGCTACAAGATCCCGTGATTATGGCGGAGAGGAATCTTCGAAAGCTAAGGAAGTTTTTGATGCTACTGAGCCGCTTCATATCACGAAGCCAACTGTCGAGTCTATGCCTCGGATACCGAAGGCATCCTCTAAGCGGTCAACGATTAATCCGAACATGAGGGCTGCCCAGAACTACTCGATTGTAGAAGAGCTGGCGCAGAGTCCTTGTGCTATGTCAGCTTTAGAGGTACTCCAGTCTTGTCCGGCTCAGCGCAGTGCTTTGCTCACTGCCATTGGAGCTATAGATCCGAAAAATTCTCTTCTCATTACCTTTGATATGAAGAATTTTAAGAAGAGACTTCCTCATCATATGGCCTTCCATATTAAATCATCGTACCGAAAGACTAATATCTTTCGCACGGTCGTTGATGAGGGTGCTTCTACTTGCGTGATGTCTCTCGCATGTTGGAAGACACTAGGATCTCCCAAAGCTGTTCCATCTAGCACTATTCTTACTGCATTCGATGGCCATTCTCATAGGCCCCATGGTATTGTCCCGGCTTTGCCCATCTGTGTTGGGGGCAAAACCGTTAACATAGAGGTTGAGGTAGTAGATGCAACCTTGGACTACAACCTTCTGTTGGGGAGAAACTGGATATATGATATGGATGCCATTGCATCTTCACTATTTCGGATAGTATGTTTCCCCCACGAAGGGAGGATAGTTACGGTGGATCAACTGGACTGTCCTCCTGTAGACCTGGATGCGCCTCCTGACTCATCCGTCCCTAAGTTGGACAATACTAAGGCACCTATCGAGAATCTGGGAGTTGGAATGTATTCTTCCCTGATGGGATCTTTTGATCTTCCTCCTCCTAAGGTGTCTATCAATGCTATTTCATCCTCCAAGGCTCCCCTTCGAAGAGAGTTCTTTCGAACTCATTATTTTTCGGATCCTTGGACCTTACCTTCCCCAACCGCCACTTTGGAGGAAGGGAAAGTGGGTGGAATGGCATTCCCAATTTCTGCAGCTGAGATTGCATATCAGTCTGTTGTTGACACTACAGAGTCTGATCCAGCTCCTCTTTCGCCGGAAGAGTTGGATGGTGATGTGGCTCCGGCTTGGACGCTTACTTCTTCTTCTGCCCAGGATTGTCTAGATACCACTCTTCCATCCGAAGAGGCCATCCTGGAAGCAATGACAGGTATAGAGAGACCGTGGGATGACTTGCATCATCGGTCTTACTTCCTACCTGACTTGAGCGAAGTCGAAGCTAGTTTTCCAAGTCCTCAGTCTCCTGGACCTGTTCACCCAGTCTTGAGCCCCTTAGCACCAGCACAGGTTTATGCTGAAGGGAACATGGCCGTGATCTCTCCGACTATCCCGGTGAACATCTCCAGGAATCCCAACATTATTGAGAACGTTTTCATTGGAGCTGAATGTTCCCGTGAAGAAGTTCAAATCTATACCGAGCTCTTCAAAGAGTATAGGGATGTTTTTTCTTGGTCTTATGAGGAAATGCCTGGCATAGATCCATCTATTGTCCAGCATGAGATCAAGACGTATGAAAACGCTAAGCCGGTCAGGCAAAAACTTCGTCCGGTTAATCCTAGGAAGGCAACAGCTATCAAAGCTGAAGTTGAAAAGCTGCTTAAGGCGGGATTCATTTTCCCAGTTCCTCTGACTGAATGGGTTTCAAACCCCGTTCCCGTTGATAAAAAGCAAGGAACAATTCGAGTGTGCATCGATTTCAGAGACCTGAATAAGGCGTGTCCTAAAGATAATTACCCCACACCCTTCATTGATCATATTATTGATGAGTGTGCCGGTAACGAAATTTTTTCCTTCATGGACGGTTTTTCTGGTTACAATCAAATTACTATCCGTCCAGAAGATCAACATAAGACCGCATTTATTTGTCCCCGGGGTACGTTTGCATATAAGAAAATGCCTTTTGGTCTGAAAAATGCTGGAGCCACTTTTCAGCGGGCCATGTCCTACGCCTTCCACGACATCAAGAAAATTATCGAGGCATACTTAGATGATCTAGCTGCTCATTCTCGAAAGAGGATGGATCATCCAAGACACCTCCGGCAAATATTTGAGAGATGTCGTTTTTATAAAATTCGTTTGAATCCGAACAAGTGCGTTTTCGCGGTAACATCCGGTCGGCTGTTGGGATTTATCGTGTCTAATGAAGGGATAAGGGTAGATCCCTTCAAGGTTGAGGCACTACTTCGGTTGCCTCCCCCGTCTTCAATCCGTCAACTTCAAAGTCTCCAAGGGAAGTCTAACTTTCTTCGGAGGTTTATCGTTAACTATGCCGAGATTACAAAGGGATATATGAGACTGTTGAAGAAAGGAGTCCCTTTTCTTTGGGACGACTATGCTCAACGCTCATTCGATGCCTTGAAAAAGGCATTGACCTCTGCTCCTTTACTGAGTCCACCCGATTATAGCAGAGATTTTCGTTTGTATCTGGCTACAGCAGAATCTACCATTGGTATGGTTCTGGTTCAGGAGGATGATGCTCTGGCTGAGCATGTTATTTACTACCTTAGTCGAGGACTGGTAGGACCTGAACTACGATACACCCCGATAGAAAAATTAGCCTTAGCAGCAGTTCATGCTGTGCAGCGACTCCGGCATTATATTATTCTTCGCAAAAATTATGTCTTGGCAGCTGCCAATCCATTTCAGTTTGTCCTCAGCAGGCGAGTGATTGGGGGCAAATATAATAGATGGATTGTGATTTTACAAGAATTTGATCTTGAGTTCATGTCTGCCAAATCCAAGAAGTCATTAGTTTTTGCGGAATTGATCTCCGAGTTGCCTTGTGGAGAGGCGATGATCTATGATGAGTCCTTTCCAGACGAACACTTGTTTCTGATCTCTCCACAAGATCCTTGGTATGGGGACATCATTGTATATCTCCAGACTGCGAAGTTTCCCTCTTCTTTTTCGAAAGATGAGCGTCGTAAGCCGCGTCACTTAGCTAAAAGTTATCTGATTATTGGTGATGCTTTGTACCGTCGAGGGGTTGATTCAATCCTAAGACGCTGCTTAACTTTCGAAGAAGCTGAGGCTGTGCTTAATGATTCTCACGGAGGAGCTTGTGGGGGTCATTTATCAGGGCTTGCTACAGCCCAAAAGATTTTGCGTGCTGGCTACTTCTGGCCCTCGATTTTCAAAGACTGTATTGAATCGGCCAAGAAGTGTCATCCTTGTCAAGTGTATACTCGAAAAATGCGCGCTCATCCAGCTCCGCTTTTTCCAGTCGTTACTGTCGGACCCTTTACAAAGTGGGGTATGAATTATACTACTTGTAACCCGCCTTCGGCAAAAGGTCACAAGTACATTATCGTAGCAGTAGACTACTTTACGAAGTGGGTCGAAGCTATGCCTACTTTTGGGAACGATGGTGAGATTGCAGCTCTTTTCTTCTTCAACCAAGTCATCGCTCGTTTCGGTATACCTAGAGAGATTGTCACTGACCATGGCAGTCACTTTCAGAACAGTATGATGGCTGAGTTGGCTCTTAAATTGGGTTTCCGGCAGGAGCATTCATCTCCATATTATCCTCAGGCCAATGGCCAGGTGGAAGCCGTGAATAAGTCCTTGAAGACAATTCTTCAATGGACGATTGATAAACATAGATCCAATTGGCACATTATGCTATATCCTGCACTCTGGGCATACAGGACGTCAGTTAAAACTGCAACTGGCTTTACTCCGTTTCAGTTAGTCCACGGGGTGGAATTCGTATTTCCCATTGAATGCGAGATTCCTTCCCTTAAATTAGCTGTTGAGCTTCTTCCTGACACTTCTAGTCTGGCAGAGCGGCTTCTTCATCTGGAACATCTTGATGAGCAGCGTCGAGATGCCGCCACGTTGAACGAAGCGCATAAAAACCGAGTCAAAGTCCAGTACGATAAGGCGGTTAAGCCTAGGGTCTTTTCCGAAGGCAACCTTGTTTTGGTCTATGCCCAAGAAAAGGATGCCTTGGGGGCAGGAAAGTTTAAGTCGATGTGGTATGGCCCCTATATCGTCAAAAAGGTCCTTAAGAAAGGAGCGTATACCTTGGTTGACTTCGAAGGAAACGAGTTGTCGGAGCCCCGAAATGGGCTCTATCTGAAGAAGTATTATGCCTAGGCTTTGGCCCGGCATTTTGCTTTGTATATAGTAGTTTTTGTCTTGTACATATCTGTTTGATTTTCGATTTTTGATGGGATGGTGATGTTTTTGATCTGCTTTGGCAGGTTGTGTTGATGTCATGAGTCATTATGGTTTCGCCGATGGTGCTAGTAGACACACCCGGAACTTAGCTTCCGTGGCTTGGGTGCTTCATTATCCTTCCGGTCAGCTGTTGGTATCAAGAGGGGTCTGCATTGGTCCTGCTTCCAATAACGTAGCAGAATACACTGCAGTCATTCATCTACTCTTGGAGGCAATATCTTTGGGTGTTGATTCGTTGGTAGTTTTCTTGGACTCCCAGCTGGTGGTGTCGCAGTTGAACAACACTTATCGGGTACGAGATCCATTTTTTTACGATTGTTCTTGAGGGTACGTTTGTTACAAAGGTCATTTCAATTTTTAACATTCATTCATATTCCTCGAGCTGACAATTGGTTTGCTGACTCATTATCTAATCAAGCTTTAGATTGGCATATTAATCATTCAATACAATAAAATCTAAATCATCAAAAACATCATACATTTGATACATTTATCACATCACATCAAAATATCGCTATATATATATCATCAGTATGTCAAAAAACTTCACAAAATTTTGGATCCATCAATGCCGTACAAAACTTGGGCTTATGCCCCATCATGTTCAGTCTCAAAAAATATACAGTCATCTAATATGAAAATCTGTCTAATCCTGAGGACCCTGCCCAGTGTTCCTATAGAACATCACCGCAGTGGCCACACGGCGGAACAGTCTAACCCAGTCCCGGGGTACTCCTACAACCCGTCTCTGGACGGCTTCTGGTAAGTCCTCCACAGCAGCCAGAGGGATTTGGCGGGTTAGTCCCTCCAAGTTTCTCTGCACGGCCTGGAGGGTTCTGTCAGAATCCGCTGTCTCTGCTTCACCTCTGCGGCGCTTGTGACGTGCTAGGCCCTCAGGACGCACTGGTCCAACATCCGAAACATGATCATTTTTATTTGTCAGTCATTATGAATCCAATCCAAAAACATGTTTGTTTTTCATTTTTCATACATATTTGAAAAATCCAAAAAAAAATCATATAAGTTAAAATTTTTGAAAAAACTTACCGACTGCTCCCCATGCTGCACCGGGTGGAAGTACTAGATCTGGATCTCCTCGAAAATCCATCCCGGCATAGGGATAGTCATCTACCGCGATGATCTGTTCTCTCCACCATAAGAAGAACTCATCATCCCAGGTAGTTCGGGGTACCTCGCTGCCCCCCAGTCTCTTCATCATGTCTGCCCAACGGGCAATTCTTGGGTCCCGAGGGCTGCTGATAGTTGAGATGACTTTGGGTCTCAAAGCCGGAACTCTCTCGAAGAAGAATGTAGTCAAAATGGTTCCATAGCCAAAGTGTTTTGTATGTGTTTTGCGAATGGAGGTCAGTTGTTCAGTAGCAGGGCAGTGCACCAATCATACACATGAATTAAGCACTCTACAGCTATGCTCATGTGCGCCCTGGACGCCTGATGCAGTGAGGCAGATCCTGCCACTCTGCCGATGGTGAACAGGAGGATCTTCATGTGCAAGTCCCTGATATCTCTGATTGCAATCTGTGTGCCTACCTTTTTGGAATCTTCTATGCAATAGAGTTGGACATAGTCCTCCACGGTTAACCCTCACAGGGGCTTTCCGTGCAAATCCACTGGGTCTCCCCTTCTGGAGAGTCCAGTGATGAAGTATATATCTTCCACCTCTATGCGTAGTGGCATTTGATCAATGATGAAACAATCCTGATCCGGTTCCCAATAATTTACCAGCATTTCAAGCAATCTCACATTACTTTTCATATTGGGCATTTTGAAAATTTGAATAATCCACAGTTTCGGAGGACATTTTGTGCTGCACGGTCTTCCATGACCTCTTGGTCCACAGCACTATGCTCGCGTTCCCTCCATGAAATTGTCATCCTGAAGAAATTCATTAAAATTTGCATTAGAAACTCATTTTTAAAATTCGGACTTGCGCATACGCTAGTTTCGCTGTGCACAGTCGCGTGTACACGCGGCTTTCCTTCTTTGAACCCGCGTATGCGCAGGTACGCGTTTTTTTAATAAGGGTTTCCAGGTAAAAATCCACTTAATTTTAAATTTTAAACGGACAAAATGAATCAACAGGATGAATAAGGAGCCTACCTGAAGTTTCGCTGAATTCCGACGGTCGGTTGTTGCTGGTTTGACGAAACAAGTTTTTAGCTCCGGAGCTCTTTTTCCAAATCAGCTATGCAATAATGAACCATTTGAGAGGTAATTTGTGTATTTATGGCTAAAAAATTGAAAATTTTCGCAAAAAATTTCCTTGTGCTTATTTTTTCGATCTGTCTTATGCTGTATAACTCGATTGCTTGGAAGTGCCCAGTTTGGTATATTTCATGTACATTTTGACATTTTCGAGATTTTTCCCGGTTTCTGGCCCATGTGTTCAGACTCTTCATGGCAGGTATATGATCTTCACTGGCATATAGGTTAGGGAATCACTTTCCGTTGCATCTTGCATTCTAGCCTCCATACTGATCACTTGCCTTAGGGTCGATCCCATCAGGTCATGAGTATTACACCCATTTCACTCGCCGTTTTTTAAATCATGACTTGATGGTAGAGCCTTCCTTTACATGGGCTTCCTAGTTAGTTCCTCGCTATCACTTGTTGCCCATGCTGCTTTTTATGTAGGCTCGGGAGTCCTCTTTAGTCCCGCCATGTCTTCTGTGCTGAAGCTTCATTCTTCTTCTTCATCACTTATCATTTTTTCTGGCTTTTACCCTAGAGGCTCCCCGGTGTCGTTAAGTTGTATTACTGCATTGCATATTGGCTACTTGTTTATCCTGGCCTTTAGCCGGCTTCATTTGGACTCGATGTTTAAGCCAACTTTTGACCTTGACTTTCTGTACAAGTTAACCATTGTATGCACTTAGCTATCACGACTTGACACCTTTGTACCCATGGATGGAACGTTCCTCTGAGTATCACTGACCAGTTTTCGCCACCTTGCATTGAGCATAGGATTGTTCCAACCCCCGGAACTAGTGCATCTGCTTTTTTCGATACTCGTTCTATCCATTGTATCATAGCATTCTTTTATTCTTTTTCAGGCTTATTATGAAAAAGACAAAAAAAAATTAAATATAACAAAAAGAGCGGGAACGGGATGTATCTTCGTTATTTCGATGGCAATACAGAGTCAGTTTGTCGCCCTTGAACAAAGCACATATACTTATATATATATTTCCTTCATTTGGGATGGTTCTAGTTTGACCTAGGTTCAGCCTTTACCATGTTTCACTTGTCAGTTCTCCCCCGGTTGGTTATCTCGTCCAATCATATGGAGAGTTTGTTTTGCCTCCTGCAAGACAGACTTATACAGTGTCACTTTTTTACTGCCTTGGTCATCACAGAGTCGTGCTTTTGTTCAAGGGAAGTCTAGCCTGAGTCGGCCATTCTGCGGTGTCTCTTGACTCATTATTCAGTCGGCCTTCCCGGTCTTGTCAGCATCATGTTCTATCACATCAGATGTTTTGATCTTCTGCTCGTGCTGGTTTTAGAAGGTCTCCATTGACTTCTTGCCGGCGGGTTTGTCTCTTATCGACTACGACACATTGCTCTGAGAGCAAACCTAGAGCCGCACCTTGGGCCTATTCCCATCATTGATAGGTGACCTCGTGCTCAGCATTTGATCATCATCATGGGTCTTTGACCGAGTGGTTTCCCCTGTGTTCGACGTCAGCACACATTATCACACTTGGGATTCGTGCAGTACCTGGATTTCCATTTGACCCTATCGGTGGATTTCTCGCCTCTGTGTCAGCTTTCATTATTGGTTGGTTCAGAGGGTTTCTTCCGTGCGCTAGCTTCATCTTGTGCACGTCGGAAACGTACTTCGGCTTTGGTTCCATCACTCTACTTCGTCTGATTCCTTCCAAATCTTGGCCTGCGGGTTACACTCGCGCTGGACTGATGTGGGATGCCTTAATGCCTTCCTTCCAGCAGATCTTTTCCCATCGACTCCAACTCATTGCTCTGGGAACAAGATCTAGAGTCTTTTTGTCAGTACCTTACGGTTTGCAGTCATCAGTGGCAGACTCTTCGCTATCGACAGTGGGGATTCATTATTGCCTCCTGATTGGTAGATTCTTTCAAGTGTTCGACTTCAACTCATTCATTCACACTTGTCAGATTGTACTGGGGCACCTTGACACTCATTATCATTATTGGTGGGTTGTCTCGCGTTGGTTAACGGGAAACATCATTGCCCGGTAATCCAACGATTTCTCACATGGTCGACTTCAGCTCATTTGTTCCCATTGTGTAGAATTGTGCCGTTGTGATCGGTGAAGACCTCGGGTTGTATCAGCATTTCTCGGTTCACTGTTGACAGTCCTTTCAGTTTCTGCCAGTGTTGCCGTCCACCCTTATATGTTGCAGTTCAGCACAGCAGGATCTTATATGTTGATCCCCGAGTTGCGTGATTGTACCGTTTGATCCACCTCTTATGATCCGGTACTTGGAGATTCAGTTACTTGATCAGACATCCAGTTGCACTATCTTTGATCAGCTTTCTATATGTGATACTTGGACATTGATATAGACTTGTCTTTTCGGGCCCTGCTCAGATGATTCACTATGTACTTTCAGTTCAGTTATACTTGTATACATGTTGGATCTATTCAGTACTTTCTATATATATGATGTATTTTTGACTGAGCATGGGTATGCCCGCCTCAGCATGTGTTGACTCTCTGATTTCTTTCATTGGTTTTTGGCAGGCTGAAATCTGGTGAAGTCCTCTCTTGTCCTTGCGAAGTCCTTTCTATGTGCATAATACATTTCGGCCATCATGTACCCCTTCTGACCTCATATATTAGGGGGCATCTATTATAGCATCATTTCTCACCTTGACATGATTCATGATTGCTACATGGCTTTATGGGCACCCATTCCTACAGACTTGGACAAATTCACTTAAAAACAGTGGAAAATCCTTCATACGCGACTATGCCCGTGTTTTTCCGCGTGTATACGCTAGTACAGCTAGACTTTTCCGCGTATGCCATTTTAATGGTTAAAAAATATATATAAAATCCCTAATTTCGCGCTGGGTTGATAGTTACTCAGGTAGTTCAACTACCCCAGCCCGTGGCCAACTGTTTCCAACTGTTGAAACTACTTGGAGGGACTATAAAAGGACCTCATATGTATGGCCTAAGGGAGAGAGAGAGAATTATTATTATTATACTCTGTTGGTTCCCTATCCAAGTCTGATTCCCCGTGCCTCCTGCACTTTCCCAGTTCATTTCAGGAAACCCTTGCTTCCTTGAGATACACATCCCTTTATATGTTATCTCGTATGCACTCATTTGGAAGGAGTCTTAGCGAGGCAAGGGCTGGACGGATCCGGACGACGGTCTGCGAAGGCCTTGGAAGGATCAGGTGATCTCTCCACTTACTTTTGTACGTACTATTTTTATAATACAAAAGTATCATGCTGTTCCCGAAGTAAACGTGTTAGTGTATGCTTTAATGTGTGAAGAATATTTGTTATACAAGCATTTATGATGATTTATTTAATGTTTTATATGAATCTCGCTAACATATAGAGTAGAAATATACTGTACAACTTGTCCTTTGTGCTGGTTTCTTCTTGTATTTCAGGTGAAAGAGGAAGGACGGTTGCAGGGAGTTTGAACTCCACATGGATCTACTTCAAATGTAGGACCAACGGGTAAACCTCTCGTTCTGCTCTACTTCGTTTTCATGACTGTGCATGATCGTGTGAGTCTCTGTTAAATAGTACGCCCCTGCTCTGTGGAGGTTGAATCCCAACCAACCTCTAGGGTGTTAAATCCCCGAAACAACAGGAAATTCCCGTAGCTAGCACAGCAAAAAGAAGTAGAAGGAAAAGAACAGTAGATGAAATCCAAGATACTTCTACTACTACTATGAAGAAAACTGATAGGGAAGAGAGATTGGTAAAAAGAAAGAAGAAGGAAATCAAAACTAAGAAGCCAATAATACCAAAAGGGAAAGAAATTATTGAGGCTGTCCATAAAACTCCTTCTTCTGAAGAAGAAGATCACCAAATTCTATCTGAAAAATTAATTTTTCTTCAAAAACAGTCATCTCTATCCAAGAAGGAAAAAACAGGAAAACAAGAACAAAAGGGTAGTATACCACAGCATGTGAGGAGAAGCAGCAGGCTTAAGGGAAAACTGAGAAAAACACAAATTAAAGGTCCTCATTTCATCGATTTGGGTGAGGAGACATCTGAACAGTCTCCAACTGACCATAGTTTATTTCAGTCAGTTAGTGAACCTGACTCCTTTCACTCCCAATCAGACAATGAGCGTACTCCATCTTATTCTCAGCAAAATATTGATGAAAGTTCTCCTCAGCCAAATTTTGAACATAATTCTCCCTTGCAGCACTTTGAGGACAGCCCAATGAAAAAGACACCGGAAGTAGACCCCAAACAGCAGGAGGTGTATGACTATATAGAATCCTTGGAGAAGGCAGCCACAGGCCCAAGTACCTCTTCTATTCAGCCTCATACATTGCAGGATGATTTGGTTCAGTCATTAAAACAGGAGATTTTTGAGCTTGAGCTTTTGAATCGCATATCAAAAATGAAAATGAAACACTCAAAGAGCAAGGCAAACTGGACAAGATTATCCATGACAATACTATGTTACATTTGGGTATTTGGCAAAAGAAGAATAAGAAGCTAAAAAGGAAATGCCAAAAGTTGAGCAGAGCACTTGTGAATATCAAATTCAGGTGCTTAATGAAGAAACCCAGAATGATGGCAGTACCAAAGAAGAAGAGAAGGGGGTTGGATGTGCTGGCTGAAGTATCAAGGCACATGAATTGAACAAAGAATATCAAAATTTTGGTTGCATGAGGACATGCAACACCTTCACAATGGGGGTATGTTGAGTCCCGAATTTGCCTCTTTTCCATACACTTTTCCATATCTTTTTCACTCACCTAAACCTCCAAAATTGTCAATATCATGTGCAAAAGGGTATCTAACATGGTTTTTAATTATGTTTTTGTGTTTTCTATTTGATTTAGATTTTATTCATACAGCTGCGGAAACTTGTCACTTTCCGCAGCTGCTGCAACTTTCCGCAGCTATTTTGTGGAAATCTATGCTACAGGTGTCTACGAAGGAAACGAGCCACATGGGCAGGCTAGGAATGACGAGGACATGGTTCGTGTCCTATTGGTTCAAGTAAATTCGTCAAAGAAAGCCGCGGCCAAAGCCATCCACGTGGAAGTCAACTATGGAGTTCTATGTCGGCTGGACTCTGTTTCGTGGCATATAAACATCCATACGGCCGTTTCTAAGCTTGCGGAGGTTAATTGACATCTGTGCAAAGTTCTGGAGTTGAATTCAAGCGCCCACCTTCCATAGATCCATTTTCCAACATGGCCATATTCCTATATCCGTGGCCTTAGTGGTCTACGTGCTGGCTGCTATCATAAACTTCAGGAGACAGTTACATTTTATTGTTTTATAAAGAGCGTTTGCATACGCACGTAGAGTTAGTAGTGGAGTAGTTGAGTTGTTAATTGATAGTTGCTGTGCGTACTCTGTTATGTTAGCTTTGTAGTGATTACGCTGCCTTGAGCCGTAATACTACCAGTCTGTCATGAACTTCTTTTTAATGTGAGAAAACTCTGTTTCATAACTTAATTCGTGTTTGAGGATCGTACCAGAGCTGTGTAGAGGGCCCCTGCTGAGCCGAGGTTCTGTGTATTAATGTATATATATTTCATTTCATTTCTTTAAAAAGTCATTGTATCATAATCCATTACATGTTCATATTTCATAGTTGTTTCATTTCTGTTCATACATTTCAATAATTTCCATTGCATTCTTGTCTTTCATGTTTTTATGATTGTTAAATCACTGATCAGTTTTCTTGTGCAGGTTTTAGGTAGACAGCCCGGGGCATTTTCATAGTATTTTGGCTAATGATATGAGACTAACATTATTCTGCTGCTAGTTTATTTTTCATAGCATTTGTTTAACTTGAGTCTTGCTTTGTACATTTCAGTTTTGTTTATCTGATTCAGTAGATTAATTTAAATATATTAAGCTGCTCATAGTGTCTTCAGTTACCTCCGAAAGCCACAGCTGGACTGATGGTGAGGGGTTGCATGATGAAATGTGTAGTTTAGTATTAGTTTCTTTTCTGCAAAATTAGATATATTAAGCTGCTCATAGCGTCTTCAGTTACCTCCGAAAGCCACAGCTGGACTGATGGTGAGGGGCTGCATGATGAAATGTGTAGTTTAGTATTAGTTTCTTTTCTGCAAACTTAGATATATTAAATCATGTATGACATCTTCAGTTGCCTCCGAAAGCCACAGCTGGACTGATGGCGAGGGATTGAATCATGTTTGTATGGTTTAGTATTAGTTTACTTTCTGCGAATTAAATATCAGTTACACAAGTTGTTTATGATTACTTCCGCAAGTCATAGCTGGTCTAATGATGAAGGGTTAGAAAATGAATTGATGTAACCTGATTTAGATTTATTTCATTGCAATTTTGAATTTCCATAAGCGTAGTTTCTTTTGTGTTCAGTTGGCAGCAAGAATAGTTTAGTTTTCATGTTCACTAGTTTCCTGTTTTGATTCATTAGATTAGCAGCACCTTTTCATTTCAGCAGTACACTTTTACTTTCTTTTAAGTTTTGTCATTGTAATTTCAATTTGTTTTTAAAGTTTCAAGATTGGTAAATCATTATAGGGGATATCACTTCCTTGAACAAATATAACCAAGCTTGTTTTTCACTTTAGAATTTCCATTTCACCTTAGAAAGACCAAAAACGACAAAAAGTTAGGAAAGAGGTTATCTTGCACATATAGTGCGCCGCACTTCATCAGCTTACGATTCCCGGATTGACAATTAAATGCAGCAATTTAGGACACACTAAATTGGCCAAACACTCCTCGCTCCAAATTAGATTTTTCGAAATCTAAACCTGGTCCAAATGTGACTGGCTTGTCGGATCGATCAATAGTGGTGCAGCCATCCTGCTTTCTCAACTGCAGCAGTTGTCTTTACAATCTGCTCCTTCTGGTCAGGCTGTGCCTGCTGATTCATCACCTTCCCAGTCTTTGTCCATAAATGTTGTCCAAGCTTCTGATCCCAAAGGAAATCAACAATCCGATGGGAAGAAGAAGGGATGAAATAACAAGAAGAAGGGCAAGAATGGGAAGGGAAATGCAAATAAAACCAACGAGCGTGTTGGTGAGGGTCAAAAGGAGAAAAAGAAAGTGAAGTTTCCATGCAAGCTTTGTGCTGGAGACCATCTCACACACCTTTGCCCTAAAATTCAGGATGCTCAACGCCTGTTATCCCAGCAGGGTTCTTCTAGTTCCCAGGCTGTGTTAACAAACCCTTTTCCCCAAGGGCAACAATTAGTTGTTGGCGCGAACCAAAATCCTGGGGCTTCCTCTGGAGGCACCCAGGAAGGGGAAATTCCATCGAACATTTTCATGATGAGTGCTCACGCGGATATCGCTACGAGATCCCGTGATTATGGCAGAGAAGAGTCTTCGAAAGCTAAGGATGTTCCTGATGCTACTGAGCCGCTTCACATTATGAAGCCTACTGTTGATTCTATGCCTCGGATGCCAAAAGTATCTTCTAAGCGGTCAACGATTAATCCAAATGCGAGGGCTGCCCAGAACTACTCGATTGTAGAAGATCTGGCATAGAGTCCTTGTGCTATGTCAGCTTTAGAGGTACTCTAGTCTTGTCCGGCTCAGCGCAGTGCTTTGCTCACTTCCATTGGGGCTATTGATCCAAAAAATTCTCTTCTGATTACTTTTGATATGACTAATTTTAAGAAGAGACTTCCTCATCACATGGCTTTTCATATTAAATCGTCGTATCGGAAGTGCAATATCTTTCGAACGGTTGTTGATGAGGGTGCTTCCACATGCGTGATGTCTCTCGCATGCTGGAAGACACTTGGATCTCCGAAAGATGTTCCATCTAGCACTGTTCTTACTGCGTTCGATGGTCATTCTCACAGACCCCATGGTATTTTCCCGGCTTTGCCCATCTGTGTTGGGGGCAAAACTGTTAACATAGAGGTTGAGGTAGTGGATGCAGCCTTGGACTACAACCTTCTGTTGGGGAGGAATTTGATTTATGAGATGGATGCCATTGCATCCTCATTATTTCGAATTGTATGTTTCCCCCACGAAGGGAGGATCGTTACAGTGGATCAACTGGACTGTCCTCCTGTAGACCTGAATGTGCCTTCTGACTCATCTGTTCCTAAGTTGGATAATACTAAGGCGCCTGTTGAGAATCTAGGATTTGGAATGTATTCTTCCCTGATGGGTACTTTCGATCTTCCTCCTCCTACTATGCATATTAATGCTATTTCATCCTCCAAGGCTCCCCTTCGAAGAGAGTTCTTTCGAACTCATTATTTTTCGGACCCTTGGACCTTACCTTCCCCTACTGCCACATTAGCGGAAGGTCAAGTGGGTGGAATGGCATTTCCGATTTCTGCAGCTGAGATTGCATATCAGTCTATTGTTGACATTGCAGAATCTATTCAGCTCCTCTTTCTTTGAAGAAGTTGGATGGTGATGTGGCTCGGGCTTGGACGCTTACTTCTTCTTCTGCCCAGGATTGTCTAGATACCACTCTTCCATCTGAAGAGGCCATCCTGGAAGCAATGACAGGTATAGAGAGACCGTGGGATGACTTGCATCATCGGTCTTACTTCCTAAAGCAGGCGAGTTAAAACTAGTTTTCAGTCCCTCGATCTCTGATCTTTATTCACCCGGTCTTGAACCCTTTGGCACCAACACAGGTTTATGCTGAAGGGAACATGGCTGTGATCTCTCCTACTATCCCAGTGAACATTTCCAGGGATCCCAATATTATCGAGAATGTCTTCATTGGAGCTGAATGTTCCCGTGAAGAGGTTCAAATTTATACCGAGCTCTTCAAAGAGTATAGGGATGTATTTGCTTGGTCTTATGAGGAAATGCCTGGCATAGACCCATCTATTTTCTAGCATGAGATCAAGACGTATGAAAACGCTAAGCCGGTCAGGCAAAAACTTCGTCCGGTCAATCCTAGGAAGGCAGCAGCTATCAAAGCTGAAGTTGAAAAGCTGCTTAAGGCGGGATTCATTTTCCCGGTTCCTCTGACTGAATGGGTTTCAAACCCCGTTCCGGTAGATAAAAAGCAAGGAACGATTCGAGTGTGCATCGATTTCAGAGACCTAAATAAGGCATGTCCTAAAGACAATTACCCCACACCATTCATCGATCAGATCATTGACGAGTGTGCCGGTAACGAGATTTTCTCCTTCATGGACGGTTTCTCTGGATATAATCAAATTACTATCCGTCCCGAAGATCAACATAAGACTGCATTTATTTGTCCCTGGGGTACATTTGCATACAAGAAGATGCCTTTTGGTCTTAAAAATGCTGGGGCTACCTTTCAGCGGGCCATGTCATATGCCTTTCACGACATCAAAAAGATTATCGAGGCATACTTAGATGATTTAGCTGCTCATTCTCGAAAGAGGATGGATCATCCTGGTCACCTCCGGCAAATATTTGAAAGATGTCATTTTTATAAGATTCGATTGAATCCGAACAAGTGCGTTTTCACGGTTACATCCGGTCGGATATTGGGATTCATTGTGTCTAGGGAAGGGATAAGGGTAGATCCCTTCAAGGTTGAGGCAATACTTCGGTTGCCTCCCCCGTCTTCCATCCGTCAGCTTCAAAGTCTCCAAGGGAAGTCTAATTTTCTTCGGAGTTTTATCGTCAATTATGCTGAGATTAAAAAGGGATATATGAGACTGTTGAAGAAAGGAGTTCCTTTTCTTTGGGATGACTACGCTCAATGCTCATTCGATGCTTTGAAAAAGGCATTGACCTCTGCTCCTTTATTGAGTCCACCTGATTATAGCAGAGATTTTCTTTTGTATCTGGCTACAGCAGAATCTACCATCGGTATGGTTCTGGTTCAGGAAGATGATGCTCTTGCAGAGCATGTTATTTACTACCTTAGTCAAGGACTGGTAGGACCTGAACTTCGATACACTCTGATAGAAAAATTAGCCTTAGCAGCAGTTCATGCTGTGCAGCGACTCCGGCATTACATTAGTCTTCACAAAACTTATGTCTTGGCAGCTGCCAATCCATTTCAGTTTGTCCTCAGCAGGCGAGTGATTGGGGGCAAATATAATAGATGGATTGTGATTTTACAGGAATTTGATCTTGAGTTCATGTCTGCCAAATCCAAGAAGTCATTAGTTTTTGCGGAATTGATCTCCGAGTTTCCCTGTGGAGAGGAGATGATCTATGATGAGTCCTTTTCGGATGAACACTTGTTTCTGATCTCTCCACAGGATCCTTGGTATGGGGATATCATTGTATATCTCCAGACTGCGAAGTTTCCCTCTACTTTTTCGAAAGATGAGCGTCGTAAACTGTGTCACTTGGCCAAGAATTATCTGATTATTGGTGATGCTTTGTACCGTCGAGGGGTTGATTCAATCCTAAGACGCTGCTTAACTTTCGAAGAAGCTGAGGCTGTGCTCAATGATTCTCACGGTGGAGCTTGTGGGGGTCATTTATCAGGGCTTGCTATAGCCCAAAAGATTTTGCGTGCTGGCTACTTCTGGCCCTCGATTTTCAAAGATTGTATTGAATCGGTCAAGAAGTGTCATCCTTGTCAGGTGTATACTCGAAAAATGCGCTCTCATCCAGCTCCGCTTTTTCCAGTCGTTACTGTCGGACCCTTTACAAAGTGGGGTATGGATTATACTACTTGTAACCCGCCTTCGGCAAAAGGTCACAAGTACATTATCGTAGCGGTAGACTACTTTACGAAGTGGGTCGAGGCTATGCCTACTTTTGGGAACGATGGTGAGACTGCAGCTTTGTTCCTTTTCAACCAAGTTATCGCTCGTTTTGGTATACCTAGAGAGATTGTCACTGACCATGGCAGTCATTTTCAGAATAGTATGATGGCTAAGTTGGCTCTCAAATTGGGTTTCCGGCAGGAGCATTCATCTCCATATTATCCTCAGGCCAATGGGCAAGTGGAAGCCGTGAATAAATCCTTGAAGACAATTCTTCAAAGGACAATTGATAAAGCTAGATCCAACTGGCATATTATGCTATATCCTGCACTTTGGGCATACAGGACGTCAGTGAAAACTGCAACTGGCTTTACGCCGTTTCAGCTAGTGCATGGGGTGGAATCCGTATTTCCTATTGAATGCGAGATTCCTTCTCTTAAATTAGTTGTTGAACTTCTTCCTGACACTTCTAGTCTGGCAGAACGGCTTCTTCATCTGGAACATCTCGATGAGCAGCGTCGAGATGCCGCCACGATGAATGAAGCGCATAAAAACCGAGTAAAGGTTCAGTACGATAAGGCGGTTAAGCCTAGGGTCTTTTCGGAAGGTGACCTTGTTTTGGTCTATGCCCAAGAAAAGGATGCCCTGGGGGCAGGAAAGTTTAAATCTATGTGGTATGGCCCCTATATCGTTAAAAAATTCCTTAAGAAAGGAGCTTATACCTTGGTTGATTTCGAAGGGAACGAGTTGCCGGAGCCCCGAAATGGGCTCTATCTTAAGAAGTATTATGCCTAGGCTTTGGCCTGGAATCTTGCTTTTGTATATAGTATTTTTTTTCTTTGTACATATCTGATTGATTTTCGATCTTTGATGAGTTGGTGATGTTTTTGATCTGCTTTGGCAGGTTGTGTTGGATGTCATGAGTCATTTTGGTTTCGCCGATGGTGCTAGTAGACACACCCGAAACTTAGCTTCCGCGGCTTGGGTGCTTCATTATCCGTCCGGTCAGCTGTTGGTATCAAGAGGGGTCTGCATTGGTCCTGCTTCCAATAATATAGCAGAGTACACTGCACTCATTCATCTACTCTCGGAGGCAATATCTTTGGGTGTTGATTCGTTGGTAGTTTTCTTGGACTCTCAGCTGGTGGTGTCGCAGTTGAACAATACTTATCGGGTACGAGATCCATTTTTATTACGATTTTTCTTGAGGGTACGTTTGTTACAAAGGTCATTTCAATTTTTAACTTTCATTCATATTCCTCGAGCTGACAATTGGTTTGCTGACTCATTAGCTAATCAAGCATTAGATTGGCATATTAATCATTCCACACAATAAAATTTTTTAATCATCAAAAACACCATACATTTGATACATTTATCACATCACATCAAATATCGTTGTATATATATCATCAGAGTGTCAAAAACTTTACAAAATTTGGATCCATAATATCGTACAAAACTTGGGCTTATGCCCCATCATGTTCAGTCTCAAAAAAGAATATACAGTCATCTAATACATAATATCTGTCTACTCCTGAGGTCCCTGCCCAGAAGTCGTGTTCCTATAGAACGTAACTGCAGTGGCAACTCGGCGGAATAGTCTAACCCAGTCTCGGGGTACTCCTACCACCCGTCTCTGGATGGCTTCTGGCAGGTCCTCCACGGAATCCATAGGGATTTGGCGGGTTAATCCCTCCAAGTTTCTTTGCACGGCCTGGAGAGTCCTATCTGAATCCACAGTATCTGCTTCGCCCCTACGGCGCTTGTGGCACGGGAGACCCTCAGGTCGAACTGGTCCAACATCTGAAACATGATCATTTTTAATTGTCAGTCATTATGAATCCAATCAAAAACATGTTTGTTTTTCATTGTTTCATACATATTTTAAAAAATCCAAAAAAATTATATAAGTCAAAATTTTTTTGCAAACTTACCGACTGCTCCCCATGTTGTACCTGGTGGAAGAACTAGATCTGGATCTCCACGAAAGTCCATCCCGGCATAGGGATAGTCGTCCACTGCGATGATTTGTTCTCCCCACCAAAGGAAGAACTCATCGTCCCATGTGGTCCGGGTACCTCACTACCCCCTAGTCTCTTCATCATGTCCGCCCAACGGGCAATTCTTGGGTCCCGCGGGCTACTGATGGTAGAGATAACTCTGGGTCTCAACGTTGGAATCTTCTCAAAGAAGAATGTTGTCAAAATTGTACCATAGCCAAAGTGTTTGGTTTTTTCTTGGTGGATTGAGGTCAACTGTTGTTTCATGTTCAGTAATAGGGCTGTGCACCAATCGTACACATGAGTCAAACATTCTACTGCTATGCTCATTTGCGTCCTGGACGCTTGATGTAGAGAGGCGGATCCTGCCACTCTATTGATGGTGAAAAGGAGGATTTTCATGTGCAAATCCCTCATATATTTAATGGCAATCTGCGTTCCAACCTTTTTGGAACCCGGTACGCAATACACGTGGACATAGTCTTCCACGGTTAACCCTCCCAGGGGCTTCCCGTGCAAGTCTACTGGTTCTCCCCTCCGGGAGAGTCCAGTAATGAAATATATGTCTTCCACTTCAATGCATACTGGCATCTGATCAATAATGAAGAAATCCTGATCTAGGTCCCAGTAATTTACGAGCATTTCTAGCAACCGCACATTGCTTTTCATATTTGGCATCTTGAAGAATTTGAACAATCCGCAGTTCCGAAGGATATTTTGCGCTGCGCGATCTTGCATCACCTCTTGGTCTATTGCGCTATGCTCACGTTCCCTCCATAAGATTGTCATCCTGTCAAATTTCATCAAATTATGCATTAGCCACGCTTTTTTGCATTCAGACCTGCGCATACGCGGTTTTTCCTTTGCACAGTCGCGTGTATACGCGAGTTTCCTTTAATGAACCCGCGTATGTGCAAGTATGTATATTTTAGCAAGGGTTTTAAAGCTAAAAATCACTTAATTTTAAATTCCAAACAGACAAAATGAATAAACAGGATGATTTAGGAGCCTACCTGAAGTTTTGGCGCGTTTCGACGGTCGGTTGTTCCTGATTTGACGAAAGAAGTTTTTTGCTCCAGAGCACTTTTTCCAAATCAGCAATGCAATAATGAACCAAATATGAGGTAATTTGTCTATTTATGGCTAAAAAGTTGAAAATTTTCGCAAAAATTCCTTATGCTTATTTTTTCGATCTATCTTAAGCTGCATAACCTGGTTGCTTGGAAGTGCCGAGTTTGGTATGTTTTCAGGTACATTTTGACGATTTTGAGATTTTTCTCGGTTTTGATCCATGATTACCGACTCGTCACGGCAGGTATATGATCTTCACTGGCATATAGGTTAGGGAAATCACATTCCGTTGCATTTTGCATTCTAGCCTCCATACTGATCACTTGCCTTAGGGTCGATCCCATCAGATCATGAGTATTACACCCATTTCACTCGCTGGTTATTTAATCATGACTTGATGGTAGAGCCTTCCTTTACATGGGCTTCCTAGTTAGTTCCTTGCTATCACTTGTTGCCCATGCTGCGTTTTATGTAGGCTCGGGAGTCCTCTTTAGTCCCGCCATGTCTTATGTGTTGAAGCTTCATTCTTCTTCTTCATCACTTATCATTTTTTCTGGCTTATACCCTAGAGGCTCCCTGGTGTCGTTAAGTTGTATTACTGCATTGCATATTGGCTACTTGTTTATCTTGGCCTTTAGCTGGCTTCATTTGGACTCGATGTTTAAGCCAACTTTTGACCTTGACTTTCTGTACAAGTTAACCATTGCATGCACTTAGCTATCACGACTTGACACCTTTTTACCCATGGATGGAACGTTCCTCTGAGTATCACTTACCAGTCTTCGCCACCTTGCATTGAGCATAGGATTGTTCCAATCCCAGGAACTAGTGCATCTAATTTCTTGATACTCGTTCTATCCATTGTACCATAGCATTCTTTTATTCTTTTTCAGGCTTATTATATGAAAAAGACAAAAAAATCAAATATAACAAAAAGAGCGGGAACGGGATGTAACTTCGTAATTTGATGGCAGTACAGTGTCAGTTTTTCGCCCTTGAACAAAGCACATACACTTATATATTTCCTTCATTTGGGATGGTTTTAGTTTTGACCTAGGTTCAGCCTTTGCCTTGTTTCACTGGTCAGTCCTCCCCCGGTTGGTTATCTCTTCCAATCATATGGAGAGTTTTTTTTGCCTCCTGCATAACAGACTTATACAGTGTCACTTTTTACTGCCATGGTCATCATGAGTCGTGCTTTTGTTCAAGGGAAGTCTAACCAGAGTCGGCCATTCTGCAGTGTCTCTTGACTCATTATTCAGTCGGCCTTCCCGGTCTTGTCAGTATCTTGTTCTATCACATCAGATGTTTTGGTCTTCTGCTCGTGCTGGTTTGAGAAGGTCCCCATTGACTTCTTGCTGGCGGGTTTGTCTCTTATCGACTACGACACATTGCTCTGAGAGCAAACCTAGAGCCGTACCCTGGGCCTATTTCCATCATTGATAGGTGACCTTGTGCTCGGCATTTGATCATCATCATGGGTCTTTGACTGAGTGGTTTCCCCTGTGTTCGACGTCAGCACACATTATCACACTTGGGATTCGTGCAGTACCTTGATTTCCATTTGACCCTATCGGTGGATTTCTCGCCTCTGTGTCATCTTTCATTATTGGTTGGTTCAGAGGGTTTCTTCCGTGCGCTAACTTCATCTTGTGCATGTCGGAAACGTACTTCGGTTTTGGTTCCATCACTCTACTTCGTCCGATTCCTTCCAAATCTTGGCCTGCGGGTTACACTCGCGCTGGACTGATGTGGGATGCCTTAATGCCTTCCTTCCAACAGATCTTTTCCCATCGACTCCGACTCATTGCTCTGGGAACAAGATCTAGAGTCTTTTTGTCAGTACCTTAGGGTTTGCAGTCATCAGTGGCAGACTCTTCGCTATCGACGGTGGGGATTCATCATTGCCTCCTGATTGGTAGATTCTTTCAAGTGTTCGACTTCAACTCATTCATTCGCACTTGTCAGATTGTACTGGGGCACCTTGACACTCATTTTCATTATTGGTGGGTTGTCTCACGTTGGTTAACGGTATACATCATTGACCGGTAATCCAACGATTTCTCACATGGTCGACTTCAGCTCATTTACTCCCATTGTGTAGAATTGTGCCATAGTGATCGGTGAAGACCTCGGGTTGCATCAGCATTCTTCGGTTCACTTTTGACAGTCCATTCACCTCGGGTTGCATCAGCATTCTTCGGTTCACTTTTGACAGTCCATTCAGTTTCTGCCAGTGATGCCATCCACCCTTATATGTTGCAGTTTAGCACAGCAGCATCTTATATGTTGGCTCCCGAGTTGCGTG
Organism: Pinus albicaulis; assembly: GCA_034641835.2. Lineage (NCBI taxonomy): Eukaryota > Viridiplantae > Streptophyta > Pinopsida > Pinales > Pinaceae > Pinus > Pinus albicaulis. The sequence goes on from CM076578.1 coordinate 1,949,819,112, forward strand.
ATTGTACCATTTGATCCACCTCTTATGATCCGGTACTTGGAGATTTAGTTACTTATTTGATCAGACATCTAGTTGCACCATCTTTGATCAGCTTTCTATATGTGATACTTGGACATTGATTCAGACTTACACTTTCGGGCCATGCTCAGATGATTCATTGTGTACTTTCAGTTCAGCTATACTTGTATACATGTTGGATCTATTCACTACTTTCTATATGATGTATTTTTGGACTGAGCATGGGTATGCCCACCTCAGCATGAGTTGACTCTCTATTTTCTTTCATTGGTTTTTGGCAGGCTGAAATCTGGTGAAGTCCTCTCTTGTCCTTGCGAAGTTCTTTCTATGTGCATAATACATTTCGGCCATCATGTACCCCTTCTGACCTCATATATTAGGGGGCATCTGTTATAGCATCATTTCTCACTTTCACATGATTCATGATTGCTTTGATGGTTTTGGGAACCCATTCCTACAGACTTGGACAAATTCACTTAAAAACAGTGTAAAAATCCCCATACGCGACTATGCCCGTACTTTTCCGCGTGTATACGCGAGTCCAGCTGCACTTTTCCGCGTATGCCATTAAAAATGATTAAAAAATATATAATTATTCCCTATTTTTGGGTTGGGTTGATGGTTACTCAGGTAGTTCAACCACCCCAGCACGTGGCCAACTGTTTCCAACTGTTGAAACTACTTGGAGGGAGTATAAAAACCCCTCATGTGTATGGCCTAATGGAGAGAGAGAATCTATTGATATTATAATCTGTTGGTATTCCCTATCCAAGTCTGATTCCCCGTGCCTCCTGCACTTTCCCAGTTCATTATAGGAAACCCTTGTTTCCTTGAGATGCTCATCTTTTTATATGTCATCTCGTATGCACCAGTTTGGAAGGAGTCTTAGCGAGGCAAGGGCTGGACGGATCCGGACGACCGTCTGCTCGAAGGTCGTGGAAGGATCAGGTGATCTCTCCACTCGTTATTTTTGTACATGCTATTTATAATACAGAAGTACCATGCTGTTCCCGAAATAAACGTGTTAGTGTATGCTTATATGTATGAGAATATTTGTTATTTAAGAATTCATTATGATCTATTTAATGTTTTATACGGATTTCACTAACATTTAGAGTAGATATATGATGTACAACCAGTCCTTTGTGCTTGTTTCTTCTTGTCTTTCAGGTTAAGAAGGAAGGACGGTTGCTGGGGGTTTGAACCCTGCGGGATCTTCTTCAACCGTAGGACCTACTGGTAACTTTCTCATTCTACTCTATTTAGTTTTTCATAACATGCATGGTTGTGTGAGTCCTTCTTAAGTAGCATGCCCTTGCTCTGTGGAGGTTGTAACCCAACGAACCTCTAGGGTGATATTCCCCGAAACAAGGACAGTGAATTTGATTTGCCAAACTGTTTAATCTTGGCTTAGCAGTAGATAGATTAGGATAGAAATTAAAAAGGTTCAAATATCCTCAAAATCCAAACCTAAATATTCCAAGCAACGAGAATGACTCAGATATGTTTCAAATTATGAGTCAAAGAAGAGGTAAATCTGGTTCTAATTAGCTCAAATTCTGAACCAGAGGATAAGTAAAGAACAGCTCAAGTAAGAGTCAAAACAGAGTTGTAAAAAGAGGAAGGAATTATTTTGAAAAATTAGATCTTAACCCTTAATTTTGGTTTTAATTTTGTGCAAAATAATGTCTATGTGCAGTTTGTTCTTATGCCATAGACCAACATCAGTCAAAATAGCTTAATATTGACTTAATGCTTTTTAAATTTATGTTGTAGAAATTAGAGAATAAAGTCTCTTGGACAGTTTAATCCCAACATACAGTGGATTAGGTAGAGAATAATATGGGCTTAATTGTTTAATCTGAGTCCATGGAGAAATAAGAAGTAGAAATAGATTATATTTACTGCTTTCAAAAGAATAAAATGTTGTGAAAGAGTTTGCCAATCCAAGTGCACTCTAAAGAAGAAAAAATGTTAGATCAGTAGGATTGGGTAGGTAGAAAGCTTGTTGATAAGAGATCCATTGTTTGTATGGATGCTAATATGTTTTCCAAACAAGATCATCCCAGAAAAGGAAGGGCAGCCCAATGGATGAGGCAACTGATCAGCTTCCCATAGAATCCATGTCTAAAATTCTTGATGCCTTCAAGAAGGCACCATCCCCAAGTGGAGCCACTGTTAGCCAGCTATAAATTTTGTTATACCAAATGCTAGCTAAAACATTTCTGGAGTCTCCAAGGAATAGATTTTACTGCTAAAAAGTGTTGGCTCTTAAAGACTCTCAAAAAGCCTCATGCCTCTGTCTTATGTCTTCACTGTTGTGCCCATTTTACCATCTTGAAATCCTGCTGATTCCCAAGAAAGAGAACTGCTACAAGCACCATTTTACTTTTCTCCTTCTTCCAAAACTAACCTCATCTTTGCATTTCCTTTTCCCATGAAATCCTTCATTTTCATGTTTTTCCCCTTTTCCCTTCATCAAAAACCCCTTTTGATAAGGTTTAAGACTCCTTCTTGCCTTATCGAAACCCTCAAAACCTTTGAAAATCATTGAAAATCCATGAAAGTC